>OU015492.1:191639538-191642038 GCA_907164885.2 Dolomedes plantarius | reverse complement strand
TAAATTTTTTATTGTAAATTTCTGAACTTCATATATTTTATTCAGAGCACTGAAAATTACATTTTTATCCAAGAAAAGAAAATGGTGAATTTTACATCTTTTTTGCTTTAAATTTTTAGCCGCATTTGTAAAATACAGTTTTCTTCCAGTGCACGGGGAGTACATTTTATGAGGTATGCAAATAGAAACTATCTTTAAGGTAATGTATAATGGAAAACAACAGAAGTTGACGTACCAATTAATTTTCCAACAATTTTTTTTAACGGAAAGGTACCAACTTTCAAGTTTGTTTGGGAAATATCTGGGTATATCTTATATATATATTATATATATATATATATATATATATATATATATATTATATATATATATTATATATATATATATATATATATATATATTTATATATATATATATATGCATATATATATACATACACATATATATATATATATATATATATATATATATATATATATATATATATATATATATATATATATATATATATACATATTTATATATTGTTACTTTATTAAAATTAGAAGTAATGTAAGAGAGAATTTTTTGTGTAAGGAACTCTCCTTAGCAAGGGACATATAATAAAACTGTTCCATGTTCATGCCAGAAGCAATTATATGTATTTTAATCTACGCGGGGAGCTAATAATATCATGCAACATCAAAATACGATGAGCTTTAAGTATAGTATACTATACTTAAAGATTGCTATAGCAATCTTCTGGCTATGGAGCATTTTATATGAAGTCTTTCTTGGGGGATAGATTTATTTTCGAAGCTGCGTAAAAATCTAGAAAGAAGCATGGAAGGTAGAATATGATATATTAACATTAATTCGGGGTCATACACGAGATGTTATCAGTAATATTTTTTATAATACTTGCTTATGAAGAGAAAATATTAAAATATATAATTCAACATTTTCCTGCTTCATTTTTATATATTTTAAAAATAAATTACATGATAATGAATTATATATTTTGATATAATAAATATATTTCTTAAGTACCATATATTTTTATTTTAAATTAAGTATAATGTGCATTTAACACGATGTATTATCATTTTAAGATTTATGATCAAATAAATTTTATATCATTCGCCTGTTGTCTTATTTTTTAATATGATCTTTTTGCAGTTGAACAGTATTTTTATCCGAATTTGCCTACAATTTACTGTTTTCCAATACGTGTTTAACGTATTCTTACCAACATTATCTAACTTTCAATATAACTATTTATTTTCTAGTGATAGTTAGATATATTATTTGAAGATTGTTGATGTATATACTCCTAGAATAAGATGCAAAAAAGAAGCACCTTTCGACGAAAGAAAGGAAAATGTATAACGTTGAAGAGTAAAATTTACTGTCATTCTACTTTATAAGTCTTGGCATCAACTGTAACAACAGTTTGGTCTCATAAAGTCTCCCATTAAGTCTCATTTTTGAATGCCATTGATCTCAAACATTAATTATACATTTGAAAAATATTGCCAAGGCCGCCATAAGTATTTTGTAAATATTGCAGTTACTGTTCAGAATTATCTTTTTAAAATAATTTTACAGAAAAAATAATACGGAACGAAATAATATTACATTTAGGAATATATATATATATATATATATATATATATATATATATATATATATATATATATATATATATATATATATATATATATATCATTTTTAAGAATTGATTTTTAAATATTACATATATATATATATATAATTTTTAAATCCCTTGGACTTTTTTTCTGATTTCTATATAGTCCATATTACAAAACTTTTACAGGCAGTCTTTCTAAGCGAAAGAGTAATTAGGTATTTTTAATGCTTCGTAACTCAATCATATGATTCTGTAATAGTAAAATTGAACATTCTTTTAAAAAGGCAACGGAAACTATATTTTTGTAAAAGAAGAAAATTTCTTCTTTTTTGATATCATGATAAAATCAAAAAGGGTCTGTTTAAATTTTGTAATTAAATGAATTTCCTTGCACTTTTATAATTTTCCTGAAATTCAAATAAATAGATATAACTGGTACAAGTTTTAATAATGTCACAATGGGCAAAGAGCGACTGTTCAAGTCAGTACAATTAGGCTACAAAATCCTTGTTTTACTGTGTATTGATTTCCTTGTTTGAAACTAAGCCTAGCTTGATATTGATCTGACGACAATTGTCCGTGTTGTCAATTCTATCTAAAAGCTCTAAAAATAATTCATAGGCACGCATATTATATCCTCTTTTAAAGAAACTGTTCGAATAAGTAACTTTTATAAAATGCATACGGTATTTGTAAACTAATATATCTTATCGAACTCCATGACATCGAATTCATACCGGAAATAATACACTCACAAATAAAGTAATAAACCTTTGTCTTTTTTTCTAAGCAAGTGATAAGAAAATCAATCATTTCTTTTTTTATTAAAACCGCACTAAAATATGAAAAAATCACTGAAAAAAAGTTTGA
>OU015492.1:191537038-191634538 GCA_907164885.2 Dolomedes plantarius | reverse complement strand
AAGTAGCTTCAAAGTGTTGTCACTAGCTTGAAGATACAGCTCTTGTTACCGTAAGCTGTATATTTTTGATATCATATAGAAAAGTTTGATGGATATAACTGTGTTATAGCCTCATGACTTACATTAAAAGCTGGAATCTACTTAATCAAACCATGCAGTTGAGTGATTAATTTTTGTTAAAGACATCTTTACATACTATCATTAAGTTTGCAATATGAATACAGATATTACGTATGATACTTGACAGTTTTTACCTGACTTATAAGCGTAAGGCTAAGCCTAAGGTATTTGCCAAAGGTGCTCGTTTAAAATGTAAGGTATGCTACTGTATAACACATTTTCTCACTTATAAGTTTACTCGTACTAAGGAATTAAGTCTTCTCATGAAAAACAAATATTTTTTAAAAGAACAGATTGAAGCACAAACATTTTCTCAAATACATTAATAAACTTAAATTTGCGTATTAACCACAAGAGAATAGGATAATAGGATATATATATATATATATATATATATATATATATATATATATATATATATATATATATGTCAGTTAAAAAAAGAAAATTTTGTTTTTTTTAAATCAATATTTTTTTACATTTAAAATAATTAAACGAATAATAAATATTTTTTTAATATAGGGGAAGATCTAACGGTAAGTATGGGATTTTTATTTTAAATCAAAAAAATATTAAAAATAGTCAATGCTGATAAATATACAGTTGAATTAGTTGTACCTGTTAATAATTTCTTCTAATACATGTAATAAGTACATGAAGTTTATTCATTTGAGTATTTCTGTTTTGAATTTGCATTTAAAATCAATCAGTCCGACAATTTCATTTAAAATTTGTGAATCCTTCATTTAAAAATTGTCAACGCTTTTTGAGCCAAGTTCTTTTGTATTTCTCTGTATAACATATATAGGAAATTATACTTGTTTTACTTTTAAGTTAATTTATTTGGTTCTGAATGTTACTCTAAACTTTCATTTCATGATGATAAACAGACAGGGATCACAAGTTTATAATCAGTTACACTTAACCAGAAATCACCAATGCTTTACTCGTGAACTGAACCGTCTCTGGACATGGAATCCAATACATAGCTGTTTGGTAATTTTGAGACAATACGGTACTATACTATTTATCTAAGAATCCATAATCAGCTAAAGTACTGCGTAGTGAAAAATAATTATGCATAATACACTTTTAATTAATGAATTTAATTCATTTACTTTAGATTAATTATTCAAAATATCTACTTTTCCTTTAGTCAGGCTTTAAAAGTCTAAACATAGATTTGATTTTCATGTGTTTCTTTATATCTATGCATGTGCAAGCATAACAGATATGTCAACATGTACATATAAATGCTAGACTATAATTGATGAAAACGTGCTCATTCTAATAACTTTAATTACGGATATACGACTCTTATACATTTTGTGATAGAGGAAACAAATGTAAATGAAAAAGATTAGAGTAGGCATTTTCTCTAATCATACTAACAGATATTTTCGGTATTGAAGATATTTTCTTCAAAACCATTAGAAGCAACTTAGCTTTACGATATCCATGGGCATCTCAATCTTTAATAAAGGAAGTGACTATAAAACTGTAATATTCCCAAAAGTATACTTACTAACTACAAATAATTGTCTTATGAAAGTCTTTCTGCTGAATTTTTATGAAAAACGTTTTATAAATAAGATTAAAATTTTGATGATGGTGTAAGAAAGGTATACTTCCGTTTACTTGTGTCATACATTTCATTTGTAATGCAGCATAGATAGAGTATTAGTATGATGTATTTTTAATAGCTTCATTTAAAAACACACTTTAAAATTTAATGTGTAATAAAAGTGGGTATTAAAATATATTTATGTATAGCAGTGATATCTACAGTAACATTTAATTAAGTACATAGTGCATTCATTAGATTGGATATATTTGTAGTAATCACACTTCATGCTTTGTCTGAAACCTTTCTATGCTTTATCTCTCATACAAATATGAATAAATTTAATGAATAGAAGGTAGCAAACGCTAGAACACAATCATATCGGAATTGCGAGGTATAGAAAATATGAGACTAAATTATAGTGCATTTTCTGCATCGTACAACAGGTATAGATTACATATATTCATTTTACGATAAACACAAATTCGTTTTACGATAGTGTTTCCTTCTATAGGAAGTTAAAATAGGACGATCAAGAGTAAAAACGTCAAAGATGTTTAAAACACTTCAAGTGTATATCAACTTATACATGTTCTTAATTTTTTTTGTCAAAAGTATTTGATAACCTGTTATAAACATGATTGTAACACTCTGCTGTGTCAAAAGATTAGGTAGAAAAAATACTGCAGTTGGCAGAAAAGCTAAAGCTTTACGTTCAGTTTCTAAAACATGTAATACAATATATATTAAAGCATAAAATATCCTTACGTTAAAAACGTTATTGTACATACGCACGATCTTACTTAAACACACACACACACACATATATATATATATATATATATAAAGACAGAGTGGGGGAATAATTACAATACAACTGTAATGATATAAATATTGTTTAGCATAAATATAGCTTCTCAGAAAATCTCATTTAGAATTATACATAATTTACTATTCTTAATCGTTTCAATGTTTTAAATAGTAAATACAAGAATTTTAGTTTTTCACTCGAAGAGTACCATTGAGTTAAAAAAAATCAAACGTGCTTCTCAGACTCAAGAATAAATTTCACAAACTAGAATTAAAGGAAATATTGTTTAAATTTTTAATTAAAAATTGAGAATTACGAGAAAATTAAACTTCACATTGCATTCTCGAAACTACTAGTGATGATCGTGCGTACCCCTTTCCTAGCAACTACTGCCCCATTGATAACTTTTCGAAAAGTTGTTCCTCTACATCTGCCAGACACATATCTCCTAATAACACAGTCAGCAACACAAATCAAGCAGGTATTTCGGGTCAGACTCACTTTTAACACGTAAATACGACCAGAACTGTTACTTACCCTGTACAACGGATTTCATTTAATACCCCAGTGCAGTGCAGTGGAACCACACTACAGTCTCCGACGGTCGAATAAGGCGGATCTGAAGATCCGGTTTCCCAAGTACGTTCGTCCGGCGCCGAAAGCGAGAGCCCAGAGTAGGGTTGCAGCGGATAACTTGGCGCCGAACGCAGACGCCAAAGTTTTTGGAGTCCCGACAGATAGTTATGTCTCGCATGGGACAGCAGAAAATCCGGAGGATTTTTATCATTGGGTTCGAGAGAGAGATCCGAGGACACATTGAATATTGATCTTTTGGAAGTTTTACCCATTGTGGCTGTGCTCTTGTGACCTTCCACGGAAACTTTGACTCGAGCCTGCATAATATCCAGTTTATAAGCATTAAAAAGAAAAAAAAATATTAACCTTCCTTACGGGGTGGGATAGCATGTATCCCAAGAATACAGGCCCAAGTATGAATATATGTATATATGTATATATGTATATATATATATATATATATATATATATATATATATATATATATATATATAATATATATATATATATATATAAAATATATATATATAAATATATATATATAATATATATATATATATATATATATATATATATATATATATATATATATATATATATATATATATATATATATATATATATATATATAAATATATATATATATATGTATATATATAATATATATATATATATATATATATATATATATATATATATATATATATATATATATATATATATATATATATATATATATATATATATAAATATATATATATATATATATATGTATATATATAAATATATATATATATATATATATATATATATATATATATATATATATATATATATATATATATATATATATATGAAATTTTCGGTTCTAAAGGGGAAATCTGAAAAAATGGGCCCCGTAAGCTAAAGGTTAATTCGGTACTTATCATGGAAAATTAATGCAAATTCCTATAAGAAAGTTTTAACATTTATCCATTAGCTACAAAGGTATTTAAATTTACGTAAATTTTAAGCAAAATGTAACTTTAAAATCTGTTATAACATGCTCTTCAATAATATTTGAGGAAATGTTACGATAACTATTATACTTTGTTGCAGAAGTCCATATATATAAAACAGTTAAGTAACTGACTAACTGACAGAAAACGCACAGACCAAACTGCTGGACCTAAAGGGCTGAATTTTTGCATAGTGATTTTTCTTATAGTGTAGGGGTGCACTAAGAAAGATTTTTGAAAAAATTTCTTAGATTTTTTAAATTAAATTTTTAAGCTGTTTTTGTAACATTTTTTAAAGTTTGCATTTAAAATAATAAACTGAGGGTTATAAAATTTATATCACGAGAAAGATCATAAAATTTACTTTAAAATGAAATCTGTTTCGAATCTTTACCTCCATTTTCTGATTTTTGGTAAATTTTTAAAGATTAATTTTTAGAATTCAATTTATTAAATGCTTATCACGTGGTTTCTTTTCTTTTTGTGATACTTTAAATTAATTTTGCGTCACGTGCATAACAACGAAATAAATTGACAAAAAATATTAAAATATGGTAAAAGATAAAACTTCACCACTTGACTAATTGAGATGGAAGTTCTTGAGAATTTAATTCAAATTAGTATGTTTTATGGATATTAAACATACAAATTAATTGCATAAATTGACCGTTGTATTTAATTTGAATATTTTCGTCTACCTTATTTTGTCTATAAAAATATCCGGTACGATTTATATATGTATATATATATATATATATATATTGACATTAATATCATGAACTGACCGTTGTATTTAATTTTAATGTACTCCGCAGCGAAGCATGGATATTCAGATAGTAGTATATAGATAAAGAACTGCTTTAATTGAAGATTTGCTTTAATTAAATACTGTATGATACTGTTTATATGGAAGTATATATGACATTAGAAATTTTTTAGCAGGACAACTAGCTTGCATCTATCCAACCACCATTGAAATTTTTTTTTCACTATTGAAAATATCGCTCATGAATTAATTTCCGTTATAGTAATAAATCCTTACTCGTAAATCTATACGGTGACAACACTAGAGACACAAATACAAGAAGTCATACCTTTCGCACACGAGTGATTAATTTTTTTTTTGACGGAAGCGTTATATAATGTAAGCAAATTCCCTCTCTTTTAGATATTTGACTTCATCCCTTATGCCATGTTATACCTGTTAATAGTATGTTTTTCTTAACTAAAAAAAAATGAGGAAATTCCTTTGCTGTTACAAAGATAGGACCGGTGCAAAAATAGTTTTCATGTATAGTTTTAGACAGGCGTAGCTTGCAATAAAGTCGCTAGTGATATTCTCAACTTAATGTATTTAGTAGACGATGGGATTTTGATAGACGACTCCTTTTCTCTTTCTTTTACAACCCAGTATCGTGTACCTCCTACCAACCCAATCTACAACTACGCAGATTAACACCGGAACATATCCTGTACTTCCCCTTTTGGCCACCATTAGACTTAGCGACTTATCGATTCTGGTTAATGAAACTAGTTAAATAAGATTGAAAATAAGTTTACATACGTTATTTATTAATTTCACTGTCTCTGTATTATAACACAATTCCTGCTCTTACAAGTTATTATCTTTTTTAAAAGATTTGGTAGGTTATTTTGGGGTTTGGAAACACACTCTTTCCTCTATAAATTTGAGACAGATGTCTATTGATTTCACACCACATCTTGCATGAGGTTTTATATGATCAATGTACTTTTTTGTAATGGAGTAGAACTCAAATTATATTTTTCTTTTTAACGTAGGATTAAATTCCTCCAGAAAGCAAAATTTCAGACACTAAAACCCTCCGTCCGTACCTCGCGAGTTATAATTTTGGCAGCACGCCAAACCTATTCTGTATCGCTTGGACAAGCAGTAAACAGTTAAACAGTACCAAAATGTGTCAAAATTTTGACATATATATATATATATATATATATATATATATATATATATATATATATATATATATATATATATATATATATATATATATATATATATATATATATTTATATATATATATATATAGACAGATAGATAGATAGATACATATATATATAACACATACATACATATATACGAGTACATACAAAAGAGGTAAGCAACGATAAGTAATCCTACTTTAATAACTCACTCTAGTTTTGTTAGAAGAGACTACCTGAGATTTTTATCTTTATTTTAAATCGTTAATTATGACTTTCCAGTTGTTTTGTACTAAGATACTACACTCGGTGAATTTTTTTTATACAGAAAATTAAATTACTCTGCATTTGGTCAGTTACTCACTGATCTCCATTTTGTAGTTTTATTTAATAAATTGTTTTTTTTTTTTTTGGGGGGGGGGACCTCGGTGGGAAGCACTTTTTAGGAGGACATTCGGTTTCTTAAAAATCTTTTCCATGAATGTTGACAAACACAAAACTACATTGTGATATTTTATTAGAACATATTCATACGCTTATTTAGTAATAAATTGGGATGTTCTGTAAAAAATAATGTGAATATCTGTGAGAAGTTCTTCCTCTGAACTAAAATCATTTTTGGTGTAAAAAGGAAAAGCCAAAATATGCAATTCATTATTTCTGCTTTACAATAAATGATCTACGAAATTAGGAAAAGTAAGAACATTTTAAACTAAAAAAGACGTCAGAAAAATTCATCGCATAACTACTATTAAATAAAATTGTTACCGTAAGAGCTAAAAGGAAAGAGCATACTTCGGCTCTTGCTTATTTCATGGCCCTTTTATATCTTTAATAGTGACGAATATATTTCCAGTGTATATATTTGTAAATTCCTCAATTGGAGTGACATTAAAATTCTAGAAAGCTCTTAATATCAGGGAATGTTGGAAGTTGTAATATATTACTGTTGTGTGCTGTAGAATGATATATCACTGTTGTATGCTATAGAATGTGATGCACGTTGCAAATTTTTGAAAAATTTTCAATTGATATTACAAAACTAATAAAGTATTGTAAAAACTAAAGAATAAAATTTGAGGTTTTATGTAAAAAAAGATGGGAAATGCACAAAACTGGTTTTGTAGACAAAAAAAATAATAAATAATAAAAAATAAAATAAAAATAAAAAATAAATTTTTAAAAAATCAGCAGGTACATCTGTTTCATAACTTACCAGTAATGATAAAATTTTATGGAAATGCTGTGCAAAATGAGGAAATTAAGAGAACATAAAAGTTATGCCGATTAAATACTGCGGTTTAGAGAATATATTGTTGATATCTTTTAGATTTTATTAAATACATATTAAATTTTTTAAAGTACAGCTATTATTAAGTTGTATTCTGAGTATTACATGCCAAATTCTGAATACAACCCCTGAATAATTTACAATATTTTTACTAGTTTTTCTTGGATTTGAAAATCATTTAGCTTCAGCACGCATATTTCCAGACGTCTCATTCAGACTAACAGTATAAAAAATGTACGGTATATGCTAATAATTACAAGACAGGAAAAATCGAAGCCTTGAAAATGGCCTAGCTGTTATTTTAAAATATTTCAAATGTTCATTTTATTATTTGAAATTTTTGATGGTGACATTTGAATAAAAATTATTTATGTGAGAACATTTTGCTTCAAAAGTTCACTATATTAGATTCTTTTCTACTATAATTGATATCTAATTTGAGAGATTATCTAAAATGTGTTAGAGCAGTGCTATAAATGCTAGAAAAAAATTTTCTCATAACGCAAATATTAAATAAGCTTTTATTATTAATATTTGAATAAAAACAAGTATTAATAAGAAGTACTTTAAAATCATTAGAGTGTGAGGAAAACCTAATTAAAAATCTCAAAAAATATTTTAACCCAAAATAAAAACAATATTGAAAATAGTATTGGCATTAAGAAATAATAATAATACTGCAGGATATAAGAAAATGTAAATTTTAGAATATGATAAAGGACGAAATAATTTTATTGGTGTATTAGTGTCGTCAAATGATCTAACAAAAGTCCTAATGTCAGTATAACTGCGTTTGAACCATTCTTTTAATGCTCTCTCTATGTTTGACTTCTACGTGATTATCGATATACGAGGACATTGTTTTATTTCCCTTGACCTGAATTAATCCCAATACAACTGTTTTGTGGTAGTGAACGGAAAATATATATGATCTTGATTGGCTAGCACACTGCCCTATATCTATTACAAAATATGTGTCACACAGCACAGAGAATCTTTCTGTTATTTTGAGTTCTGGCATGGTATTTATATTCCACTGATATATTAATTATGAGTTCAGCTTCATTTATAACTCGTAAAAAGAAGTAGAAAAGGAATATGTCAAAGAATGGTAGATATCTATACGTTCATCGAGAAAAAATTCAACAGAAACCTAATAACTTACTCAGTCTATCATCTATTTATTAACTCATATGCCCGTATTAAAACACCAACATTAATTCAACATTATGTCAAAAATAAGGCGTCAAACATCTCAATAAGTCTTTACGTCATACCATGGAGATAGAGGGTGTTATTACTATACCTAACGACACATTACCATTGGTGTGTGTGCATGTAGGTTTTTACACACACATACACACGCACACACACACACACACACACATATATATATATATATATATATATATATACACAGAGAGAGAGAGACAGACAGACAGGCCAAAAATACACTGAATGTGAGGGGGTCTTGCCTGTCTTGTTTAAAGCTCTATATTTTGTTTTTCTCTATATTTTGCATCCTGTTCTCATTTATTCCTCAAAAATATATCCAGATAAAATACTTAGCAATCATTCTAGAAAAATTTCTAATATAGAATTCAAAAGGAAAGTAAATTAATTTTTTTAATACAAATCATAAATGCTATTGCGTGCTCTTTGCGCTGCAGTCACTCCAAAGCCTGGACCGTTGTTTATTATTGGTCTGAGGAAAGTCCTGAAAAAGAATTAGTTTTTCAACCGAATTTTACATCTGAATGGCTTCATAAAACTCACTCATTTCTAAATTTTCTCCGTTTGAAATAGCATTTAATGTAAAAAAACAGTATCTCATTCGTTAAATTCAGAACCATAAAAACTTCTGAGGCTAAAGGAGATTCATTTCAATTAATCGGTAGTACTTAAATATATTTTTTTAACAGTCAAGACTTGGAGTTATGCAAAAAGTCCATTTTATATCATTTTAACTGCAACTGAACAGGGAAAGTGCATTTAATAAAAATAAAATATGAAATTTCCAGTGTTTTCGCTTCCTAAGAAATTAAATTAAAATTTTTTTTAACATAAATCAGATGAAAAATTTCAAATGAACTTTAAAAAACTATCTTTCAACTACTGATATTTTCCAGTTAATATATTTCCCAGCTATATTACACATTTTAAATTCAGTAAGATAAACAGCTAAAGTGACCTAGTATAAATACCGATGAAAATAAAACAACTTGCATGTCGCTTTTCCTTTAGCAGACTGTGCAAGAGTCCACAATAACCTTGCATTACAAAAATCTAATCTTATGGTCTTTGATCATAATAAAAACCAATTCATGTCATACGAAAATATCATTCTCACGAAACATACTTAATATCCCTAACGCAGCTATTAATTACTTGTTCTCAATAATGTATTCCAGCACGACACCATTCCGGTAAAATAATATTGTCATATGCTTGTTTTTTTTCTATCGAAGGTTCATATATATTTTGTTTTTCCGGATATCTTCGTTCTAAGCTATCGCTGTATGTAAACAGACAGCGATAGCTTCGAATGAAAGTACCTAAACATCTTGAAAAGTATTTATTTATATACCTTTATACTTCCAGTCTCGTAGATATATATATATATTTTTATACACATGTATATAAACATACACACATATATACCGGGTGTTCATAAAGAAACTTTGCCGATATATGGACCTTTAGCGGCCGTTCCGTTCAACTTCTCGAGATGAGATTTCAGATATAGTTATTCAGAGGTATGAACTCTGGATTCTGAGAACGGAAACACATCGACGTTCACGGTTACGGTTATAGGTATAGAAACTCGAAATTTTCAAATGGTAACGCCCATTATTTTCCGTCGCAAAATACTCAGCGCATGCGAAAACCCTAAAAAGCGTTGGAGCAGTACATGTATTACGAAAAACGGACGCGTTATGCACGCACAAAAAACATTTCTGTGAACGGCCAACAAACACACGTTCGGGGCGCACGGAGGAAATTTGCATATGACAGAGGCTAGAAACCAATCACATAACGCCGTTCGCCAGATATTCAGCGTAGAAAACGGATAAAAAGCTCTCTGATCGTGTTTTTGTTAGTCATTCGCAGAGCTGTTTTTTTGTGCGTGCATAACGCGTCCGTTTTTTGTGATAGACGTACCTTTCCAACGCTTTGTAGAGTTTTCGCATGCGCAGAGCATTTTGCGACGGGGAAAAGTTGTCCTTGCCATTTGAAAATTTCGATTTTCTATACCTATAACAGTAATCGTGAGCGTCACTGTGTTGCCGTTCTCAGAATCCCGAGCTCATATATCTGAATAACTATATCTGAAATCTAATCTCGATAGGTTGAATGGAACGGCCGCTAGAGGTCCATATATCGTTTTTGTAGGTCGTTCGCAGAGCTGTTTTTGTGCGTGCATAACGCGTCCGTTTTTTGTGATACACGTACCGTTCCAACGCTCTTAGGGGTTTTCGTATGCGCTGAGCATTTTGCGATGGGAAAAATTGGGTGTTGCCATTTAAACATTTCGAGTTTCTGTACCTATAACCGTAACCGTGAGCGCCACTTGGTTGTCGTTCTCAGAATCCCGAGCTCATACATCTGAATAACTATATCTGAAATCTCATCTCGATCGGTTGAAGAGAACAGCCGCTAGAGGTCGCTCTAACACGATAAAAGAAATGCGAAAACTTTTCTACAACACTGTACTTATACAGCACTAGATAACATGATTTTTCTTTAACACATTTAAAAACTAAATTACCTTAAAAATAATGACGGGAAAGAATAATGAACTATAGTGGCTTTACATGAAAATGTATAAACAAATTATAATTTATTCATTTATAACTCTATTCCGATGTCATAGCGGAAAGCGTCATGCACAAACTTATAACATAAGAAGAGTATTACAGTGAATTTTAGACGTAACCGATTCGAAATCAATTAATGTAAAAGAAGCTTGGAAGCAATTTTCAATTAAGCACGTCATCGACATCATATCTTTGTCGATGAAAGAAATAAAATCATCAACGTTAAATGCATGTTGGAAGAAGATATGGCCATCTGCAGTTGAGATAAAATCGTCAGAAAATGAAATTGGTGGTATAATGGAACTTTCTAAATCAATCGGAGGCGAAGGCTTTGTGGATATGGCTATTGAGGACGTTTAAGATTTATAAGTGGAAGAAATTGATGAAGCCGATTTGATGGAAATGACATCCGAAGCTGTAAATCAAAGCGATTCTGAAGACAATGGCACTGATGAAGATTGTGAAGTTAATAATTTAACACTAAAAAAAATTACAAGATGGCTTAAGCTTAGCTGAAAATCTTGAATCATTTTTCTTGAATGCAGACCCCTTCACTGAAAGAAGCCGAAAATTCAAACGGGAGCTGCAAAATTGTCTATGTTCATACCGTTAAATCTACAATGACCTTGTAAGAATCAGCAAACAAACCAAAATTACAGATTTTTTAAAGAGGACAGAAGGTGCAAAAGATCTAAATGAAGAAAAAGGTTCTGAAAGTGAAGGTGATATAGTTCAATCGAAAAACGTTCTCGTTTGATTGTACTGAGCAGTGATGAGGAAGAAATTTATTAAATTTAGGTCGCATTAAATTAAAATAAACTTTTTTTGTTTCTTTTCGTTTTTTATTATACATGCATTTATATTTTTAATAAAAAATTAAGTTCCTTATATGTAATTCCTAAAAAAATGTTTGTTCTTAATATATATGTCTTCGGATATATATATATATATATATATATATATATAAGTCTTCGGAACGTAACTCCCCTTTTTGTATTGGCTCTGGGTCTCATATAAAACGGCTTCACACAACACGGCATTTTCTAGGAACCTATCTACCGTGTTATAGGAGGGTTACCTGTATATATAAAATAACACACTTCTTTACACAAAATAACAATTATAAACTAAAATACCATCGTTTTAGGTTATATGTGAGAATGAGTTTGATTGACTGTTCCGGTAATACCCAATATATTACCCAGTGTGATAATTGTTTCCTGGCTAAAGATACTAGGTCGGATATTTACTGATCCTTATCGATTAAAATCCTTCGGTATTTAACAAATGGGACTAATTGGATGTTAAGTTTATTTATCTAGCGCCAGCCTTTGTATCAAGAAGGTGAAACAAACCGAGATCTACAGACAAGAGCCGTACTGTACAGATACGGCTGTAGAAATTACAGTGTAGAAAATTGTATCGAGGGGGCGCTGTGACACCAGTAGAGAGGGAGAAATTTTCGCTTATAATTTCGCTCATCGCCCTCGTAAAAAGGAGTCATGCAATCTCCGTTGGATTCCCTATCTGGAGAAGCATCTCTATCCATGTGTTATGTTACAAGAAAACCAAAGAGTCCAATGATCGTTGTCATCCATTTATCGTCCTAAATCAAATTCGCTAGCTACGATTGGGCAATAGAATTCTGGACCCCATATTTCTACATTGATCCTATACCTGAACTCGACCCTGCCAAGTGAAACCGAGAGAAAGGGCTGAAACCGTTCATCTTATCAACCAAGGGATTTTGGTTAGTTTAGAATCAGAACATGCTAAGACTGTTAACGTGCAATAAGTTATGTGACTTTTGTTCTGTCGCAGTCACAGTGAGTAAAACAGACAGTCAGAAATCTAGTTGGCTTCTTCCGGCTCTTTACAATTAGCTACTCTAAAGTGAAGTATATAAAACATTTGAACACAACATTTTATATATATATATATATATATATATATATATATATATATATATATATATATATATCATGAAGTGATAGGAATAGGAGCTCATATTACATCTCATTATCAAAACTTTTACTTAATACAGATAGTTAATATCAGAATACCACTGTTGACTTTATATGAATACCCGTTAAATTAGTACGTACACTTCTTCTATTACTACGTGTTACAAAACTCAAGGTCACTATCATTCAACTTATTTTCAATATAAACCCATTACTACTCCAAATAAGTAGAGTCACACCAATTAGACTACATATTATATTAACATTAAAACTATGTACAGATCAGGAATTACAGTCAGTATATCATCGAACGTCAAGCCACGTCATGCCTCTTTGAGACTGTCCCAATCTCTCGCTCTCTATATTATATACATATACATACATACATATATATATATATATATATATATATATATATATATATATATATATATATATATATATATATATATATATATATATATATATACCGGGTGGTTATAATTAAACTTCCCCTATAAACGGCATCCTACAGCGCAAACGGGTGAACGGAATGCAACGAAATTTTCTATATGGGCTATACAAGATGCGCTCACGGAATTACAAAAAAAAAATTAGTTCCAAAATGTCCACCAGAGGGCGCCTTTTCGGGCAAAACAAGAAATATAACACAATAAATGACCAAAACGGAATACAGAAACAATATTAACATTTATTGACTAGTTTCTGATCACCTGGTCATAGAACCACATTAAGTAAAGGTAAGGGAGAAGCAAAAACAGTTCAGTTTGCAAAAACAAGAACAGATTAGGACGAAATTGCACAAGAGGAGCAGTTGTTAATCGTGTCCAGGACGATGTAGGGAAAGCTGCTCCACGTGACCACCTTCATTCACCTGCAAAATTTCAAGTCTATGGACAGTGTGTTCAGCAGCAGATCGTAACTGATCACTTGTGAGGCTTCGCAATTGAAGCGTTATGGAGTTTTTTAAGTCATTCAACGTGGCAACACCTCCACGATACACCAGACTTTTTAAATAGCCCCATAACCAGAAATCGCACGGAGTTAGATACGGCGAACGTGGTGGCCATGGATTAAGAAAGAAACGACTAATAACACGTTCCTCTGTGAAGTGTTGGAGCAATAACGCCTTCACGGACCCATGGATATGTAGGGGCACACCATCCTGCATGAAATTGGTCGATATAAGGACCCGCCTTTGCTGTAGTTGCGGCACAACAAACGTCTGCAGCATGTCATGGTACCGACGGCCCGTAACGGAACATGTGACAGGCCCACGTTCACCAATTTCCTCAAAGAATAATTTCCCAAGGATGAATGTCGCCGTGAATCCACACCAGACAGTGCACACCAGACATTCTTTGCAGAATGTTACATCAGCTTCAGACCCTATAGTTTTCTTTTCAGATCGTCAATTTCCGCCGGAACCTTGTCAACGTCAAAATTGGACGACTCCAAGGAGTATATCTATATAGTCTTATAGTCCATATAACGTCGCTTCAATGGCTTGTTAATCCTCTTCCTAGTCCCTGACAGGCCCCAATATTTGTGGAATAAAGCAGCTCTCAAAAAAGTAGAGTCAAAACAATTAGACTAAAAAAATTATATCTCATTACTATTTTACGTGCTTAATTGCTCTAGATGTGAAAAATGCATTTAATTCAGTTAGAATAAAAAGAATAAAGGAAGAACTTGACAAAACTGAAATGGATACTAACTTAAGGAAAATAATAATGGATTATCTGAAAGACCGTACTGTAATTATAAATGAAGAACAAGAGTGGGAATATAATATTGGCGTACTACAGGGTTCGTCCATTGGGCCAATCCTGTGGTTACTAATTATTAATGAGTTGCTATTACAGGATGTGGGCGATGGCAACAAAATACAGGCATTTGCTGATGATATAGTAATACTGCTTAGGAGTAAAGTTATATATAGATTTACAGAGATAGCGAGAACCATAATGGAAAAATGTTCGAACTGGGCCGATAAAAACCAACTACAATTTAGTGTCGAAAAATCCAACTACATAATAATACCACACAAAGGAGAAGTTACAAGGAGAGCCACGATTAAGTTTAAAGGGAGAACATCAAATACAATGAGCATATTAAATACTTAGGAATTTATCTAGACGAGAAGCTAAATTTTAACTTTCATATGAATAATATTAGAGATAAGGCATTAAAAAATTTCAACACAGTATCATTAGAGTCAGTAATAGTACGTGGGGTTTGAAACCTGAGATTGTCAAAAAGTTATATTTAACTGTTATAGAAAAGATACTATTGCATGGAGTGCAGTCATGGTATAATGGTAACCGTACAATGGATTTAAAATTAAGACAGATACAACGACCATTCTTAATAACCATTCTAAATATTACAGAACAGTATCGACGGATGCACTCCACGTTCTATCAGCATGCATACCATTAGACTTAATAGCTAAAATTGAAAAGAATATCTATGAAATCTACAATAAAGGATCAGAAATAAAATTAGGAGACATCGTACTGAACGCGCAGAATTGCGAAACAAAAAGCCGACCTCTAAAGAAAGTACATGAAATGAGGAAATATGAATGGACATATAACATGGAATCAAAATCGAACATTAAATACTACCCTGATGACTCCAAAACCAACGAAGGGGTTGATGGGGCGTGTACACGTTACAACCTTAATGTTTTAGAACAGACAAAACTTAAACGTCTACCTAATAATGCATCATGCTATAGCGCCGAAGTTGAATCCATTGACATGGCCATCACTGATGCTAAGTAAAGGAATACAGGAAATCGACATTTACAGTGATTCTAGAAGTACACTGCAAGCTATATGCGCATATTATTTTAAGGGAGATCGGATTGAAAATATAATAAACCTAATAGAAAGTCATGAGATAGCAGTTAACTTACACTGGGTTAAAGCCCACTGTGGGATTAATGAAAATGAGATGGTAGACGCAGCAGCTAAACAAGCAACAACACTGAATGAAATCACAGGAAATTATAAATTAACTAAAGAACAGATTAAGAATAAAATTAAGAATTATTACATAAATATATGGCAAGAAAATTGGGGGAGAAGCAGTGTAGGAAGGAAAGTATTTGAGGTATTCCCTAGAGTTTCTACGAAAAGACTGTCGGCAGATTTCCTTGTTAATCAAGCAATAACTGAAAATGGCTGTATAGGGGTCTATCAAAACAGATTTTTTGCTAAAACAGATCTCCAATCGAGCATATCTGGGATCATGTGGGACGACGAGTTGGGCATCCCACGAGTTTGAACGAACTAGAGGCAAGGTTACAGCAAATATGGAATGAAATGTCTCAAGACATCATACAGAACTTGTATGTCTCAATGCCAGATCGTATCGCATCGTGCATTCGCACTAGAGGGGGTCCAACGGAGTATTAACTCCTCCGTTCTTTTGCCTTTTTCTCTGAAATAAATTATCCTTTTTCTTTGATTTTCTTATCATTTACTTATATCAAAGTAGTCATTACGTATGTAAAATTTCGTTTCATTTTGACGACTCCTTCTTGGTGCGCTAATTTTTTGTCCATGAGTGTATATATATATATATATATATATATATATATATATATATATATAATCTAAGTATTAGAATATAGCCTAATAATCGTTTAAAAATAGAAATCAGTTGTCCAGTTTAACGAATATCTCCTCTGAATCACTCTCTGACTTCAGTCATTTGAAAACAAATAATAATTTTTTGAATTTTTCAGAACAAAATAATCTCTGTGTGATGTTGTTTTATTAGAACGATTTATTTACGTCTTAAATACATTGAAAGCCTCTACTTTTTCTGATTATGTAAACATCAATATTACATACATTTTAATTATTTCAGTTCAATACTTCTTTCAATACAGTTTTTTTTTCAATGGCTGGGAGCTGAGCGATACTCTTTTCCCGGGAAAAGCCAGGAGTGTGGGACCAATTCGCCGCATGCATTGCATGCGTTGCCACGGGTGCACCCCAGGGGGTGGGTCCACGCTACACATGTTTGGTCCCGTAATTTTGGACCGAGTCAAGTGACGAGACCGGAACACTTGACTCCGCACCTCCAGAGGTAATGTTTGGGAACTTGGAGAACATTGCAGCTACGACCGATGTTTTCCGTGTACCAGCCGCCATTAGTGTACACGTCGCCGGTTTTGTCAGCGTTGGGTATCGAACTAGCCACTTGCAGATTACTAGCTCGACACCTTTGCTGACCGGACCACCGCACCCCAGTTAAATGCTTAGTAGTTTTAAGAACTGTAAAGTACTTACATACTACAGTAAATAGGCCAATATTACGTACTTGGTGTTGCCTTAATTATATATTTATATGAAATTAATGATTGTCCATTTCTTGAAACAATTTTACCTCTAATAATCTTAACATAACATCTTTGAATAAATGTATGACTAATTACAATTTCTGCTCAATAATATGATTACTAACCTTAAATATACTGTATGCATGTCATTGTGGCTATTCTACTATATTTGTAGTTATGCAGATTGTAATTTACTCTTTTATAAAACACTTAATAATTAATCTTTCTTCTATGCAGTTTGTAAGGATCCTACTACAGGTGTTTAACAGCTTAGAGGGTACAATTATAAGACGAAGAATGTGGGTTTGACTTAATGTCTCTCCTAGAGTTTAATGTTAATGATAAAATAATACGAAATATGGGGTGAGTGAAATATGGACGTTTTGAAATTATAAAGGGATCCGTATTAGGGAATTTTCCTGAAATCTCTTCCCTCTGTCATAAAAAAATTTAAGATTTCACTAAACCTTATCATTAAAGACATGCACCACATAAACTGCAGCTTTATTATCTTGAGAATGCATCCTTACTTTTTTCTGTATTTTTATTAGTAATAAAATGTTAGTACATAGTACGATGCATTTTATATTGGGTTTTTAGGAAATCAATTCAAATTTAATGAAATCCATATACTCAAAGCATTTCTCAGGATTAAGGCACATGAAGGCCTTTTACAGTGTACGTTCATTTTATATTTGGGGAAATTCTTCTTTGAATCCAAAACTTAATAATGCGTAAGATTTACTATTCGTAAGATTTTATGTACGTAAGATTTACTATGATATACGTATGATTTACAATGAATATTTATATAAGACTTTCTACTTTGAAAGAGTGGGATTAATTTGTACTCACTAGAAATGCTCGGCGTGTTAGAACATAACATATAATGGAAACTCTAAGCAAGACGGAAGCCTTGAAAAGTTAAATTTGTATTCCTAAAGTGTTTTAGGGCTTCAGAAGCCACACCACACAGGTTGCGAATATTAATTGTAATATTTAACAGAACAGATTAAATACAAATGCATAATATTGGAAATAATGGATATAATGGATAATATTGATAATCAATTTTATTTCTAGCTTTTAATATAATGAAATTATTGATCGGCCATCTGTTTGCAAGCCATTCATTGAAAGATGTCATTTCCTTTTCTAAAAAATAAGCATTTAAAAAACTTTGGTCGATGCAGAACATCATTATTTACTAAATCACTCAGAAAAGCATATTTTTTTTTGCTTGTGATTTTTTAAGATATTATGCAAATCTTTTTGTACTTTTTGTGTTGTGTAAAAGCAATAGCAATAAAAATATCTTAACTTGTATTGAAAATTACTTATCATTAAGAAAATTTTTTCAAGTCGTTAAAGACTCAAGCAAAAACAAAAGAAAAATAAAAGGGCATTTTCACTCAATCTCAATTTTTTTTTTTATATCTCTTTTCAAGGTAACCCTTTAACTATAAATGTTTCAAACTTCTTTTTCGTTCCCTCAATTTAAGTTTCGGAATTTGTCCTGCTGCAAATCGATCGCGGCTTGTAAGCTTACTTTGACTGAAGAGAATTGGATATTTGCCAAAATCGGAATTCTAAAAGAGTTCTCACTGTCAGTGCATAAGCTTCAATTAGCTTGGAATATTGTTATTCATCGGGCATAATAGGAATGACTACCCCCATACATCGCTTCTCTCGATAGCTCTGATAATAACATATTGCTGTCTCATCCTTAAAATTTATTCTCCAAAATACGGTGGCGCATTTAAATCATTTGAAACGTTTTATTTGATAATTATACTAAGCTATCGATTAAAAATATGGTTTTTTTTTACCTTATGTCACCTCAAATTTTCAGGAATATGTATGACATCTCTAATGAAAATTAGTGAAATTATTTGTTTTTCTAATGAAATTTTCTAATGTGTAGAGATTAAGTACTAAATATTTTTTTATAAAAGTTCAAAAGTAAAAACTGTGAGCTCATCTCTATATATAAAACAGTTCCGTTACTGACTGACTGACTGACAGACAACGCACAGACCAAACCGCCGGACCTAAAGGGCTGAAATTTTGCATGGCGATTCTTCTTATAGTGTAGGGGTGCACTAAGACAGATTTCTGAAAAATTCTTTTTAGATTTTTTTAAATTAAATTTTTAAGCTGTTTTTGTAACATTCTTTAAAGTTTGCATTTAAAATAATAATCTGAGGGTTATAAAATTTATATCACGAGAAAGATCATAAAAAGTCCTATAAAATGATACCTTTTTCGAAACTTTACCTTCATTTTCTGATTTTTGGTGAATTTTTAGATTAATTTTTAGAATTTAATTTATTAAATGCTGGTCACGTGGTTTCTTTTCTTTTAATTTTGCGTCACGTGCATAACAATGAAATAGACAAAAAAAATTTTACCCGAAACTGTACTATATTCTTTGGTATGTTCTATTAGATTTAATTTGAATATTTTCTTCCACATTATTTTGTCTATGAAAATATCCGTTACGATTTTTTTATAAATAGATTTTTATTTTTTTCTTTACATCAATTGCATACATTGACCGTTGTATTTAATTTGAATGTTCTCCGTGGCGAAGTACGGGTTTTCAGCTAGTTATTGAATAAATAGTCATGTGTTTTTACTTGAAAACTTAAAAGTATGCATATAACATTTATAAACTTATAATTTTATTTATTAATGGATATAAGCTACAATAATTGACCTACGCCCAAAACTAAGATTTTAACTCGTCAGAATGACATCAATTAGTCTATATATCAAAGCTTATAGTTAGGAAAAAGGGTTAGAGAGTATATTCAATATATTTCTGGACTGTTACGAACTACGAACATGAACAATTCATTCTGTTATGTCTAGAAGATGTTTTATGAGATGAAGAACTTTCAGTTCAATTACTTATGATAATATATAAATGCCGATTGATATATATATTTACTAAAATGTTAAGTATGTCAATAACAGTTTCTGACATTCTCTGATGAAGGAAAATATACCAAACTTACAATAACTAAAGATAAAGTTTCGTAAAGTAATTTTTACTCGATCAGTATACGTCACATTTGAACATAATCGTAAAAGACACCTCTCTTCAATTAAATATCCTATTATCATTCTGGTACAATTGTGTAGCAGTCTTTACAGCACTAATGCGTACAGATTATATCTGAGTGTGACTTCAATCTCAGATTCTGTAGAAAAAGTAAGACTGTTCTTCCACAGAATCTGAGAAGAACAGTCAAACAGTCTTCTTTGTATGCATGTAAGAATGTTTCGGCCTAAAAAACTTTAATCAGGCTATTGAAACTTTTCAGGTTTTTATATCTTTTAAGGTTTTTTATTCATTAGTTTTAAATTACAAGCTTTATTTTTATTTTACATATACTAAAGCAGCCCCATAAATAATATTATTTAAATGAGAGTAGAAGTTCTTATCATTCAGTCCCAGTTACATCAGAAACAATTATGATCAT
Source organism: Dolomedes plantarius (assembly GCA_907164885.2). Taxonomy (NCBI): domain Eukaryota; kingdom Metazoa; phylum Arthropoda; class Arachnida; order Araneae; family Dolomedidae; genus Dolomedes; species Dolomedes plantarius. Next base: position 191,613,589 of record OU015492.1, on the reverse strand, counting down.
TTAGCCTATTATGTGCACGAAAAATTAGTCATGGCTGCAATGTCCTCCAAGTTCTCAAATTTACCTCAGGAGGTGCAGGGTCAAGTGTACCGGTCTCTTCACTTGACTCGTTTCTAAATCACGAGACCGGCTTGTAGGGGGTAGTGCTGGCCATCTATACGATGCCCCCTTATATTAATGGCCAGCAGTCTCGTGGTGTACATACAGGCGAATGTCTAGCGACAAGTGCCTCCGCGTTCGAAAAAAAAAATTAGCCTATTTTTAAAATGTTACTAAGATAGTTCATACATACATTAAAGTATTCACAATTTTAAAATATGTGACTTTATATGCTTAGAATCTTCTAGATTATTCTCGAAAAATTCAAAATTTAATAATTATCAAATATATGTTCTTATTCGCATTATAAAATTTTGTTTTCTTATAAATGTTACTAAGATAGTTCATACATACATTCAAGTATTCACAATTTTAGAATATGTGACTTTTATATGCTTAGAATATTCTAGATTATTCTCGAAAAATTCAAAATTTAATAATTTTCAAATATATGTTCTTATTCGCATTATAAAATTTTGTTTTCTTATACGTTAATATAAAACGGAAAATGCTCACGTACTTTATAAATCACCTTTTTGGGTGAATTTAACCTTTTATGAATTCCTTTGTGAATAGGAAAATGTATCAATATAATCTCTGAATCCCACGGAGCGAGTTTGATATTTATTTCACGTTCTCTTTCACTCTTTCTCAAATTTTTTGCTGTCCAACTCTGATCATCAGATAAAAGTATCGGACGCTCTAACTGTCACACTTTTTATCTCACGTCTAAACGTTCATCCATCATATTTTCAAGAAGGTTCTTTCTCTTGTTTTATTTATCTTATGTCATGGTTAAGGCCATTCATTCCCAGTTTCTGATTTTGTGATAAAATATCTCAAAAGACATATGTCCAAAAATTCATCTTTGCGAATAAAATCACGTCTTTTTATGTTAAAAACATATTTAGATCCATCTTTGTAACTAGTTACTATAAATACTTTCCTCGATGCTCGGTTGAAACCAGTTACTTTGGTGAATTGTTCATTCTCTATAACGTTTATTGAGTCATACATCCTGGACGAAAATAAATAAACAATTTTTTAGGAAAATTCCTTTCTATCACATTTGAAAATTCAAAATGTTAGTTCAAAGCACTCAAGATGCGTCCGATATCTTTCAGGAAGATTGTGATAGTTAAGGATAGTACTATACAGACGTGTTACATTAGGGGTGTCTAGCAGATCCTCCCTTCATCTTCCATCAGTACTGACAAAACTAAAGGTGACTCTTTAACAAAGAATCCTCTTAAATAACTGTACCAGTCATGTAAGGGCTCAATAGAGGCTTTTATTCTTGATAATTTTATGTTTTTAGGTGGATGGAGGAAGGTATACTGAAAAACAACTGAATATACAAGGCCATCGAAAAAGGTTGGACACATTTCGAAAGCTCATAATTCTAAAATAAATTGAACAAGCGCAATAATATTCTTTTCAAACAACTTGGCAAATGTCCAAGATTTCTAAATGTAACTGGTACGCAACCGTGATGTTGAACGTTGCGCAGAAGCGATGCGAGATGGAAGAAACCTTCGTTCGGCTTTCTGTCAGTGCAATGGCGACCGTTCAGGAGAAAGCTCAATGTGTGTTGTGGATAGCGGAGTACAAATCTGTTAAAGCAGTTCAGCGAAATTACCATCGTGTTTATCGAAAACAACCACCGCTTGAGCTTTCTCTTGAAAAGGTCGCTATTGCACTGACGGAAGGCCGAGCGAAGACCTCTTCCACCTCGCATCGCTTCTGCTCAACGTTCAACATCACGGTTGCGTACCAGTTACATTTAGAAATCTTGAACACTTGCCAAGTTGTTTGAAAAGAATATTATTGCGTTTGCTCGGTTTATTTTAGAATTATGAGCTTTCGAAATGTGTCCAACCTTTTTCGATGACCCTATATTTATTATAATAAAAGATTATGCTGTCTTAAACTGAAATCAAAAATAATTTTTGGATCTTTAACTTATTGTATTAATTACAATATTTGTTTATACAACAAATTTGAGTAATTATTTATACAGATGATGTATGTGTAATCAGTAAAAAAATTCATCTAAATTGAAACCTATTTAATATTTCTTCCAAAATATAGCCGTTGTTAACGCTATACATTATTTTCTATTGCCAACTCGTTTTTCGTTACGCTTCCTTTTCTACTGCCATTTTATAAAGACTTATTTTTTTTCATAAACCTTGTACAGCTCACCGATTTTTCATTATGTTTCCGTTTTTTGCTGCCATATTCTAAAGACTACATTTTTCATAAACCCTGTAAATTCGGGATTGGAGGAGAAGCTACTAACCATTTTCAAATTAAGAAATATGACGTAGGCAGGGAAAAGCTATTTAAGGAGTAAATGGTGAGCCAAAGAGATTCTTCCGATAACTTCGTAGCAGATACTTAGTCGGTTAGTGAACCTGACAAAGATCAGTAAAAACGAACTTCCGTGAAACATATTTGAGTAGAAGCAAATGTAAAAAGGTGGATTAGTGTCTCATGTACTTAATAGCGGTAGATCGGGCATGTGGTTACATAATCTGAGTCAAAGGAACTATTTAAGTGGAGTTCGTTGCAGGCAGGTGTATAGTAAAATTCAAGATGCTGAAATATTTGTAAAATTAAACATCTAAAATTCTACGACAAAAATTCGTATTTAGGTTGAACTATACTAAATTATTAAATAAAAATTGAGTAATATTTAAAATTATAACATTTTATGTTTTAAAAATGCGGTTTCACTCACCATGAGCATTACTTCTTACTTTCTTCAAAACGAAAACTTGAGGCGATACATACAAGAACAAATCATCTTGACATAAAATTTATATTCTATTTTTCTTATTTACTTTCTATAAAATAATAACCCTTATATTGCTATCCTGTAAAAAGTATTTGGAGTGGATGTTGTTTGATATTTTGTTACAAAAAGTAGCCTTTGTTTAAATATATTTCAAGGCAAAATACTATGTTAAACTGAAAAAGAAAATGAAGATGATTAATATTTTTTTTTCTAATGCGGAGGTACTTGTCATTAGACATTCGCTTTTTGCTATTCGTCGCAATTTTACTGGCTGCTTCATTATGGGAGCACCATATATGTGAGAAAGATCATTAAAAAACATTATTTTAGGTTTTATGAAATATTACGCTTCATTGTTTGCCTTTTTATGCATGTATACTTTATGTACTTATACCTATACCCATATTTACGTAGGATGTAATGTTCAATTGGATACCTTAAATATTGAAAAGCCTTGTTGCAGAAACTTAAATTCTAGTTAGGCATGATCCTCAGCATAAAACTGGGGCATATGCTTCGAAATTCTGAACTTCGAATCACGCAAATGCAGAATGCTGGAATGCATTTAATTCCGTTCACCGTTCATTTTTCTTTGCGATTGGAAAATGGAGCATAAGAATATTTTACTATACGTTTCGCATGACAGAGAAGAATGGAAAAAGGCAAAAATAGACTTTCGTTCAATATATATGCACATATTTACAAGTATACTATTCTCTAGAAACGTGTATTCTCAGTTTATGCTGCGCATTAAAAGAAATGAGAAGGTTATGAATAGGAAATATCAGACGATCTCACAAACGAAGCGATACAAAAATGTTTGATATAGTACGTTACAGTACATAAACATTGTTTAGCATTTTGGTGATAATGTCTTAACTGTTCCTGGAATATATTGATAGTTTGAGATTTACATGATTTTCTCCTATTATTAGACGAGAAATGCAATACTTATGAACTTAATTGAAAACTTTTGGTATATGTAAATATTTACAAGTAAACATCAATAGAAAGTCATAACAGGGTAGAATGAAACAAAAGATTTTGCCTGTTATTATCTGAATATGCTCGCGGCAGCAGATTGGTTGGCGATATAGGGATTCTGACGGAGGGAGATCATTTTGAATCCCTGCAAGCGCCACTGAATGCCTTCGTGTCTACGCCTGATATGGGTGCGTTAACCCTTTCAGAGGCAACAACCTCCCCCGTTTGTCCGTCGCAGATTTTTCCTCCAATTTTTTTAAACCTAAAGAATCTTGAAAATTTTTCCAATTAAAGGTTGCAAAATGTTTCTACTTCTTTAAACTGATAACAGATGGCAGTACTAACCATTTTTCTGCTCATTTAACTGAAATACATCGAATGCAAGTGAAAAAATACTAGATTTAGGTGTTTGCACTGTGCAAACGGAGCTCCTCAAAGGGTTTAAATCAGTATGTTGGCAAGTCCTTCCAAAGTATAAGTGGATGGGGGAAGTAGCGAGTACATAAAATGTCACACCTGGGGGTGCCCGGTCAAAACTTATCTTTCATTCACCATACATTACATATACATCGATAGCTAAAATCCTGTAAAATACTGGATTATCTTTAATCCGTCAGTGTGGACAGTCTTACTAGCCTCGTATGGAATGCATCTGAAGCATTTACAAAATAAAAATCCCCTTCTCAGCATTTTTCCGAAAACAGTCAGTCAAGAATCGTTACGGATTTCATTTCTTTGGCGAGTATATTGGCTTGTTTTCGTTTCCCAGGCATATAGGTATCATCGTAGAAAAAAGTATTTTATAGCAGTGTTAATCATCTATACAAGGATTTCACACTGGATGGGTCATCTGGATCTCAGATGCATGTAATGAGAAAGGAAGTTACTCAGGAAGAGCTATATATGTTTTAAATATTACTCTAAAACTGTAAATAAAACTGTATCTTTGCGTAATAATATTAACTCGTTATAAATTTTCATCCTAAAACTGATTAAAAAAAACTGAAAAATTTTTTATTGGAAAAGTTTATTAAGTTCTAATTTTCTTTCAAACAAAATCAGTAATCAGTAGACTGGAATAAACTATGAGTGGTTGGTTTGGAGCGCTACGGAAATATTTTGCAACATGATTGCTATGATGACCACCACTTACGGCTTTAATCCGATTCTGATGGGCTAAAAATAGCATGTCTGCCACTGAATTTGCAATTATCGACTCACCCATTTGGCCATTAATCGGATTTCTTATTTAAGGACTGAATGAAATGACTAATTTTGCATCTGTAAATCTCATATGATTTGGCTGCTTTTCATGTTAAACGTGGTCTCAGTGAATGAATATTTATTTAGCACGAGATGGTTAGCGTTTTTTTCCTTTTAACGTAGGATTGCGTTCCTCCATAAAGATCCCCCGGAAAGCAAAATTTCAGACTCTAAAACCGTCCATACGTCTTCGCGAGTTATACTTTTGGCAGCGTGCCAAACCCAGTCTGTGTCGATTGGACAAGCTGTAAACGGCTAAAAAGGAAAGTGTCAAAATTTTGACATACATATATATATGCATACATATATATATACATACATATATATACATACATATATATATATATATATATATATATATATATATATATATATATATATATATATATATATATATATATATATATATATATATATATATGTATGTATATATGTATATATATATACATATATATATATATATATATATATATATATATATATATATATATATATATGTATGTATGTATGTATATATGTATATATATACATATATATATATATATATGTATGTATATATGTATATACATACATATATTACATATATATATATATATATATATATATATATATATATATATATATATATATATATATATATATATATATATATATATATATATACGTACATATATATAGACACATAACACGTACATACATACATAAAAAAGAGGTAAGCAACGATAAGTATTTCTAAGTTAATCACCCATGATAGTTTCGTTAGAAGAGACTACCTGAAATTTTTCGTTCCTTAAATTGAGGGAAATAATGCCGTAGTAACTACTTCGTATGTCACTTGAAGTGATAGGGCAAAATCAACTGCTTTGAGAATTTTTTTTCTTGTTTAGTCATTTTGTAAAAAATCATATGGTTTCTTTCGCATTGAAAAGAGAGTTACAATCTTACAATTTTCCTCATTCGTATCCTTTTAAATGCATATTCTTTCACAATAGCTTCAATCTTCAAAATATAACCCCTATCAACTATTCGAATCAAATACATCCTGCACGTAGGCATGCGTCTATTGATTTTCGTAATGCACTGGCTGCATGAATGTTTGAATCATTTTAAATTTAAATCTTAGATGGAACTGAAATGTGTGTGGGTGCATTTTTCCAGTCTGTTTCTCTCCAAGAGAAATGTCTGTTGATTATCTCATGGCCAGTATTATTTTTATTAAAGAGTTTTTGCAAATTTAGTTATTTTGTCATCTTTTTTTTTTACTGGAAACGCGATTTCTCTATTTGGTATAAGTAATTAGAAATAATTTTACGATTTTAAAAGGAAATTGAGGCAAGATGAAGATTTTATTCATTGGAATTATAAATAAGAAATAGCAACTAGTTTAAACAATATTAGATATACAGTAACCACCGCTTATAGTGATCACTGGTTATAAGAATCAATCATTTATAAGAATCAATATCGCGAAAACAAAAACAAATGCATTATTTCCATGTTCAAATTTTCGCTTTAAAGAATCAATCCACCGGTTATAAGAATCCGTTTACACTCTTCGCTTTCCTTTCATTTTTCAAAAAAAGCCAATTAAACCCTAAAAAGGCACGAAGTTCTTTCTTCCTTTTTTTTAAGAAAGATTGATAAGATGGGATGGAATATAGTCTTAAAATTCATTCCTTTCTTTGTTAGACATAACATAAGAGTTTCCCCTTAAACGATTTAGCACAACACTGTCCTATTAGCTTGACCCGGGGGCATCTTTACCCGTCCGGGTCCGATTTCAATTTTCTGCACTGACAAACAAAAATAGGGGGCCTTTTTTTCCCACCTCCCACATCCTGGTTGCAGCTTCCTGGACCCTGAAACACATAAATCTTCGGCGAAGTGTCCACTATCACTTAGGCAAACGTGACATTAGTAGATTCAGCACGTTATCAAACCGTGGAACGTAAGCTAGAAGGTGAATCTTCGTCTGATTCTATTAGTATTGAAAGAGTATTGAAACAGCCTCCTGAAAACTTCACTACGTCAAACTCCCATAGAAAACTTTTTCTTGCTCCCTTCCTGTAGTTGAAATGTTAATACTGTTAAGCAAGTATGTTGTAACGAATATTGGATTTTTTTCTTTTCTTACTATAATTATGTGTATCTACTTATAGGTCTAGAAATTAAGTTGCATTTTTAAAATTACAAAAATTTTTTTTAATAAAAGATAATTAACGTAAATTAAAGAGTATTCTATGGTGAATCATCTAATATATGTATATATAGGTGTGTGTGTGCCTGTTCAAAAACCTAAATTTCGGCTATAAGAATCAACCGCTTATAAGAATCAAAAACAGTAATGACAAACGTGATTCTTATAAGCGGAAATCACTGTAATTTCAACTAAAGTAGATAGTTAGATACTAAAAGCATCTATGACTTCCCATTACGACGATAATTAAGCTACAGATGTCAGTCAGGCAACAGAAGCTACTTGACAAAAAAATAATTGTCAGGCAACAGAAGCTACTTGACAAAAAAATAATTGTCTGGCTACAACCGGACGTAATGCGATGGATCTAGATCCAAAATTATAAATCATGTGGGTCAATTCATGATCCTATGGCATTTAAGGCTACTGTGTACTAACCCTATTGGATTCCCTCACCGCAGTGTTAACATATGGAGAAAATGTTTTCAGGGATTGCCGACTTGGATTTAAAGATTTCTTTTTATAATTGTACTCTGTAATAGAGAAAGAAATTTTATACCGGGGGACATTTTACTTTTTTTTTAAATATGCAAATAATATTTTAAAATTTTAACTATTCAGGAAAACAGGTATAGTGTGTTTTAAACACTAATAAATTCCTTTGGTTGGAGTAAATTTATAAAATGAATCCTGTTGCAAGGTGTAGAAAAGTTCAGGCTGTCTGAAAATTCCATTTTCATTGGATTATCAGCATTTATGTAGCTATAAATTGTAGACATATTTCCTCCATAGGTTAACATTGAGGTGAACGAATCCAATAAGGTTAGTACACAACAGCCTTGTACGGGAGTACAAATACCATTTTCATTGGATTATTAGCATTTATGTAGCTGTAAATTATAGACACATTTTCTCCATAGGTTAACACTGACGTGAGCGAATCCAATTAGGTTTAGTACACAACAGCCTTGTACGGGTGTACAAATACCATTTTCATTGGATTATCAGCATTTATGTAGCTATAAATTGTAGACATATTTCCTCCATAGGTTAACATTGAGGTGAACGAATCCAATAAGGTTAGTACACAACAGCCTTGTACGGGAGTACAAATACCATTTTCATTGGATTATTAGCATTTATGTAGCTGTAAATTGTAGACACATTTTCTCCATAGGTTAACACTGACGTGAGCGAATCCAATTAGGTTTAGTACACAACAGCCTTGTACGGGTGTACAAATACCATTTTCATTGGATTATCAGCATTTATGTAGCTATAAATTGTAGACATATTTCCTCCATTGGTTAACATTGAGGTGAACGAATCCAATAGGTTTAGTACACAACAGCCTTGTACTGGTGTACAAATACCATTTTCATTGGATTATCAGCATTTATGTAGCTGTAAATTGTAGACATATTTCCTCCATAGGTTAACATTGAGGTGAACGAATCCAATAGGGTTAGTACACAGCAGACTTGTACGAGTGTACAATAGTAAGGTGCATTGCTTAATGCCAGGATAACTTAGAAAAGGAAAGCGATATTTAAAACCTTGTTACTCGACCAATAATTAAGCTAGAGACCTCCAGAAAACAGCTATCTAAAGAAGAATATTCCGTCAGTAACAAAAAATACAAGGTCGCGGTTCTATCTGAGATAATACGACTGACCCGAGTCTAGATAAATCAGCTACATTGGTCAGTGCCAGGAATACTAGGTCAAAGTAAACGATATTTAAAACGTTCCCACTCGATAGAAAATTGAGATATAGGTGGCTTGCAGGCTACGTTCTCAAGAGGGTGGCACAAACGACAAGTTGATCCGACTTCAACCAGGAATAATGCGAGGGATCCAAGTCGAGAATTGTTGACCTCGGAAAACAATAAATGTTGTCTAACAACTAAAAAGCCGATCAATAGGGGAAAATAAGCAATATTTAAAACGTTGACATTTAAATACTCATGACTATCACGATAGTAGAAACTGCAGATTCTTGTACTTAGGCTCGAAGGGCTATAGCCCGACATGATATTCGCTGACTCTTCCTCCTTTCTCATAACTCTCGTGAATGTGTAGGGCCAATTGAACATTCGCAATGATTCACATCTATTTACATACACCTATGAAAATGAAGCTGTATAAGGAATGCAAAGATAATGTACATGAATGAATTAAGATTCAAAGCTAATCCAAGAGGAATAAAAATACTGATTGAATTTATGTAGTTGGTAGGGTATAATATGTTTGAATGAGAGGTTCTTCATAACTTATGCTCGAGATGATCAAAGTATTTGCATGTATGAAAATTAAATATTCCTTTTTATCCAGAATAATAATGAAAAACCACTACAGACATTCATTTCGTTTTTATCAAATTCCAAAAATATTTAAATATAGTGTTGTTGTTGATAATGCCCCCTGGTTGGAGGTGCTATTCACCAGGTCCTAATAGGCTATTGGGCTGAAAGGAGCGGCTCCTGTATTGAATTATCACCACAAGGGTCGGAGTCCGACTTGGCTAAATGACCGGTCCCGTAATTTTGAACCGAGTCAAGTGACGAGACCGGAACACTTGACCCCACACTTCCAGAGGTAAATTTGAGAACATGGAGGACATTGCAGCCACGACCTATTTTACATGCCCCGGCCACCATCATGCTTACTCCACAACAACGGTGACGGAGACAAAAATCATGTATCTTCGTTGCTGCGCATGCGTATTAGAAGCAAATTTTCACTCCCTCGGTTCGTCTCCGTCTCTGGTCTCTGCGATTTCAAGTTGGAAAAAGTTCAACTTTCGTCTCTGCCGCCATGTTCGACAGCCAATCAGAATAGAAAGAGAAGATTATGCACATGCGCAAATAAATTGCCTCTTGTCCCCGTCTCCTAACGGTGTGAAGGATTTTATGACAGCCACAGGTGACAAAATGTGTCCGTCTTTCGTTGCTGTCGAGTAAGCATTAGTAAACACGGCGGTGGATTTGCAGCATCAAGCATCGTACCAGGGACCTTCGGATCACTGGCTCGCTGCTCTTTCCAAATGGGCCACCGCGCCCTTATTAAATATAGTTATGTCTTTAATAAGACAATATTACGGGGAAACCTTGTTAGTAAAAAAAGGCTTAACTGAAATGGGGATTAAGGTGTGGTTATGTAACTGAAAGTACTTATGGCGTCCTTCCCTAAATAAAATATTTTGTCCCCATTTGGACGAGTGGTTTGCTCATCTCAGATATTACAACGTGATATAACAACGTGTAATTCTCTTATCCCAAACATACTTTTACTACCTATGGAATAATAGAGCATGTTCTCACCGAAGAAATAACTCATTATTAATACTTTTAAAAAAATATGTTTTTAAAGCAAGAATTTTCAATATTTTTCAGAACTGCCCTTTCATTCCTTTAACGAAACGAAGTGACTTCTTTTTAAAAACAAGAGTATTGATACAGGAAAACGCGACCTTTTATATTAGCTGTATGCTTCTGACGTAACTTGATTTCTGTGTTTGTTTATTAATGCTTTCCGAAATCCTAATTTGATTCCTAGGTTCTTTTCTCGATAAGCAATACTGCAAGATAAAGCTGATATATCTCATAAAGTGGGCACTAATTTTATTTGCGCAATACGATCATTTTTCTTATATACAATACAAGGATAAGTCTTAACAGACCTGTGCAAGAGTAAAAATAACCGTAATAAGATAAGTAAAAATCTCTTCCAATCTTGAAAAAGAATCTAGATTCAAATTTGATAAATTAACTGGATACGTTTTCTAAGGAGTAATAGCATATACATTTTCTGGGATCACGAACCATATTGAAGCATAATTAGGAAAATTGGTAAAAATTAGTAAACTAAAACTGACATACATAAATTTTATTTTTACGAAGACAAAGTCACTGGCACATTCTCTCCCTTTGCTTTTTATTTCAGTATCTTGTCTATCCCAGGAATTCCCCTATTCCTTTGAGGTTTCAATTATAATTTGTCGGATACATTTTTGCATTTCTAAAGGCTATTGGAAGGTAAAACGAAAAGTAAATTGATAATTAGGAAGTACCGTATTTACGCGTGTATATGCCACACTTTTATTTCATAAAATATGCCTGTAAAAATGGGGTGAGGCGTATACACGAAATTTTAAAATTAAATAAGTAAACACCCTTTAGTTTAGAACACTTTACTACCATAAAACATTAGTATCTATATACCTTACAACCTATTACACCATATCATGCCCACGGCAATTCAATGTATTGTAAATATTGTTCGTATATATTATACCTTAGGACTATTTAATAAAACTGTTTTGAGTTTCCAAGAGTTTGTCTTCGTGCGAAATAATTCCTAAGTGTACTAGTGTATATATATATATATATAATCATCTTTTTTTAACACTGTAGTTTCACCACGATCAGCTAAGTCTGTACCTGATATTGTTAGGCGAACACAGAACTCTAAGGAATGTACGACATTGCTACATTTCGCAGCACGATACTACTTTGAGTCTACAACGGAATTAAGAAAAAAAATTCCACAAAGGTTGTCTCAAAATTCAGATGCGGCTTATACACGCACGCGGCCTATACACGAGTAAATACGATAGATGATTCTTTTTCAATTTAAGTTTGAAATTTTTCGCATTTCTCACATGAAATACATATAAAACAAATACATGTTCTTGCACATTTCGCTAAAAGTGTTTTTTGTTTCCCTAAAATATGAATACCTCTTTGCAAAATATTTTTACTGTGTTAATATTATCAGGATATCAGGAAATAACATCAAATAAAACACCAGAATCAGACACATGTAACAAGAAAGCATACCTTCTTGAAGTCCACATGGAATTGTAAGAGTGACAACTAGTTCGAAGTGATTGACATATTTCTTCATCAAGACAGGGAGCATTAAGTGTTATTACCTCAATGGATTATTGAATAGATAATTTTCCATAGAGACAATCCCACATGACGTTGTCCGGAATGCTTGGGAACAGTCTAGATCTTGTCGCAATTTTAATTTTTTATTGTGGATTTTAAGAAGTCGCGCGTTTCTGTTAGTCTCGGTGCACACGAGCGATCCGGTGTCGTTGCGGCACCGGAGTTGCTATCAGGAGTACAATAGAGTTGAACTAACCGACGACGCCTACGTCCGTGTGAATCGATTAGTTCAACTCTATGTGCTCCTGATCGCAACTGCGTGCCGCAACGACACCGGATCGCTCGTGCACAGAGCCTTAATCCTATTCCACAAGTTTCCACCAAGTAATAAATCGAAGGTACAACTTTTTTTCCTTTTCTTTTACGACTTGTAATAACGGCCGGTGAGGATTGGGGATCGAGGCTTGGCTTGGGGACTTCAAAGCCAGTGTTAAGTGGACTTAAAAGCTTCTGGACTTCAAAGTGTCAGGGCACCAGACTATCCCAGTGACGTAAGAGAATCTCATATTGCGAAGTCAATCCCTTACATTCTACCACCAACTTTGGTAGTGGACAACGCAAAAGGTTTTGGGTTTTACGCAAAAGGAGGCAGGGTGTTAACCACGTGTTTAATTTTTGTTACAGTTTTTGTTAGAGTCTTTCAGACTATGGGGATTTTGTTTAATACATAAATATATTTTCTCTACTCTCCCTAATGGTCCAACGGTGATCTTTCTGGCTGTCAAGCGTTAGTGAAGCAACATTTTACAGAATAATGTCACCCTCCCCTCTTTTTAAGTGAACTTCAGGACAGCTTTCTGACTATCTGACGTTCCGCCGATGTGTGAGAACCTTAAATCTTGTATTTCTTTCGTTTTAAGTTCGTTTTATCTTTCATTCTATTAGTAAATTACTGAATTTGTGATTTTAATGTAAGAAAAAATGTGTTGGTAGATTTCGGTAGGAAGTTTTTAAATCGACAATGCTTATAAATTTTATCAATAATTTTTTATTGCAATATACTTCAATCTATATTTTAAGGGGGTCCAGGGCACAAAATTGTTCGAATTTTCGAAAAATTTTTTATTGCATTTAAAATTTTTGTGTTATTTTGCGCTTAAAATGACGTTTAAATCATGTTTCTATCTTAATTAGAACAAGAGAAATTATTATTTTTTTTTCAACATTCTGATAGTAGCCAATCGTTATTTAAACCTGTAAGTGCGTTTTTCTGCATGGTGGGTTTTTTCCCCATTTCTCGTCTTTAAATTGTTATAAGTCAAGAACCGTTAAAGATAAATGATTGAAACTTGAAACATGTCTTTTTCAACTTTAATTTTGATTCAGAAAATTTGAAAAAAATATTTACTTTGGAAAATATGATTTTTAAAAAATAAGTTACATAATTTTTTTCGTAATTTTTAATCTAAAATTTTTTAATTTTTTAAAAAATTATTATTTTAAAAAATGGTGAATCAAAATTAAAATTTATATATTTCTGTTTAATTAAATGAAAAAAATTTGAAATTCGACAAATAATATTTCGAGTTATAACGATTTTAAATTACTCCACTTTTATTAAAACTTTTAAATTTTAAAAATTTTTAAAAACTTTTTGAGAAGTTTTATGGTGTGATTTTTTTTACAAATTATATGGTTAACCATCAGAAAAAAATTCAAATTTTAACTCAATAAATAAATTTTTTTTCAAAATGTGCCCTTGACCCCCTTAACTGTTAAATATTCACAATTCTTTACCGAATAATCTAATCTCATCAGAAGTTTAGTCTATGATAAGTTATTTTTTATGGCGTGATAAATGAAGTACATATTGATTTTTATAGTAAATGTTCATTACAATGCATAAGAGAGGTTTTGAAACTTAACTGTTTGTTTCTTATTCCCATAATGTTACGACAACTACTAAATATTATATTTCAAACTTCAATTTAAAGAGACGTCAACAAACAAAACTTCAAACGCCGATTTATCCAAATCAATCCCTTATTTACAAGATGACAATGCAGATGAATTAAATGATAATAGCAAATGCTAGCTAGCTCTTTCGCAGTTCTGCGGGGGAGTTTTAGCGTGCGGTATATATAGTCTCTACACGTGCCGAGGGCGTGGCCTTTTAAAATTCACAAATCCGCTGGCGCTGAAGTCAAAGATGTTTTCTTCTTAAAGATGACACTAACATACTTCCCCGCCATGAACCTTAAGGGTCCATCAAATTGAAAAACACTTATAAAGTAGAACACTAATATTTAACAAAAACTTATAAAACGCAAATAAGCAATTTCACCATTAGATTTCTTCACTAAATTGTTTCTTAAAGAATATAAATCATGAAATTTATATCAATGATCAATAACTTAGAGCCATCAATAAAAAATACCCACTAAAAGGCTTTCAAGAAAATTAAATACCATATACTGTAAGAGCAGCACAATTTAAACACATTGCACAATAAACACAGCAACCACTTAGCAAAATCTAAGAAATTCAATGAATGAATAGCATCAAAACAAAATTAGAAAATTAAAATTTGAGAGCACACATTTCAAGAATTATCTTTTACTTTCAATCACCAATTGATTGGCAATGGTGATAACTTTACAATGGGTCTCTTATATTCACCATTTACTGTTTTAACTTTTCAACTGTTACCTTAAATTCCAACCCAGGGTACAACTCAATTACTCTACCTAATTTCCATGTTAATGAGGGTACTCCGTCCTTCTGAATTAATATGAAATCCATCAATTTTATATTTTCCTTGGTTTAATCCATTTGTTACTCTTTTGCAAAGATGACAGATAATCAGTAGACCATTTTTCCAAAACCGTTGCAATATTTGTTGTACCAAATTCCACCGCTGAAGTGGACCAACTTATCCTGTTTGAAATCCTGATTTGGCAATGCAGTTAATGCAGTACGAATAATGAAATGACCAGGGGTCAAATCTTCAAAATTTTCAGGATCATCTAATGACATTGGCGTTAAAGGACACGGATCGAGGCAAGCCTCTACCTGGTATATTAAGGTAAAAAATTCTTCAGTTGGCAAAATTTGCTCTCCTACAGTTCGTTTTCAAGTGTGTTTTAAAAGTTTTAACTGCAGCCTCCCAAATACCGCCTTGATGTGGGGCTTCAAGGGCGTTAAATTGCCATTTTACACTCTCATTTATAAAGTGGGTCTGAACCTTTTCCGAATTTAAACGCAAAATGATCAACCATTGGAGCTCTTTTGTGGCACAAGTATAATTCGTACCACAGTCACTCCAAAATTTTTTTGGTTTTCCTCGATGAGACGTGAAACGTCTCAACGAGGCTATGAAAGCTTCAGACAATTTCAGCAATCACTGACAAACTCAATAAGGACAGGCTTTATACTGAGACACAAAAAAGCACACATATCCCTAAAAGGATATTACACCCCTACCTTTTCTTGTCGTCAAAGAAAATGGTCCTGCAAAATCAGTAGCTTCATAGGAAAACATAAGTGAAGGGTTGACTCTAGCTGATGGAAGATCAGCCATGAACTGTGTCATGGTTCTGGCTCTTTGCCGATGACACCTGGTGCAATGGAATAACAGGCTTTTCACAAGCCGTTTTCCACTGATAATCCAGTACTGTGTTGCAAGCGCAGTCAGCACTAGATGAACACCACCATGCAGATATATTTCGTGGAAGTGGCAGATTATCACCTTAGTCACATGATGGTGTTTCGGTAGAATGATGGCTTGCTTTCTTCCTTCTGGTAAATTCGCCCAATCTGTCTCCCACTCGAAGGAGACCTTGCGAGTCCAGGAACGGTGCAAGAAAGACAATTGGACTATTCACGGCAGTCGGTTTTTGTCTTTTAAGAGTGTCGATCTCAGTCTTAAATTATTAGTGATGAACAATTTTGATCACCGTCTTGGATGCTGTTCAGAGATCCTCTGTTGTTAGGAAGCCGAATTTCCTCTCCTTCACAGTTTTGCAGTTCTCAGTGAAGCGAAGACACCATGCTAGTATCCACTGCATTTTGTTTCAGGATGAAAATTTAAGAATTTTGTTATGGATCAGTTCAAAATCCCCGGGATTTACGTTCACACCAATTTCCACAGTCTGTCTTTCCACGGTTTCTTCGTCTTGCAACTGCCTTACAACTGGATGATCAGGACATTGGACATCGAAGTTCTTTTTGCTTTCTCTGAGCAGGTGATCCACATCAAGCTCCAGAATCTTTACGCCTGGCCAGGTAGTAGTGGGCAGCCAAGGTGGTCCCTGTCGCCAGAGTGTAATGTCAATGAGTTCTTTGAGTGGTACACACCTTGTCAGCATGTCCGCGGTATCCTGTTTTCCAAGACAGTGGTCCCAGTTCATGGATTTCTGTGAAGCGATTTGACACAAATGGCTTCCAGTTCTTTTCTACGCCCTTGATCCAATGCACGATATTGTGATATCTGACCACTGTACTATGTTGGGTGATTTCTGTTCGAATAGTCTTTGCAGGTAACTAGCCATTATCGCTCCGATTAGTGTACTCATTAGCTCTAACCGTGAAAGAGTAAGATTTTTTAACGAGGCTATTCGGACTTTTTACATAATGAATTTTATCCAAATTTTATTTTCTCTAACATTTCGAAAATGTGGTACTGCGCCGAATGCAATTGGACTTGCGTCGCAAAATACATGTACTTCAACTTTTCAGTCCAAATCGTGCAAATCGTTGCGAAACTATTTATCCCCTTTCCAGACGCCAATCTTGTAACTCTTCCATTTCATAGCACCAAATTTCCATTTAATTCTGTGTTCATTTGGAATTTCCTGATCCCAATTTAAACCTAGTTCCCACAATTCTTGCAGCAAACACTTTACTCTAATCATGTACGGAGCGACGAAACCCAATGGGTCAAACAATTTTGCAGCTAACTGTAAAATGTAGCATTTGGTTATTTTTACAGTTTCCGGATTCTTTAGTAAATCAATAATTGCCAGCTTTAGTAAATCATCCTTTGTATCCGAAATCATTCCTAACACCTTGACAGCGCAACCATCTTCTCTAAGATTTCCCTTGTTAATCCCCAAATTCCTCAACTCTTTAGAATTCGTATTGAATTTCCTTAAATTCATACTGGCATTACTCAAAATATCAGCAGCATCTTCAGCAAGACATCGTGCTTCTTCAAGAGATCTACCCCCAAATATAAGATCATCAATGTACAAAAATTTGTTCAATATATCAAAAGCTGCCTCATTTTGTTCTTTATACTGTTTTATGTGATTTTTGAGTGTCGCTGCAAGAAAAAATGGGAAGTACTTTAAGGGGACTCACGACTCTTTAAAGTCGAGGAAAAAAGGCATATTTTCATACTTTTTGACTCTTTGTAACTATTTCAATTTACTCCCAATTTTTCCAAATTTTATGTATATGATAAATTGATATATTTATTTTAATAAACAAATTTTCAACTCTCAAAATAATTTTAAATAATTTTTTTTTAAAAATGCTTTAGATATACCTTGTTTTTTAAGCATTTTTATTGTATATTGGCTTGCGCACAGAACTATGAAATTAATTTTACACTTAAATGTATAATTCCTGTTTTATATTTAAAATAAAAAATTCAAAATACAATTGAACATAAAACATTCAACATTAAAATTTTTTTTCAATTTTTTTAAAACTGCTCAAAATATACTTAAAATTTCCTTAACTTTTTGCATTAATTTACCCCTGAAAAAATAACAATATGTGCAGTGATTGCAATAATTCTAGTTCAGGCGCAATAAAATAACATGATTATGCAGTGATGAAAATTTCATGGAATTATGTTTCATAGTTTTTGAGATATCAGTTGCGGAATGATGCAAAATTATATTTTGAGAAAAATGAGTTTAAAATTTTTCTTACCATAAACTTGATCAGTAATTAAATATTCAGATTATCAATATCTCCGGAACTAAGCGGAATATTTTCATGCGGTTTGCTTTATTTTGTTCAGAAATGATCAGGCTTTAACATATATATTCTTCAAAACATCGAACGTTTTAAAGATTTAAGGGTAGTGAGTCCCCTTAAACCAAAGGTACTCGAGTCATCCGCAAAATTTGAAAGATATCTTCACACCTATCATTAAATCAGATGATTCGCAAAAAATCCCTGTCTGATTCTTTTATGCAAATTTATAGAAAGACCTTTTCGATATCGGTACAAAATACAACCTTAAATCCACGAAAGGCTAGTAAAACATCTAAAGCACTGGGATTCAGATTAGGGCCTGATTTCAGACAGTCGTTTAACGAGTTTTTGCATTTCATTTTACTAAACGCGTCAAATACGATTCGCAATTTTGTGGTTGACGATCTTTCTTTCAAGACCTCTCTATGAGGCATGTAATAAGGGTTCTATGGCTCTATTTTAGTACAGTTTTAGACAATGTTGACTTTCATTTGATCAGATACTATCTGCTTATACTCTAAGAAAATTCGGGGTAAATTTTTAATCGATCACGTAACCTATCAAATCTGCGCTTCGCAACTAGCCAATTACATGCAAGTTTAGATTCAAGTTTACGTTCATCCCAAAGTAAGTGAATAGTTTGAGATCATATCGTCCATTTACAAATTCTAGGTCTTTTTCAAAGTCCGACAAAACCTCAACATCACTTTCAGATTGATAGTTTATTTTTTCATTTATTCCCAAAGATTCAAAAGTCCAAAACTTTTTAAAATTCTCATTTAGCTATTCTTTCTCAACAAAACAATAAAAATTCTTCATACGCATTTCCTCTGCTTTCGGACGCAAGTGATTCAACTTACGAAGAAGTGTCCAATTAATCACTGTTTCTATTGCCACTAGCTGTTTGTCAATTGGAGTTATCTGATTTGTACAAACTATTTTCCACATTCAATCGGCCCCCAAAAGAACCGCGACTCGATTCGAGACTGGGTTAAACAATTCTATTCCCTTTTATTTCTGCAAAGGCTAGAGATCTTTTCCAGGATAATTAACATGTGCTCCAATAATTTTATTTGTCACTAAAAATTCAGTTGTCTATTCCATGTGAGGATATCTAACATTTTGAAGGCTAATACGAACAACGTCATACAGAGTTTTTTGGGGACCTTATTGCCAAATGACTACAGTAACAGACTTTCATTTTGAACCACAGGCAGTTTTAACTCATCAGCCACTCATATTAATAAAAAAATTCTTTCACTCCCCCCCCCATCAACCAAAACTGTGATATTATAATTGGCCTTACGGTTAGACTTTACGTGTGCAATACATGTTTGCAACATTACAATATTTGTGGTGTCTGACACAGACGACACAAGCGTTTCGTGAGGGGTTTCGTTTGTGGTGGACTGCTTACAAATTGACGCTCTATGATTTCGAGAACCGCATTTTCCACAAGAAGTTTTAGATCAACATACATTCACAAAATGACCCCGTTTAAAAAAATTATAGCAATGGTTATTAATTTTCAATTTATCTCTCTTCTCGTGTATCGAATGTTTATTGTAATTATCGCTTTCATGATTTTTGGAACAAAATACACACCCACAAATGGTACTATTAGTGACCAAGTTAGTAGCAGCCGGAATGAATTTTTTGATTTTGTTTCTTAAACGAGGAATTTCACTTTCTTTGAATCTAAAATGTTCAGGCTGTACGTAATGTTGCTGATTATAGTGTACGATAGTTATCAGACACGTTGCTTCTCTGCTCTCAAGCTCTTCGCAGGAATTCGATTAACCCGTCAATGTCGATTTTATGTTTTGACTTTCGAAATTTGTTAAACAAAAAAGCTATCTCTTCGGGCAATAATTTCAAAACTACAGAAGCAAGCAAACACCCATACGCCCCTGAAGTGATGTTTAAACTGTTCAAATTATGCACCTCTACTACAACTCTGTCGTACAACTTTCTTAGTGCCTTGGGATGACTGTTATTCAGGGGTTCTAAATTCAATAATCTAGTCATATGCGTGCTAATAAGAAGATCAGTTCTCCCAAGCCTAGTCTTCAACAAATCTACCACTGCTTCTTAATTTTCTGCGGCATTAGAAAACCCACTGATAGCCGTAAATGTCTCCCCAAGAAGATACCCTTTCAAACAGCAACACTTTTCTACTGGCAACAATGTTTCTTATTTGTGTATCACCCCTTCAAAGTAACCACACCAATCGTTCCATGATAATATTTACCCTCCAGTTGCTTTCAATTGTAATTTTGGCAGTCGCACATTATTCCCAAACCCTACTGGTTTACGAATTTCCAGGACTTTCCCATTAACTTGTCTGTTAATTTCATTCCCGAGATTAGAACTACCCGTTTTTGATTTTAAACATTTGTCAACTTTAGTCCTTCATTTTGTTATTTTTCCCGGTCCTCTGAAATCCTCTGAAACCTCGATTTCAGTTTCAAGCTCTTCCCCAGTTAGGCTTTTTTCTGCTTTGGAGTGAAGACTCGGAAGATTTTCTTTTTTCTCAATTAACTGCTGCAAAAATTCTGATAATTTGTCATATTTTTCGTCTCAATCTTCCATTTCTATTTCCACCTCGACTTTAGAAAGTTTGGTCGTCAATTGTCTAATGATTTTTCTTCTTCATCTCTTTTCTGCCATTTTGCAGAACACAAACTTTTAGAACAAGTTCAGGTACAGTACAGATCCAAATCAAGACTTTTCCAATTCATACCTTATTCAAACACTTTTTGTTCACGTTCGATTCAGCCATTTTCAGAACAAGTTCAAACGCTAGACTCAAATCAAAAGTTTCCAGTTCATACCTGATCATCTAAAGCTTCAGTTCCGGGTATCGACCGGGTATGGGCCCCAACCTGTCACGACGACTTCTAAATATACTATTTCAAACATCAATTTATAGATACGTCAACAAACAAAACTTCAAACGACGTTTCATCCAAATCAATCCATTTATTTACAAGATAACAATGCAGACGAATTACATGATAATAGCAAAGGCTAGCTCCTTTGCTGTTCTGCAGGGGAGCTATAGCGTGTGGTATATATATAGTCTTTGCACGTGCCGAAGGCGTGGCTTTTCAAATTTCACAAATCCGCTGGCGCTGAAGTCAAAGTTGTTTTCTTCTTAAAGATGACACCAACATACAATCTTAAACTTTGTCTTTTCCTCAGGCTACTGCAAGGAATTTTTCCTTATGAAAAGATGTTAAATTACATTTTAGGCGGCAAATTGCCAAACATTTTACAAAGAGTTTATGTCAGTTGTTGAACTTCTTGTTCTCAAGATTTACGCGTTTTCCGTCTAGATTTATCCTTTCCGAAAATAGAAAGAAATATTTTTTCTGTAACAGGAAACTTCAAATATTCATGCACAGTGAGGAAAATGTCGCTAGACGAGTTAAAAAAGCTGATATCTGCCAAAATAAATTAACTATTTTTATTCTTTAATAACCGGTTTCCTGCGTTCGTGGGGAGAATTCGGAAAGTCCTTCCGTAAATAAAATCTCAGATTCCTGAAACGTACGGGTTCTGAGAACAAAATATAAAATTCCTTTTCCTAAATATATAATGATTTTTGAGAAATGCAATGCAAATCCCTATTTATATTTACATATATATATGCTTTTTAATTTTTCTTTTGAGTTCATCAATCATTGACATAATACGTCATTATCATATTTAATTAGGATTTCACATCTGAAATTGTGTTGGTTAAAACTTTGGATAAAAATAAATGTATTAATGTAGCAATGTTTTTAAAAAAAACCATGAAGCATTATTGAATAAACAAAAACGCAAGATTTTGTACTTCGAAAGTACTTGTTAATGGTCGTCTACATGATGTTTTTAATAAAGCCATAGGAAGTATTGCTTTTATTGATTAGGTGAAGGGAAATTGAGTAACGTAATACTTCCAATGTAACTAGTAGATATTGGAAAGAACCGTTTTTCTACATAAAAAAATTAATAGTCATTTAAAATCTTCTTAAAATTATTTTCTTGGTTTTTATTTTTATCTACTTTACAGTTTCCATTCAGGAAACAATGTGATCATATCCACTATTAAATTAGAATAATGTTTATTTTTATTTTATAAATATATGAAGATTACGTATATTTAAACTGTGGTTACATTATAAAAGCCAGACAGTCATTTTCAAACATACGTTTATATACGTATGAAAATATAACATGAAAATATAGCATGCGAAACATGAAATAATTAAAACAATGATTTTTGAATTGTTGATAAATTGTTTTAGATTTTTATTTTTATTTTTAATTTTATTTTTTTTAATATATATTGCAAAAAAATAAACTAATCCCGATTATTCTGGGAAAATAAAATATTTGAAATTAAAAAAAAATTATAAAGCCTAAAAATGTTTGAAATACACGAAAATAAACAATATATGTCAATAAATTTATTTTGATCTAAATAACAAAATCGCACATAAATGAAAATAACAGCTTTACGTTTTAATTATTTTCATATTTGGGATTTTTTTTTTTTTACGTTTTGTAATAATCCACCTACACCGAAAATCCAAGAACTGTTAAGTCTTATAGCATCAAAATTGCAACAATTCAAATTTACTTTGAAATGCATAATTTTACATAGATTAATTATGCATTTCAATTTATAATACACGAAATGATAAAAGTTGGACAGCTGCATTTTAAATACATTGCTGAGAAAGAACCAAAGAAGGCATGCAGGGACATAAAATAAAGAATTTAAAGCGATAAAACATGTTGCAACTTTGGAATTCAACATACCTGTAAAACTAGTTTCCTAGCACTAATATTCTGATTGATAAAAAACAACTTTTTTCTCTCTTTTGAAACTAAAGCTTTGTAAATCTACTATTTTAAACACATACCTGGGCTCTCTGTGCAAAGAAAATAGACCCCCCCCCACTCAAAAACAAATAATAAATAAAAGATAAAAAAATAATGTACTTTGCTACATTGCCCATTTTCTGAGTAAAAGTTATATATTAATCATATTTTTTTTTAAATTTAATGTGACAAATACGTGTAATATTTGAAGCGGAATCGCATAAAAATTATATATTTTATATACGCAAGGCCGTATATGTAATATAAAAAGGGAAAAAAGATGAAATAAAAACTCTACAGTGATCTGTGAAGGATCATACACACATAATGCATGAAGGAAAGCACGCACATTCAAATATGTAAAATGTTAAAAGAAAATAGGTATGGCATATATAAGTGTATGTGATTTAGGATATCTCGTTGCAACTAGTATATATCCATGTTCTGTTCTTTACGTCTTTCATTTAATAAAGCTTTAATCAGGTGTTTAAAGAATTACTCGCTAAAAATTTCACTACTATACCCATAAAGCTGTTAAACTGGATTTCTTAATCTTCCATTTTTTAAAAATTATTTTTTATTCAACATAATTTTCTGTTTAGCTTAGTAATTAGAGGATTAAAATGCGTTGCAGATCTAACTATAAGAATAAGCTATTGAGTATTTACACATTTTGTTTCAAATTACATCATAGTATTGATTTCATAATTAACTATAATTTCCTTGCCTCATTGGATAATGTTTTATGACACAATAAACACATGTGATGGTGTTTATTTAAAACATATTCTATGAAACCATCTTCAGATACTCTGGCATATAGCCATGAGCGTATTTCTTCTTTTGAGACAAGGGCTCATAATATTTTGCTTGAAGCTCCAGGCACGTGCTTAACCTCACAAATCTAACTGCGTACTGACTAATCGCAGCGCCCCTGGGATGCTCCGCTTCTATATCATTCGCGATGGCGCAGCTTCAAAATGATGACGTATCTAACCCGAAACTTCGTAGTAGAACTACATTATTTTGCATTTTAATTTGTGACTCGTTATAAAATATAAACATTAAGGAATTTTATGAAAACCTAATGAACAAGTTTTTAAAAAATGCTATGAATTTTTTTAAACAATACTTTAAAAAATTTCCATTTCAATGTTTTTAAAAAGTGAATTAAATTAAAAAAAAAGAGAAAGTGCTTCAGTATCGAACAAAACCCCTACCGCCTACCATGAAAGCTGGAATGCCCATTAGTAGGCAGTAGATCCCAGGTTGACTACCACTGAACTAAATTGTAAAAAAAAAATTAAATTCTACTTTTGTCCAGTGCATTCAATCTAATCTATATAAGGCTGCCTTACATTTTCAATAGTTTTAAAATGAAAATCACCTTAAACATATTTGATTATAAAGAGAGGAAAAAAGACGGAGTACCCATTTAAGTAAAAGTTTTAGCTTATAAAGCATTTTATATTCTTTACATTTTTTTTATTTGGCTTCAAATGTCTTTAAAATTTATACTGTATCATAAATTTAGAAATTTAAATGAAGAATGAAATATTTCAATCTTCGTGTACGGATTTCAGAATAAATACATCGAAATATGGCAATGATAGTTGATAATAGGAAAAATGCAGGTTAAGTATATTGGATAAATAGAAGTCAATGACTTATAGCTAAAATGTCCTTTAAAATAGCAGTGTCAATGTCATGAGTATGTACATTTTTTTGAAGTGGCAAAGTTTAATTCCAATAATTTGCACAGTGAAATATCTCAGAACTTTTCAGAAAAGTTGTTCTCACTTAAATGTATTTAAAAGGATACGGAGGAAATTCTTTCACAGTGATATCTGTATTTACGAGGTTTTTCTTTTTTTCCACTTTAATCCATATTCTGTTTTAAATTTTCATTAATAAATTAAATTTTATTTTTCATTCTTATGTTACTTTCACGATTTATATTCATTATGAATATATCGAATGACTCTCTTGGCGATATTTATGCTTGTCCTTTGATGGATTATGCATGACGGACGTTTCCATTGTTTAAGGGTTAAACCCCCGCGTAAAACCCAAGTCTGAAATAAGTCCATTACTGAACTCTGGAGATGCCTATAATCCTACACCAGGGCTTTCCCAAGTGCCGTCTCACGACATTCACTCACAGGAGGATCATCTTAAGTGGGTTACAGGAATCAGGAACTATGGGGGATATTCTATCCTCTCCCTCCAGTCTTCTCTGTTACATCGCAACGTCTGAAATAAAGGGGGCAAAAGGAGCAAGGCGCCACTGTTCCTATTGGGCGTATTGATTGGCATCATGCTGGGAATCACCACTTTTGGCGCGGTGAGGAGCTAGAGATTCCAGGTTTGGCGGGATTCTCGCTGCAGATTCTGCAAAAAAAAAGTTATGGAGACGTTAAAGGAGGGTTGAAAATTCATAACTCTTATTAAGGGGATGGTGGACTTTCAAATTACCAAAAAATCGAACAAAAATTGGAATTTTTATGGGGGTGTATTAATATTTAAAAAATATGTAAATATTGGAATAAAATGCATTTTAAATATGAAATGAAAAGTAAAATGAGTGGTTTTAGAAAAGTAAATATTTAAAGGTAGGTGAAAAAAAATATTTTAAATGGCTCTTTCACAAAATGAGTAATTTCCAGATTTGCAAGTCTTTGAAATGCTCCTTGCGTCATAATTTTTGACGAAATTTTATAGAATTTATGATAAAGACTCTGTAGAGAATTGCTACTTCTACCCAGACTTGGGTGTATATAAGTTGAAGTGGCACTCTAAATGAATTTGATACACACACAGTTTATACATGAAACAATGTTTATTGAATTCGTTGCACATATAGAATTTGCTTTTACAGCAATAAGCGTACGTACTACTTGTACGGAATATATATTATCATTCAATCAAAATATACATTGCAAATACTCACAAACCATCAGAGAGTCAAACCAGCAGTACTGCCACGTAAACTTTGGTCCCCCTAAGCACTGGCGCAGGATAGCACCTGGAGCTGCTTTCCTCGTAGCTCCCTTGCGCTTATCTATCAACTTTAACAACACCTTCTTCAACCTCTTCGTATTAATCAAGCTGCTTGGTATTTATACCAAGCGCGTATGCCGAAATTAGCATATCTCAAGCAGCTTCTTTAATTCATTCACTCAAAGGTTCGATTCTTGAGAATCGAATCTTGTGTATACCTTACAACTTTTATGATACATTACAATAAAGTTATATATCCATTTCAGGTTTCGACATCATTCAGGTTATCAAAACTTAAGTTTAGAAAAGTACGAAAATTTCACGAAAATTCAGAGTATAAGCATTCAAATATTTTCTAAAAATTACCTATTGAAGGAAAGCACAAAATGATACATAACTCTGTACAAAATGTATTTATTAGCAATATAAATGCAAAATTAAGGGGGGAAATTAAATATTGGATAGCAAGGAGCATTTTAAAAACATAATAAAAATTTCAATTTTTTAAATATAATTTTTTTCAAAACTTATAAAATTTTATAAGGTGTTTGATGTAATTATACTTTAATGAATATATATGCAAAAATTCATATCTCTAAGGAAAAAATTTCAAAAATCGCTCTGTAATGTCCAGCATTCCCTTAAGTGTGGAAATATTAGAAGGAAATATTAGAAAAAATTCAAATTATTAGAAATAAAAAGAGATAAATATTCACGCTTGAGACAATACATTTACGTAGGGTTAAGTTTTGACTCTGAATACCTTGAGAGGAGATGGGAGTCATTCAAAAGAGGAAAGGTTTTAAGAGGTTCCGGGACATATATTTTTAAATTTATTTATAGACACAATCTGCAGATTTTTTTTATCAATTATGTCTTTATTGATATATCATTACACTCATAAATAATGCTCAAAACCTATGAAATATTATTTTTAAAAAATAAATTTTTAACATACAGAATGCTTAGTTTTTCATACATCCGTTGATTGAATATACCTGTTGTCACGATTTTATTGCCTAAGAGAGGCTTCAATATAATTTATCTTAAGGATATAAAATTTTTGGTACTTTATAGGGGAGAAAAAACTTTTTTCCACTCAAACATATTTCAAGGTAATTTCACCTGAGCGAGAATATATTCGTAATTTTACCTCTGAATCTAAAATTCTAGACACGGTTTATTGAAAATGGAATAGTGAGACGCTCTACAAAATTTCACTGAGATATCTTGCCAGAAATCTTTGAAACTTCCTTTTAAGGATAGTAAATCATGAAATTTTTTTATTCCGAGATAGACTTTCGGTGCAGTGTCCTCATCTTGCAAAGTGCCATCGTAAAATCTACACTTCAGTAAAAAGGCATCAACAATGATAGAGGATAAGAGTTATTGATGAGTCACGTAACGTTTTTTAGAAAAACACGATCCTCTTAGTCAAACATTCATTCACAGAATACCAGGAATAATAAGAACTTTACACAGAAAAACGTATCAGAAATCTCCCTTTTGATTTGATTAACTTTAACTGTTTTAGAACAAATTATAATCCAGGTAATCCAGGCTCCACTATTCAAAGAATATGAAATAAAGTAGATTAAAATTATAATTGTATCTTTATAAAATCTGTATTTTTATAAAAAGTATCTTTATTATCATTTCTATATTTATAAAAACAGATTTAAATATTTGTGTACCTGTTGGAATCAATATTCATAGCCAATATTGATAGAGCAAAAATGCATCAATATTGATAGAGGATAAGAGTTATTGATGAGTTACGTAACGTTTTTTAGAAACACGATCCTCTTAGTCAAACATTCATTCACAGAATATCAGGAATAATAAGAACTTTACACAGAAAAACGTATCAAAAAATCTCCCTTTTGATTTGATTAACTTTAACTGTTTTAGAACAAATTGTAGTCCAGGCAATCCAGGCTCCAATATTCAAAAAATATGATTTAAAGTAGATCAAAATTATAATTGAATCTTTATAAAATCTGTATTTTTATAAAAAGTACCTTTATTATCATTTCTATCTTTATAAAAAGAGATTTAAATATTTGTGTTCCTGTTGGAATCAATATTCATAGCCAATATTGATAGAGGAAAAAGGCATCAATATTGATAGAGGATAAGAGTTATTGATGAGTCACGTACCGTTTTTTAGAAACACGATCCTCTTAGTCAGAAATTCATTTGCAGCATACCAAGAATAATAATAACTTTACACAGAATAACGTATAAAAAATTTCCTTTTAGATTACATTAACTTTAACTAGTTTAGAACAAATTGTAATGCAGGTAATCCAGGCTCCAGTGTTCAAAGAATATGAAATAAAGTAGACAAAAATTATAATTGAAAAATCTGTATCTTTATGAAAAGTGTCTTTATTATCAATTTTATCTTTATAAGAAGATATTTAAATATTTGTCTTCCTGTTGGTATCAATATAGATAGCCAATATTGATAGAGGAAAAAGGTATCAATATTGATAGAGGATAAGAGTTACTGATGAGTCACGTAACGTTTTTTAGAAACACGATCCTCTTAGTCAAACGTTCATTCGCATAATACCAGGAATAATAAGAAATTTACACAAAAAAGTATCAGAAATCTCCCTTTTGATTTTATTAACTTTAACTGTTTTAGAACAAATTATAATCCAGGTAATCCAGGCTCCAATATTCAAAGAATATGAAATAAAGTAGACAAAAATTATAATTGTAAAATCTGAATCTTTATGAAAAGTGCCTTTATTATCAATTTTATCTTTATAAGAAGATATTTAAATATTTGTGTTCCTGTTGGCATCAATATAGATAGCCAATATTGATAGAGGAAAAAGGCATCAATATTGATAGAGGTTAAGAGTTACTGATGAGTCACGTAACGTTTTTTAGAAACACGATCCTCTTAGTCAAACATTCATTCGCATAATACCAGGAATAATAAGAACTTTACACAAAAAAGTATCAGAAATCTCCCTTTTGATTTGATTAACTTTAACTGTTTTAGAACAAATTATAATCCAGGTAATCCAGGCTCCATTATTCAAAGAATATGAAATAAAGTAGACAAAAATTATAATTTGTATCTTTTTAAAAAGAGATTTAAATATTCGTGTTCCTGTTGCATATTTATCATATGTAGGGAAACTCGTGAGAATGTGGACAAGGTGAAGTTTTTGTGAGAAGGTGATGTCATTTTACTCAGAATACTCTCACCTGAATGTTGCTCAGATAACGTTATTTAAAAAACATTGTGGCTCAATAAAAAATAAGGCTTTTAATTTTTTTCTTCAAAATTTTCCACTATTCTAGGCGAAATAGGATTTTTCAACAAACCTAATATTTCTTTGTCTAGATATTTCTAAAATAGACCCTACCACAATTGATTTTCACTTGGCTTTCCAAGAATATACAGTAGTGAATATATATTTTAATCCTAATCATAGCACAAAATTTGTGATTGATGACATGATTTTACTTTATGCTCTGTGATATAAAAGTACTTCAATATTGATGTGGTCTTACATCCCCAAGCACTGAGTAAGTTTCCAGATCCACATATCTAAATCATTAAATTTATTCCTTCTGTCTAAGGTATTTTCTTCAGTTTATTTGTGAGAAATTTTGTATTGCAAAAACATATCCCATCAATTTGTTTTTAAAATATATGAAGTAACTCCTTACTAATGTTTTTTATAGAAATAAAGATTCAAAAGTCACATTTTATATCACTTTATGGAACTGTTAAGCAATACAAAAGTATTAAGCCAAATTTATAACAGTGGTAGGAAATTAATAAATTAAGCTGGAAATACTTTTAAACAAGTAGAGATAAATATCATTTTAAGGTTGAGAGCCTGATTTTATTAAAACCTTAATTGTTTGGCGATCTCAAGCAATGAAATTTCCTCTTTAAATGTTAAAAATAATCCAGTCATTTATGTAAAGAGAACAAAGCATTGCTTATACATATTATCAATCATTTGTTTTGGATGGATTTTATTGTTTGAAGTTAATATAATGAATCTCATTTCAATTACCTCAACCGCTATTTACGGATGCTAATAGCTACTTTCAGGAAATACATGTCGTTTAATTCTCTCTTAAATTATTTATAAAAAGTCAAAAATTTGAAAATATTCATTACAAAAAGTAAGAAATTGTAAACGTTTGCCTAAAATGTATATGAACAGGAAGTAGAAAAATATGGTTAGGGGACTATATTTAGAATTAAAGAATTTTCCGATCGATTCTTTGCTGCTATTTTAAGAAATGAACCAAATTTTAATTTTAAATCCTTTCAAGAGCAACTTCTATATCATTTTCTAAATTATCCTTCTATGTAATTTTTGTCAACCTTGATACAGAAACAATTGCGCAGTAAAAAATATGTTATTACAACGAGAATTTACATCATCATTATTCTTTATATGCCGCAGTGGATCTTAAACATGTTATGATTGGATTATCAGGGAGAATTCAGTAATAATTCCTTCCATTACAGAAAAATATTTAATATAATAAGTTTTAGTTGCTTTTAATTCATTATAATCTAATAAAAAATTACTCAGAAACAAAAATATCTAATATATAAATAGAATCGTAAAACAAGAGAATATTTCTATGAAATAGTCTGGTAATTAATTTCATAATTTCGAATAAACTCAGATACACATTCAATCATACATATGGGAATATATAAAATCTGTTGTAACGAAGCAATTATTCCTTGATGGGAAGAGAGAATTTTGAAAATCTATTTTAAGAAATGAGAGATAAAATGTTTTCCAACATATTTTTAAACTAATATCTAAGGAAAAGGGTACCCTCAGACCAGACTTTAATTAAAATTATGAAATGATTTTCATTTATGTCATGTTTCCTCTTGCAACTAAATTACTATACACATTTTACGGTATTTTTTACCGTCTACTTCAAATTTGTGCAAACAGGTTGGACTACATAGAAATTTTTTCATATTTCAAGAAATAACTTGACCAAATATCATTATTATAAACATGATGAAATGATACAGAATATTTTTCAACATTAGGAGTGTTGCCAATTTTTTTTAGTCTGAAAGTGAAATTACTTGGAAATGAATACATTTAAGCACCACTCCGTATCTATTGCGTTTTTGGTTATGTTCCTTATATTTTGTATTTAATTCGATTCATCCAATTAATTATATGTGACCGTAAAGAATGGGCATTTAAACTTCCTATTTATCATGGGATCTTGCTTGTTTTATCAGAAAGAATTTGTTACATAAAATTAAATAGTTTGTAGATAAAAATTTGAAAAGTATGCTTATTATCCAATATGCATTAAAAGGGTTCTATACACAGATAAGAATATCTTTTTTATACTATGCGAACATCTCTTGTTACAATAACAACACCACTTTTCAAGGGTGTTTCAAAGAACCAAAATAAAATATCCTTTCTGTAGTTTCATTTTAGGCTGGTGTCGATGAATACGTGGTTAATTTAGTGGAAAGATAAACTGTAAGGAAATCACAGCTGAATGCTGATTCTGAATCACCATAAGCACCTATACCTACAGCGTGATTCAAACACGCAGACTCTAGTTTCGGAGGGAAGAGCCCTTACCTCTGGGCAATCGTTTGGCCAAGCAGTCTATGACATTTACGAGGTTTCTATATGAACCTCTTGATTGTTCATGTACCGCCAACTCGCCAAATTCGAATGTGGTTTAGGTGTATGAATAATCTATACACAAACATGCACTTATGCTTGCGTAAGTCCTAGCTTTTGTACAGCTGTATATTACACTTACACACACACACACACACACACACACACACACACACACACATATATATATATATATATATATATATATATATATATATATATATATATAATATTTACTTACAAATATAATGTTTGGCGTAGTTTGAAATACGAGTAGTAATTTATTTAAACCGAGGGCAATAATGATGATCTGAAACTCACCTACTTAAATCAAAATTCTTAAGCTAATTTTTCTTGTGTGTTTCCAAAGTATGTATTTACTAACAGGTTATAGTATATGTATACACTAGCTGAAAACCCGCATTTCGCTACGGAGTACATTCAAATTAAATAAAATGGTCAATGTATGCAATTAATGCCAATATATATATATATATATATATATATATATATATATATATATATATATATATATATATAATAAATACGACGATCTATATATACAATTCATGTAGAAAAAATATATATATTTATAAAAAAATCATAAGGGATATTTTTATAGACAATATAATGTCCAATCGTCTGCCGCATTAGCAAGAAAAAAAAATATTTTTATCTATTTAGTTGTTATGCACGTGACGATAAATTTTTTTAAAGTACCAGAAAAAGAAATCACGTAATCAGCATTTAATAAATTAAATTGTAAAAATTAATCTTTAAAAATTCACCAAAAATCAGAAAATAGACGTAAAGATTCAAAATCATTTCATTTTAAAGGAATTTTTATGATATTTCTCGTGATATAAATTTTATAACCCTCAAATTATTATTTTAAATGCAAACTTAAAAAAAGTTACTAAAACAGCTAAAAAATTTAATTTAAAAAAATCTAAGAAGAATTTTTCAAAAATCTCTCTTAGTGCACCCCTACACTATAAGTAGAATCGCCATGCAAAATTTCAGCCCCTTGGGTCCAGCGGTTTGGTCTGTGCGTTGTATGTCAGTAAATGAGTCAGTTACGGAACTGTTTTATATATATAGATTACTGTGAAAAAGTTTAAGCGGGTTAGGTCTTTCTGGAAGCAAAACAGACTACTTAACAGAATATAGAGACTGAAGAATATTCATATCGTAGCAAAAAATTTCACCACAACCAGTGATATCTGCTCATCGCACGCATATAGGACAAGCATATAACAGTTATTGAAATGTGTATAGTTAAATGGTGCTTTACGTGAAAACCATAAATGAGAAATCCTACATTGAGCTATTTTCTTCAAATATTTTTCCAAACTATTTGCAGTTCAAGATTTTTTCTGAGAGAGGTCTAGCCTTTAAATTATAAAAGATAGTACTATCATCTTCAATATTCTCTCTTTATACATCTGTAATAACTGGAAAATTCAATTGCTGTAAAAGTTGATGCTTAATTCATAATTAATTTTCTTTCCTTTTCATAATATTACCATAGTCTATATATATAAAACAGTTCCGTAACTGACTCACTGACTGACATACAACGCACAGACTAAACCGATGGACCTAAAGGGCTGAAATTTTGCATAGCGATTCTTTTTATAGTGTAGGGGTGCACTAAGAGAGATTTTAGAAAAATTCTTCTTAGATTTTTTAATTAAATTTTTAAGCTGTTTCAGTAACTTTTTTAAAGTTTGCATTTAAAATAATAATCTGAGGGTTATAAAATTTATATCACGATAAAGATCATAAAAATTCCTTTAAAATGAAATCTTTTTCGAATCTTTACCTCTATTTTCTGATTTTTGGTGAATTTTTAAATATTTAGAATTTAATTTATTAAATGCCGATCACGTGATTTCCTTTTCTGGTACTTTAAATAAATTTATCGTCACGTGCATAACAACTAAATGGACAAAAAAAAATTTTTTCTTGCTAATGCGGCAGACGATTGGACATTATATTGTCTGTAAAAATATCCCCTACGATTTTTTTATAAATATATATATTTTTTTCTACATCAATTGTATATATTGATTGTCGTATTTATTATATATATATATATATATATATATATATATTTGGCATTAATTGCATACATTGACCGTTGTATTTAATTTGAATGTACTCCGTAACGAAGTGCGGGTTTTCAGCTAGTATATGAATATACTTTTAACCCTAAGTTCTTTAGTAAGAAAGAGAGTTTTATTTTTTTTTCTCAATATGGAGGCACTTGTCGCGAAGACATTCACCTATAATTCACCGCAGTTTTGCTTGCCATTTTATTTATTATGGGGGCGCCACATAGGTAGACCAGCATTGCCCCCTACGAAAGGACGACACAAACGGAGGCGGTTTAGTGGCGCTTCGCCAGGATTCGATCTGAGCACCCTCAGCACCGAAAACCAGCGCGATGTATCACAAGGCTGCCACGGCCGTAAGAAAGAAAGTTAAAGGAAAGGAATATTTTGATATTACTTTAGAGTGTAAGATAATGGAATGATAAACGTCTCTCAAGTTATAAGGGACATGATAATCATTGTTTCAAGCCGACGCTCATGAAGCCCTTTTCACATCTTTATAAGATCTTCAGGCAAAAGCAGTTTATTTGACTTTAAATAGTGAAGAAATGCAAGATGTAGCGATATCACTTACATGTAGGGAGTTAGGTCTTGTAAACAAACTGAAATTCTTATATGGGGTGTCCCAAAATTCACACAAGATTTGAATTTTGTGCCATTTGTGCGGTAAAGCATTGCCAACGAAAAAAAAAAGACAGTGTGACAGCGTGACAGCTCAGGGTTATTAAAAACGGGGCGCTACACGAAAGAACAGCGGTTTTTCATTGTTGAATGAAGGTTTTAACAGTTAATGGTGCTCGCTATCACGACATGACAATCCATTTTTTTACCATGTTTTTATTAACTCTCTTTCTTGTTTGTGTGTCCAGTACAAATACTGTAATCGATTTTTAACTAACTTCCCAACTAGCTAGACATTTTAACCTTCTAGAATAGCTCAGAACACGATGACAATGCATTATTTTAATATATTTAGCCATATTTAAGCAGCATTGAATTAATTTTCAGTTAATTTTGCTTTGTAGACTGGTGGAGCCATCTATCGGCCGGGACGAGAACGAAAAGTTAAACGCAAATTAACTTCCAATTAACTTCATTTTCTTTCAGGTTGATGGGAGAATTCATCAAAAAAAATTTTAAAAAAGTATTTATTAATACATAGAATTGTCAAGTTTATATGATTCAACAGAAAATTTAAAAACAAGATAAAAAGTTCTTTTTATCTTGTAATTATTGTGCCTGAATCGTAAGATATGGACGTGGACGACATGTGGTTTCAACAAGACAGTGTCACATGCCATACGGAACGGGAAACAATTCAATTACTGCATGAGTCATTTCCTGGTCGTGTAATTTCCCTTTCTGGGATCAGAATTGGCCATACGGATCATGCGATTTAACGCTGTTGGACATCTTACTTTGGGGTTTTTTGAAGTCTAAGGTTTATTCCAACAAGCCCACGACCACCCACTCCTTAAAGGAGGAAATTGAGCACTGTATCAACGAAAGCAGCCAACGAAATGCAGCCGTATAAACGAAATGCAGCCGCATTTATGCAAAACGGTCGTGGAAAATTTCAACAAAAGAATGCATATGTGCCAGCAAAGCTGTGTAGGCCATTCACCCGATATAATATTCCATACATAACCCTATACTGTATACTTCATGAATCGATAAAAAAATTACAATTTTTAATTATAAACCCATGTTTTACATCAAAATTACTTCTTGCGTGAATTTTGGACACCCTGTAGATACTTCTTACATTTTCCTAAGCTAGCTTTTTTTCCGCTTTTGCAGTTTCAAAAACATCCTATGGTTTTAATAGTTTTAGTATTTTTCTATGATTCAGATTTTCTTATTTTTCCTGATTTATATTCTTATACAGTACCCGCCGCTACTAAAATCACTGGTTAATAAAATGAGCCGTTTATTAAAATTAAATTTAAAGGAGCGGGTTCAAATTAATGTGTTAACATTATAAAATCCCTGCTTAATAAAATAAACACCGCTGCTTTTAAAAATCAAAGTTTCAGATACTTAAATCTATTTACCACGTGAAATAAGTCAAGGTCATGAGGAGCTTTTCATTTCAAAACGTGTGAGTTGCAATGCTTAAACTTTTCTTTTCGGAACAATATCGAACCTTTTATTTCGCATTCAGCAACATTCCTTACACCTTTCCTGGAAAATAAATGGTGATGAGAACAAAGGAAAATAAAGATAAGCAAACTCAGAATAGGATTGTTAATAGAAGTATCAAAGACATTGTTAATAGAATTATCAAAGAAATTAATTCTAATTCCGACTCTGTAAACAAATTTCCAAACTCAGTTAGCCTCTTGGATGCAATGCATACCCTTCAAATTTCTTGGGAAAATGTTCTCTAGCTGTTTTAAAGCTTGTGACTTCAGCATACAAAATTCTACTACAGAGGAAGAAATTTCTGTTGAGGAAGATTAACCGATTGAAGATTTCTTGAAATATGTTTCCATAGACGATCATTTGCAAACGTCAGTTGGGAAATCTGACTCTGTACAAGAAATTGTAAAGCCAAAAGATTCTTGTTCTAATGACATTGATTCAGAATCCGAAGATGACAAGAAAAATTAACCTCCGCCAACTGCAACTGATGCCCGACGAGCGTCAGATATTTTATGTCGAACATTGGCGCAAAAAGGTGGATATTAAGAACATTATAGTAAATTTTACGCATTTTCAAACATTATTGAACATTTGATAAATGATTCTTCGAAACAAACCACAATTAGTCAGTATTTTAAAAATATATAATCACACTATTAAATAAATTAATTAAACGTATAATGTATTAAATTTAAGTGTCTTTGGTTTCTTTTTTTCGCTTTTATTTATGGAACTAATTCTAGCACGTAGGAAACGTAAAACTTATTTTAAAGCAATCGCCGGTTTTTAAAATCAGCCGCTTAATGAAATCAAATCCATCAGGCCGAATGTGATTTTATAAATCGGGTGGGACTGTATTAATCATGAATTTTTATTTAGATATGTAGGTATGTGCATTTAGCACATAATACAGTCTTTGAGTTTTTTACCTTGACATTATTTTAAATGTAGGGACTACAACATAAAAAATAAAAATAACAATTATAAATGACTATAAATAGAAAGGGTGGAAAAGGGTAAAATCGATACTATTAAGTCCGATTTGCTAGCCTCAAGCATAAACTGCACGGACGATAAAGTTCGTACAATTTAGGCATGGAATAAATTTTATGTATGTGATACGAAATGGAATATACTAAAATACTCAATGCGTTTAATGTATTCCAGGTGAATTTCTACACACGCACGTGTATAAATGTGAACGTAATCTTACTTTTACCGTAGTATTCTTAACAAAATATATACTCCTATTTTCTGGAACCGCCGAGACATAATGAGAAATTTCACTACTGTATCCCATTCAGCACATAGACTATTACGGAAAGTCTCTTTCCTATCGATATGGGGGTAGGATAAGATCGAAACATGGCACGTATCCAATTGCACGTAGGATATTATTCTCTCCTCCCTGATAAAGGAGTGGGAATTGCTTCAGATTTCTGTAATGAAATGGCGTGCATAAAGGAGGCAGATGAAGGCTGACTAGAATAAGTAAATTTCATCACCAGAAATTGTTAATTAAAGCACATGAAATCGCCCGGTCACGGAAAAGAAAGGGTGGAAAGAGAGTATCAAATAAAAAGTTTTATGAAAATGCAATAAAATAGCTTAAAAATAGTATCTACAGGGCAAAGTTATCTTTTACAATCATTTCTCCTATATTTAAACTTTAAACGGGTGAACTAACTCATAAAATTTAGTCGTAATTGAGTTAATTGCCATGTTTTATGAAAAATATTTAATTCTGTTTCTTTCTAAGACAAAATTTTGTATGCTGTGTGTAAAGTTAAAATTACGTGACTTTGTTAAAGGTTAGGAAGATTCGAACTCAAAATACGTAATTTTTGCAAAAATGAGAAAAATGTTCAGAAAGATGAACTGAACTGTAATTTTTAGTGTAATGAAACATTATCTAGGCACCTTAATTCATTTTAAGACTATAAATGAGTTAAGACAAATTGAACACAACAACCAATTTTCGGAAAAGCATTTATATATAACACATTGTATTACCTACAATTTGTACAACTTCATGTGGAAAAAAAGCAATGCCTGCAAATAATCTTCAATATAAAAAGAGAGACTTGAATTGATAAAGCAGTCTCCAAAATTGCAAGCGAGATAAATTTTGAAGATCTATATGCGTCACATATTATGTGTTCGTTTTAAATTGTTAAAAAAATTCACAATTCTGTCCTGCTTATTTCTTAAATGAAAGTTTTTTTTCATTAAAATTTATTACACATTTGTAAAGATCGAAATTCTTTGTTTCGTGCACTTTCATAAAATTATAATCACTTTCGAATACTACCAATGATTATCGAGAAATACTTCGTTATACAGCATATATTTGGTAAAATGAGATTAATTTTCAGATAAAGGTCTTACAAAGTCAACGTTTCGTAGAAGACTCCAATAAAAGAGACGACTTATTTTACCGTGCGACATTTAGTTTGAACGGTATCTTTTCATTTTTCACTATCTCAATTTAAGACAACACTAATTGCCTCTAAAGTATATCTCACTTATCACATTACTATTTTTACATTCTACAGTAATGTATGCATTACGTCAAGGAACTGTGTATTAGAGCGTGGTTTGTTTCACTAAAGCCGTCTATCTTATATCTAACTGTTGAGTTCCAAGTTATATAAGCAAATTTTTTTCCTGTTACGCATGGGGAATATTAAGTTTGTTTAGGGCGTTCCATGCATTACTTTAAACAATTCAGTAAAATGATCATTAATTTTCATGCGTGATAAAAGTTTTTAAAATTCCCGAATCTAGGAAAAGATATTTTTTGGTAAATAATAGATCGCATGGGAGTTTCAATTTTCGCTATTTGCTTAAGAGACTGCTTTCTAGACAGGCTTTTACTAAAAGTGTGCAGTGAGATTCTAATCATAGCGGTCGTTCCATGGAAATATTCTTTCCTCTCTGGTGTAAAACAAAAACCGCATAAAATTTTATATGCGTATGATTAATTTCAGAGTTAAATTCAGTATTTTCAATTTACTAAATATTTCTAAGAATCACAGTAAGAACATTAGCAGTGTCTAAAGGAAATTCTACCAATATGGGTATCTCTCAGTTCAGTAAGATTCTATATTTACAAATTATAAATCTAAGCAGTATATAGCAGTAAAAGCAGTAAAGAAAGAGGTGCATGTCTGCAATTTTTACTTTAAGGGGGCACACGACCTTTGACTACACTGAAATGACCGTAAACATGATCAAATTCGAGCTACTGAAACTCCAATAATATTAATATATATATATATATATATATATATATATATATATATATATATATATATAATTTTTTTGTTTTATATCAAAATTACAATTCTTCAGTTATATTTTATGCAAAGATAGAACTTGTAAATCCATAAATAATTTTTATATTTTATTTTTAAATGTACACATTACTAAAAAAGGGAAAAAAACATTGGATGTTTCGCGCATTATAAAATTAAGAAATATGCATACAGAAAGTATTTTTTTGTCAAATCAAATTAATAATATACTCAAGTTTAATCTAAAACCAAAAATATACAAAAAATATAGTTTAAATTGAAAAATTAACATAAAAAAAAAATTAGCAATTTTTCAAAAACATTTTCAAGTGTAAAAAATGTTTTTACAAATTTATTTTTATTTTTCTGCTTTTAGTATGTAAAGAAGCTTAAAATACAAATCTGATAAAAGAGTTGTGTGTCTAGCACACATAGTTTGGGAATAACAGTGCGCGTAATCCAAAAATTTAGATATTTGAGAAAACTGAAGTTAAAGTTGGATTATACATGGCCAGGGCAACAGAGTGAGCTTTACATAAACTCTCACAACTCAAGAAATGATGCGAATTTTTTTATGCGGTATTTTGCATATTGTCCAGAAATGTCTCCAAAATCAGAATATAGCAAAAACCAAAAATCGATTTTTCTGAAGTTTTAAAGGTGGTGTGCCCCCTTAAATTACATGACAATTCTGCTTTTGAAGAAATTCTTGTTGATCTCAACCATAATACTGGTACAAAGGATCGTCTAGTCAACAACCTTTATAATATTTTACTTACAAAGAACTTGCATAAACTATAAAATCCTTCCGCTTCTGAAATTCATTTCAGAATTATGCACAGAGACAGTCTCATCTAAATATTAATAATGCATGAGGAAAATATGTGCATAAATTTGAACTGCAAATAAATAAAAAGAAATATCAATATTCTCATTATACAATTTTATTTACATAAGATGTCAAAAGTAAGAAACTACTGAGGTGAGATATTAAATTTGTTTTTTATTCTATTCTATAATTCCCTGTGGTACATTTCTTGAATTTAATTACAAACGACATGAAGATATGTACAGTTATTTTCTTTAAAACTATCCTAAGAGAGACATATTAAAAGTTTATCTTACATACGTTAATTTCGTTTCGTTAGTTTAATGCATTTTTGTAGAAATATTACCTGCTTTACGTATCTTAAAAGTAGATAATCCGTCAAAATATGATCCTACTGAAATTTCAAAATATTATATACCTCCGGAAAAGTCACTACAAACTATTTTGTTAAACTTTTAATAAATTATCATTGGTCACTCTTACTTTCTCAGTTTGATTCAAAAGGAATCTGATCATAGTATTATTTGTGAAAAATAATTGTTGGAGTATTTAAAACTAAGAACTGTCAGCGAAAAAGAAATTGTGAATGAACTCTAACAGAAACTGTCTTGCAGTTTAATGTCAGATTGACTAAGAAAACCAGAAGAGAAAAAATGCAAAGGTATTGACTTCTGAAAGGTTTTATAGAGAATAAGGCTCTAGAATGAATGCTTTAATAATTTTATGAAAAATTAATACACATATTTTGCATTTGAAGGTTTTGCTAAAATGTATAGTTCTTTACATGTTTTGTATATTTTACATACTAGCCGGGCTTCGCCAGGCTATGCTCGGGCCATCCATCCGTCCACCAGACAGACGGCTTAGAACTGATTGATTGAGAGGAAGAATGCATTTTGAATTGAAATATTTCTAAAACTATTAAAGTAACAGATTAAGTTATTCAGAAAAAATTATCAGTTTTTAAAGCTCTTTCCAAATATGTAACATTTGTGTACTTTCATGAAAAAAGAATACATCGATTTCGACATTTTCAAATATGGCCGAATTTGAGCCGGTACACCTGGAAGTGTGACCGCTACAGACAGAACCCGACCTTGCTTTATTAATATAGATTTTTACATATTTTGAAAAAAAAAATTCTCGGATGAAGCTCCTGCTCTCTTTAAAAGTCTGTTAGAAAAAAATATTTCATGTAGTCTCTTCTAATGAAAGTACCGCGGGTTATTAACGTAGAATTACTTATGGTTGCTTACCTCTTTTTTGATGCATTTTGGTACTTTTCTGTTTAACTGTTAAGGGCCTGTTCACTTAGGAGTCCGTTGCGTTGCGTTAAGGAAAAGATTACGTTGATACGAAAATAAACCAATCATATGCCTCCAAACGATTAGCAATGAAATTTTTAACGCCTATGATTGGTTTATTTTCGTCTCAACGTCATCTTTTCCTTAACGCAACGCAACGCAACGGACTCCTATGTGAACAGGCCCTTTCTCCATAGGTTAACATGATGAGCGAATCCAATAGGGTTAGTACGCAGCTTGGCGCGCTGCCAAAATTATAAGTATCGACGCCGGACGGACTCTGATTTTTTTCTTTCCGGAGGACCGTTATTGGGGAACGTAATCCTACGTTAAAAGAGAGATTCTCGTTTTAAATGAAGAATATGGAGCCCCAAGTTGCCCCAATTGGTCGATAGATCTGTACTGTCCGTCCGGCGCCCAGGCCTATATGAAACATAAACCGAACAGTGGAAATCAACCCTAGACTGAGTTCGCAGATTTTACTACGCAGCTTTTGGTCTTCAGGTTTTTCATGGCCGATACGCACTAGCGGAGGGGACCGAGGTGGTTAGACGACTTAAACGAAGAATATTTGGCTTTGATCATACCAAACGATGTTTAGTTTTCTGTCTAGAAAATTGAAAAAGGAAACGCGAAATGTTCTCTTGTCATTGTTCCAAGTCGCTGTCGAATGCAGACCCTTGGTTCAACTGTGGACATATTTTCGTGTACGCATAAAATTAGATGATGCATCCTTATATTCATTTCAGATAGCTCACGTCCGAGTTACCTACAAGGATCTTCAGCATGCCAGCACTGATGGCATTCTAAAGTCTCGGAAGTAAAACGGCATTACGAAGGCACGGCTTAATTATTTCACTGTTTAAACCTAAAAACTAATTAAACACGGAATATTCTTTGTATAAACTACCTTTGGTTATTTAAATTTCCAAGGTTACGGGCGGAG
This sequence comes from Dolomedes plantarius, assembly GCA_907164885.2. Classification (NCBI taxonomy): domain Eukaryota; kingdom Metazoa; phylum Arthropoda; class Arachnida; order Araneae; family Dolomedidae; genus Dolomedes; species Dolomedes plantarius. Next base: position 191,571,183 of record OU015492.1, on the reverse strand, counting down.
GTGCTCAAAAAGTGGAAATTCCGTGAATAGCTCTCAGCCTTGCCGACAAAAATTCCCTGTATTGTTGACTATTGTTAACTCAAACAAAAATGGTAAGGCTTTTTCCCTACTAAAATATATTTTACGAACTTCCTTCAATTATTGCATTTTATTCTGAATTATCATTTTCTTTTCTGCGTTAGAATAAGTTCACTTGTTTGAAATGATGGATTGCTTTAAGCGAAAAATCTTGGCAAGAGCTATTGTACATTTTTTTGATAAATACCAAAGAGCATTCAAGAATGAAGTTGGATACTTGGCAATAGAAAACTAACGCAATAGTATTAAGAGATTTGCTTTATTTAACTTGCGTAATGGTCTTTAAAATACTTTTTTAGGGTATATCCAAGAATGACTAAAGTGATAAAAAGTGTAAAGACCGTAATGTAGATAAAAAAATTTCAAATGTAAGAATTATTAATGATAAAAATTATTAAATTAATCCAAACAGAAAATCCTAAGATAACATCTTTTTTATATGTTGATCTCATTTTTCAAATTATTTTTAGAATATAATCCTTTTATTGAGTATAACGTAAGAACATGTACATTGTTGTGTTTTGATTATTTAAAATGTTTATCTGCATTATATGATATATAAGTACAAATTCAGATATATTTTTACTACCAGAACACTTTAATGCCTAACAACAAATTTGGAGATTCCATGGCAATTTTATATCATAATTTCATAGCATTTTCCACTTATGATGTGTCTATCATGTAAGATTAGTCATCTCGTCGATGTCTATTGCACAATATATTAATGAATATATAAAATTTATGTAAAATTGTTACTTTTATTTGTGTACATATATAACATATTTTTTTATATTAATAGCTTCATAGATTCATTGTATCCTCAGATGCTCAACCTTGACTTACGTGTCCTGCAAGCCTCTCAGAAAAGTTTAAGAAACAATTTTATTACCATGGACGAAATGCAGAGATAAGATTTATATATAAATAAGATTTTAATCAATGAAATCAAAACATGTCACTGAATGATATGCAAAATATAAACAAAGATAAAAATTTCAATACGTTAAGGGTTAGTTTATATCTCAACAACTGTCCTTGTGAAAAATTTGTTTGGCAATTTGTTGCTACTAAGTTCACAGCATCTCGACGATGCTGTGAACAAAATATTAGTACGAACAAATATGTCTGAAAAAGCTTAATTCTTCATGGCTTGATTACTAGTCGGTGAATTTCTTGAATTAGAAGGTATTTGGGGTTCTCCAGATCAATCTTGGTGTGCATCTATGTGTTCAGGCGAGAAAAATCCATGAGTACCAATCTAAGTACTTGGTGGTTAAAGTCCATAAAAGGCTACATAAGATAGCGTCTAAGAGCTCCCCCTTTAAAGAGAATCAGTAAAAGACTTAGCTCGACTAGAAGATTTGGTAATATTAGAGACTATACAAATAATACACGACATAAAATATATCAACAGGGAAAGAATATTACCTGGGGGATAATAGCCAAAAGAATAAACCCCTTTAAATTCTGTGATGGTCTTGAAATTAAGACGCTAACTTCAAAGACCAACCATAGGTCAAATCTTTACTCCTAGCAGGCGATCCTTACAGTGTTCCTCGACCATGGAAAGAGCATCGGCGAGCAGTTAAGTAACAAAAAATAAAAACTATTAAACGATAAAAATTACCTTCGAAAAAATGCAATAAAAAATGGCAGCCAACAACCAACGACATTGGAGTTTAAAAAAATATATCGTGATTGGCTCTCTAAAAAAAGTACAGGAGAATGCAAGGGTTAGTTGGGCAAAAGATGAAGTTTCTTTATGGAATGGTCTTGGAGATAGGAAAGAAACTTCGGAGGTCAGAGGCCATCGAATTCTTTCCTACACCTTGACTTGGTTGGTATAATGTAAATGTAACAGCCTGACTGCAAGTCAGAGTTTTCATAAACTTGTCCTTCGTGTGTCAATAAATCATACTTAAATAATGGAAATTTAATGTAGGTAAAAGCTATCTAGACCAGGGATGTCAAACTCAAAGGCTAACTTGGGCCAAACAAACAAGGTTTAACTATAGGTGGGCAGTAAAAAAAAAATATTAATAGAAACGTAGGTTTTTTACAGTATATTACCTAACTACAGTATATTCAACATAAATATACACATTTTGTTTAATAATAGCAAAAAAAAAAGAGTATACTTAAAAAACATTTAGTGAATTCTTCCTATCTAATTATAATTCTGCGTCGGTTATTTTATTATATATTATTGTGTGCCAATATATTGGCCGGGCCGCAAAAATGTTCGTCGCGGGCCGCATCCGCGAGTTTGACACCCCTGATGTAGACGAATGAACTGCGAATACTGTTATGTCATACGGCTGCATACGGTTCACGCGTCTTAAACTGAGGGCATGAATTCAGGGTGCATATTGGGACGATAACATTTCGATGGAAAAGAAAAGATGCTTCGGCAATGTTTCGGCAGGTTCAGGTCTCCATTTAGACGGTATTTTAATGCCTACAATACACATTAACGACCTTTCGATATCACGTACATATATTTTCTCAGCAAAAATTTATGAAAATGCTCTATTCAGTTGTCTGACATACTAAGATATTATTTTGGTAGAGAATAAAAGAGAATATGTAAGAAAATCAGAAATTGAAGTTTCAAAGAAAATCATCATATTTATAAAATAAAAACGAATCAATGTCTTGATAAAAAATAAACGCAATCAAAAGTATATTCAAAACAAAGAAATAGTTTAATTATACAGATCTGCAACTAAAAACCTCCACATAAAGTTCTTCTACCACCTTTCTATATAAAATTGGGGTTGATGAAGCAATTCGTGAAATCACATCCAAGAGATGGAGAATGCTTCCAATAATTGATCACCAAGTTTCCAGGCCTCTCGGAGGCAAAATTGAAGGAAGGTGTGTTCGTTGGACCAGACTTTAAAGGCTTATAGCTGATCAAGAGTTTGTCAGTACCGTGATGGATTCTCAAAAAGAAGGGTGGATTGCATTTAAAGAGGTCATAGAGAAATTTTTAGGCAATAAGAAAGATCATGACTACAAAAAGATCGTCGAACGAATGCTGAAAGCATTTCAAACTTTAGGTTGCCAGATGAGTTTGAAAGTGCATTTCCTCCAATCTCACATTGACTACTTTCCTTAAAATTTGGGAGCTGTGAGTGAAGTACGAGGTGAACGTTCCACCAGGACATTAGAGAAGTGGTAAGAAGATATCAGGGAAAATAGAACATTACAATGATGGCAGACTACTGTTGGATGCTTCAGACAGACATTCCGGATGCTATTCACAAGCGTAAGTGTACCCATAGGAGTCTCACAGGGAAGAAGAAATGATTTTAGTGTGTTTTAGTGAGCTCATTTCAGTTCAAAAATAATTTTCATGTAAAATTTGTAATTAAAAATTAATTTTCAAAGTCCATTTTCATTTATTTTGAAGTATTGCCTTCTTTAACATCGTTACCTGAATTGTCAGGAAATGTGATGTCCTATTACAAAACGGAGGTCATTTTCAGATTCAAAGTACTGAAAAATATAAAGAATAGGTCGAATAACCAAAACATCTCTTAAAAATTCTTTTAATGAAGACCTGTGTTATATCAACAAATTTATTCGTGAACTTATACAGTTTTAAATAAAAAAATATTTTGATAAATAGTATAAGGAATTTTGAAAAACTTCTTTTTAGACCTTAAATCTTATTGGCAATAGAAAAAGCATGTTTACGTTTCCCAGAATCTTCATTCACAAATTACTTCCATTTCACTGTACATTCTGACCTATACTGCTGGCCACCCAAATTGCAACACCAAGAAAGACAAGAGATATCACAACAAAATTTATTTTGTAGATAACATGTTGACCAAGTATCAAATGATTAAATTTATAGACTTCTGTGAAGTGTGGTTCCTGCCAAAATCAGTAGCCAGAGTAGCCGCCATTGTTGGAGATCACCGCTGCCACACGCCTCGGCATTGATTCAAAGAGACTTTGGATGAGTTCTTGGGGTACAGCAGACCAAGCAGCTTCCACACGTTGCCAAAGTTGATCTGCTGTGGCAGCTGGGGATCGAATCTGGGTCAATCGTAGAGCAACCATGGACCACATGTTTTCTATCGGCGAAAGATCCGGAGAGCGAGGCGGCCAGGGAAGCAATTCAATCTGGCGATTGACGAAGAACCGTTGGATAATGCGTGCCACGTGTGGTCGCGCATTATCCTATTGAAATATGGCTGTCGGCAAGCCCTGAAGGTAAGGAAGGACAACTGGCTCCAACACCTCGGAGATGTAGCGCTGGCTGTTTAAAGTACCGGCAATGCGTACTAGAGGTGTGCGAGAGTGATATCCAATACCGCCCCATACCATAATACCCGGTGTAGGACTAGTGTGGCGGTGCATAACGCAGCTGTTCAGCATCCTCTCTTCACGGTGTCTCCAGACTCGAATGCGACCATCGTGGTGTTGCAGACAGAAGCGAGACTTGTCAGTAAAGACAATTTCATTCCATTCTGCCGTCCACATCCTTCTATCATCGCACCATTGGCGGCGGAGACGTCTGTGGTTCTGCGTCAAGGGTTGACAAAGCAATGGACGTCTTGCGGACAGACCACTCTGCAGTAAACGGCGTCGAATGGTACGAGCAGACACTGGATGATGCGTTACAGACTGCATGTGCTGTGCTGTGGTTCGTGATGTGACTGAGCGATCCGTCACTGCCATGCGCACAATTTGCCTGTCATCACGTGAAGTGGTGCGCTGAGGTGGATGCGATCGAACACGCCAGTCCGTCGTACCCTCCTGCATCCAACGATCACATATCCGCATTACAGTTGTTTGATTTCGTCCAACACGACTACCGATTTCCCTGAAAGATAATCCATAATCTCGGTAGGCCACTATCCTTCCTCTGTCGAACTCGGATACTTGATCAAAAGATGATCGCTGTTTTTGACGAGGCATAATTGATCGTTTTTTTTTTTAAACCACAAGAAAAACTCAATTGCCGAACTTGAAATCGTCGAAATCTCCAAGCCTTAAATAGCGCTTTGAAGTGGCGCCACAGGCGCCCGTGATGTGTGTCTGCACTGAAATTCTAATCATTTGCATATCTCACCTCCACTAATGCATGTTGTAAATTTCATGTTATTTGTATGTTTCCTTCAGGGTGTTGCATTTACTGTGGCCAGCAGTGTACTTAGAATCTCCCTTTGATTAGCAAGCAATAAATATATGTTCGGTTGATTGGTACTGTTTTCCGAAAATTGAAGCTGAAAAGCCTTTTAACATTGCAGAATTTTGTTATTGATCTCGATGTACAATTCTTACGTCAACCCTGGTTAGAAATTTAATAAATTTCATGACATAAAAAGTATTGATCTTATTCAATAAATGTTTCAGGTCGATCTACTGCTAGTGAATGAAATGTTGGGATAGTTTTAGTGTAAGAAAAAATATGCATTTCCCTGTCAAAGAAGAGTGTTCAAGTTGATATACGAAATGTATCTTGAACTCTATTTACAAAGCCTCACACAAATGTGTTGAGTATCGAAACTCGTTTCTGAAATAAACACACATTTAAAAAAAATAAAAAAACGCGATATCGCATGCATGGATACAATATTTTATATTTACATTAAAATGAATGTGATTTCTTGTAACAAAAATACAATGAGTTTTAAAAATATTTTCTTTCAATATTGTCTTATTTTGAGCAATCCTCTAATTATTTTTAATTAATACAACCCAAGTTTTGACAGCATGATGTAATCAAACACTCCTATCCTCTAGAAAAATACAATTACTTTTAATATTGCTTTAAGAAAACAGAAATCTTCATCACCACTTCAACTAAAGCATAAATTAAACTTAATGAATTATAGTGCTTTCAGGAGATTTTAATCCCATGAATTTATTAACTAATTTCTCGCTTAATTAAATTGTCGTTTTTTTTATTAAAAAATAAAAGTAATTAAAAATTGACCATAAAGCAGTATTAAATCAGGAAACAAAGTTTCAAAATTATGCAAACACCAAGTAAGCTTAATTCAACAAAATGATAGTGGTAAAGAGGTTAGCATATTTCGTCCGCAAAGCACGGGTTCCTTTAATATAAGTTATATATATATATATATATATATATATATATATATATATATATATATATATATATATATATATATATATATGTGTGTGTGTGTGTGTGTGTGTGTGTATAATATAAGTTTCTTCAATATAAATTAAAGAGATAGGGTTTTTGATCACGATACATTGATTTTGTTTTAACATACTGGCAATATAGATTTCATTTCAACATCCAAAAGGATAATTTTTAAACAAAATATTAGAATAATAAATAAAACTGAACAGTTACTTTGACAGTACAAAATTAGTGATAAATTGTGGTATGTCATGATTTGTGACGAATAACTATAACCTGTAAGCGGTAAAGAACTGGGATCGATGTATAACTTCATAGCAATCCATCATTATTACTTTAAAACGAGGAACATTATTTACTCAACAATAATTAATTATTTTCACCCGTTGTGAAGTTTCTTTTGATTTAAAGTGCTTTAAAAATAATATTTTGTACTCACTCGAAATTATGAGTAGTCGAACGTAAACAACGAAGTTTAATGTCTAGTTATAGAAAAGTTTTAAAAGCCTGATGGAGTCAAGATTAAACCATTAAAAATAGTAAGTATAATATAAAAATCATCAATAAGTATAATATAAAAATCATCGATCCATATTTGAGAATTCAACTACTATAAAATATTGCAGAGTTTCGTAATTTTTTTTTATTATTCAGGATTCTCATATAATCTGACGAGAAAAGAACACCATGTGAAAGAAATAATCTATATATATAAAACAGTTCCGTAACTGACTCATTCATTCATTCACTGACTGACTGACATACAACGCACAGACCAAACCGCTGGACCTAAAGGGCTGAAATTCTGCATGGCGATTCTTCTAATAGTGTAGGGGTGCACTAAGAAAGATTTTTCAAAAATTCTTCTTAGATTTTTTAAAATTAAATTTTTAAGCTGTTTTTTAAGCTTTTTTTACGTTTGCATTTAAAATAATACATTGAGGGTTATAAAATTTATATAACGAGAAAGATCATAAAAATTCCTTCAAAATGAAATTTTTTTCGAATTTTTACCTCCATTTCCTGATTTTTGGTGAATTTTTAAAGAGTAATTTTTAGAATTTAATTTATTAAATGCTGATCACGTGATTTCTTTTTCTGGTACTTTCAATAAATTTATCGTCACGTGCGTAACAATTAAATAGACAAAAAAACATTTTTTTCTCTTTCTAATGCAGCAGACGATTGGATATTATCCAAAAAAAAATGCATATCCCTTACGATTTTTTATAAATATATATATATAGATAGATATATATTTTACATCAATTGTATACATTGATCACCGCATTTATTATAAATATATATATTTATTTTTTGGCATAAATTGCATATGTTGACCGTTGTATTTAATTTCAATGTACTCTGTAGCGAAGCGCGGGTTTTCAGCTAGTAGTAGCATAAAAGTGCTTAAAATCTATATATTTAAGTTGCTAAGCCGACTTTTTGGGCAGTCCGTGAGAGAAAACTACCTCATCCATTTACTTCATTTTGGTCTTAAACGAAAGATTGTAATAATGCAGATTTGTCAAATTTGGTTTTTGTAACCGCAATATCTGTTAATTAGTGATAATTTACAATTAAAAAGTGATTACCGCGCATGCTCAGTGGCATGTTTAAATTTAGCTTTAGAAACTCACTCTTTCTGCTCATGTTCAGGGACATATTTTAATGATAAACACATTTGTTCAGAGGAAGTCTCTCTAGATCTCTCTGCCACTTTTATTTTTATGATAATTATATTTGCGAAATATAAGATTAAACCTGATGGAAATTGTTTATTTCGCGCTGTTTAATTAGCGATAATTTACATTTAAAAAAAAATGCTTTCTGCGCATGCTCAGTGACATTTATAGATCTGGCTTTAGATACTCACTAAGACAAGGCCGCTTGAACACATTAATTTGTTTCTGCGCATTATTATTATTTTCAACATTTAGCAATGCTTTGTTGAGTGTAATTTACATATTCGTGCATTTATTTACTATCTAACCGTCATTTTTTGACGCGTACCAACTAGCAATATATAAATTCAGATCAGAAATTTTAATTAGAATTTTAAGCCCTAGCACCACCACGTACTATCTAGTCACTTATAGATAACCCGATATAACAAATCATATATAATAGCATTATATCCAAAGTTTTTAGCATGAATGCGCAGTATCTTGTAACATAAATATTTACATTTTATTACAACCGTAAAATATATTTAAAAATTGGGCTCATTGCACATTTAAATTCATCGCTTGATTATCAGTCGTTTCTCTAATTTATCTTAATTAGTCGTAACTCTATTTTAGTTTAATCTGTCCTTGAAATGTTTAAGTATATGAGTGAACTAGCTGAATACCCGTGCTTCGCTAAGGAGTACATTCAAATTAAATAGAACGGTCAATGTATGCAACTAATGCAAAATCGTAACGGATATTTTTATAGACAAAATAATGTAGAAGAAAATATTCAAATTAAATACAACGGTGAATGTATGCAATTAATTTGTATGTTTAATACCCGTAAAACATACTAATTTGAATTAAAGTCATAAAAAACTTCCAGTCTAGTGGTTGAATTTTATCTTTTACCGTATTTTAATATTTTTTGTGTCAATTTATTTCGTTGTTATGCACGTGACGCAAAATTAATTGAAAGTATCTCAAAAAGAAAAGAAACCACGTGATCAGGACTTAAGAAATTAAAGTCTAAAAATTAATCTTTAAAAATTCCCCAAAAATCAGAAAATGGAGATAAAGATTCGAAAAAGATATCATTTTAAAGGAATTTTTATGATCTTTCTCGAGATATAAATTTTATAACCCTCAAATTATTATTTTTAATGCAAGCTTTAAAGAATGTTACAAAAATAGCTTAAAAATTTAATTTTAAAAATTCTAAAGAGAGTTTTTAAAAATATTTCTTAGTGCACCCCTACACTGTAAGAAGAATCGCCATGCAAAATTTCAGCCCTTTTGATCCAGAGGTTTGGTCTGTGCGTTATCTGTCTGTCAGTGAGATACAGAACAGTTTTTTATATATATAGATTATTAAGGATTCAGGAAATACAGTTGAATATATGGGTATCTTAATATATGAATGAAATAAAGAAAGATAATTTTCTTTAATTTGTTATACCTAGTAAGTGCAGTAAAATATGCATTTCTTATTAAATATTATATAAGTTTATTACAAGAAATATGCTTCTTCATAATAAGCATACTAAGAATTCGGTATCACCAGAGAAGAATTATTCCCAGAAATAAAATTAAATATTCCCTATTTTATGAAATTCCCCTCAGCTACATTAAGAAGAATAAAATCTTTTCTGTGGAAGAATGATATTCTTCTTTTATCCATAAAGAGAACCCAAGCATTCACTGGTATAAAAATTTAGCAAAATATGTAACATCCGATTTTTTAAAAAATTGTAGTTGCATTTATTGTTGTGCATTTGTAACTCTGCCAAAAGCTATTATATTTCCCTAAAAATTTAATAAAGACTTTTGAAGAGAAGATGTGAGACAAGAAAAAAAGTTGAACAGAAAATGTATGTATGCATACATGCAACGTATATTTTATGATGTTAATTTTTATCCCGGAGAATGTTTATTATGATTTCCCTTAGTTATATACTACAGTAAAGTTAATTTTGTCATAATAACCTTTGAAACTAATTTCTTTTTCTCCGTGTATCCGCCATTTCGTGTCTGTAATTCTGGTCTGTAGCTTTCTTGATATTTATTGAATAAGTGTCTAGTGTCCAAACTAATAAAACGGGCTATTGAAGAAAAACTAGCAAGTATTATCCCATAATTGAAGACTCGTTACTGACTATAGGAGAATACGAGTGATATGTTTAAGTCAGAGAGGTCATTTTTTACATCTTCGGAGAAAAATGCAGCATGTAACTGCCATTTTAAGTTCTTCATATGGAAGATTTTTGAAATATATTAATAAATGGCTGTTTCTTATCGATCTTCATTTGCTAAATCAGATATACAATGATTCAGTTTATACATCTTTAATTCTTGTACAGTTGTGTAATGCTTATAATTTCCAAGGAAATTGTAATACATAATATGTTAAAACTAACATGAAAACGAATGAAAGAAGGTATGTAGCAAAAATACCTTCTTTGTACTCTCTTACGTGGAAGACTGCATTACATTAACAATTAAAATACTGGTGAGATATCTCTACTAGATTTCAAAATATCAGACATTATGTAATACGGCATAAACTGATAAAATCTGGTTTTCTTTTGTTTCTCCTATGAAAAGCGTGTACATTTTAGTCATTATTAATCAGTTTGCATTGAACTACTTTTTCAAATATTAGCAGCTTATCTGGTACTAGACAATTAAGTAGAATTTTTTTTTAAACAGATGATGCCTGCCAATTCTTATATCTTTTCGAAATGAAGGTTGATGATTCAGATTGATATCTATAGCTTGATTTAAAGTAATAAAAGAATGTATTGACTAAAGTGATCAAAAAAAAAAAAATTCGTTCGAATTTCCTAGCTAATGTCAAGGTCAAAAATAAGTTGCAGCAGATATCTAAGTAAAATAAATATTTTGATTTAAAAAAAATACGATTGATTTAATATTTGCGTGTACAGTTGTTAAAATGAAAGAATGGTAAAAAAAATCATAATAATTATGACCTAAAAATAAGTAATACGACCATAATTTAGTATTAGTTATCAAAGTTTGTGAAGTGTTTACTATCAATCCAGGTGTGTATGTGTCGGCGTTAGTAAAAAATAGTCTAGATTCAGATATGCGAGAGTTAAATATATCCTGTCTGATATGAATCAACAAATAAGCTTTTTCCATATCTCGAAAACAAGTTTTTAATCCTAAATTCATCAAACAGAAAAATTTTTTGGTGAAAGAAAGAAATTTAATTGACCGTAATGAAACCTTTTTCTTCTACAGCAAAAAAAAAAGAGTTAACTATGCTAATTGTGTTTAACTTGTAATGAAATGGCACCTGAAAACACTTTGGAATAAAATCGGCATGATAAAAATAATGTGGTATTTAGAACAATTTATTTGACTGAAGCCTATTATATATATATATATATATATATATATATATATATATATATATATATATGTATATACAGTATGCCCACTAAAGTCCCTTCCCACCCTCTTAACTTCGGAACGGCTGCTGCTATATTCATAAAAGTGGTGTCTAGGTATAGTAAAGTAGCCATGCGCTACTGAATGAAACCACCTACCGCGCCACCTGGTGGAAAACTGCGGAGTTAGCATTCCTATCTCGAAAACGGAACGAGATAGGGAAAAAAAGCGATTTACAAAGTTGTAGAAAATCATCGATTTAGTACGAAAAGATACCTTGTGGACATTAATGCAAAGAATAGAACGGTTAAAACGCGCATTTGTTTTGACGCGATTTCCTACACTGTGACGTCCCGAAACTTGAACGAAAGGAGAAATGATTATCTTTCGGGCAAAACACGACACCGCAATGTGCACAGTGGTATATCGCTTTTGATCCCCAATGAAAAGGACCGCGGTTCAAACCTCGAGGGTTTCATCCTTGTACTGATTGTCTTTATAAACAGAGTAGACAATACGTAGATCGTGTAAAATAGTGTCGCATCAACTCAACGCAACTTGCGCTTGGTGTTCGAAATTTTTGTAGTATGCAAATACGTAAGAAACGTCACGCCTGTTCACTTGAGACAGCTATAAAAGAGACATCTTCTTGGGGTTGTAGTATGTGGATGCTCGTGGTCATGGCTGAGTATTCGAAAACTGAGATCTCCAGTGAAGCAGTACCTCGTCAAGGAATTCGGGGACCAAATAATTGGGTATGGCGGTTTCGAAGAGTGGCCTCCACGTTCGCCTGATCTGACTCCACTGGACTTTTTCCTGTGGGGATACCTGAAACAGAAGGGTTATGCGACCCCTCCACAAACATTGCAGGACCTTAAACGACGCATTACGGACGCTTGTGCCAAAGTGTCACGCTCTATGCTCCAACGTGTGCAACGTGAGATTCAAATGAGGATCCAAATGTGTGTTGCAGCTGACGGTGAGAAGTTTGAACATCTGAAATAAAGGTATATTGTTAAAATTGGTTTTTTTTCTTTATCAGATCCTTTTGTCACGTCACAGTGTAGGAAATCACGAAAAAACAAATGCGCGTTTTAACCATTGTAGTCTTCTCACTAATATCCACAAGGTATCTTTTCGTACTAAATCGAAGATTTTCTACAACTTTGTGAATCACTTTTTTTCCCTATCTCGTTTCGTTTTTGAGATAGGAATGCTAACTCCGCAGTTTCCCACCAGGTGGCGTGGTAGGTGGTTTCCTTCAGTAGCGCATAGCTACTTTACTATACCTAGACACCACTTTTATGAATATAGCAGCAGCCGTTCCGAAGTTAAGAGGGCGGGAAGGGACTTGAGTGGGCATACTGTATATATATATATATATACACACACACACACACACACACACACACACACACACACACACACACACACATACACACACACACACACACACACACACACATTGATGCAAAGAGGGCCAATTATATTTTAGGCAAAAATAATTCAAATATTTTACAAAATGAGATAATGATTGGAAAGATGAATAAATATTTATGTTAAACTCCTTGATTTAACTGAAATTATTTACTGAAATTATTTTGAAACTATTTATAAAGTGGTGCATATTATGCACTCTCTCTCTCTGATACATTTTTTCAATTTATGCTATGTTTGGGATATCGATCATAAAACAGTATATTTATGTTTTAGGGATTTGAGTAATTAATTAAGTAATGTATTTTGATGTAGATGAAAATATTAAGTCAATTTTACCTTTCTTTATGTGCTCACAAATTTTATATATTTGTGACCACATAAGGAAGGGTAGCTAAGAGTTTATTTAAAACCCTTTGCTTTAGTAATAGGTCCAAGTTATCTCCGTCCCAATAAGTTAAAAAGACAATCATGACTAAAGAATCTTTTGTCGTAATTTTAGTAGAGTCAAGGTCAAACAATCCTGATGCATGGTATTTCTCCGTAAGCGTTAAAGGGAAATTGAACGGCTACCAATTACAAGGTTTTCTTCTTTTAACATTTTTTTGGATTCAGTCTCTGTTAAAAAACTGCTTCGATTATTCCGACTCCATTCACTGATATATCCTCATGAAATATAATATGATTTTCTTGGACATCAAAAGATCATTTCATTATGCTGCTATGGGCGCCAGTATTTAGTTAAGGGGGTAGGTTAAAAAAAGAAAAAAAAGAGAATTAAATGAAGAAAGAGATGAAATGAAACGATATACTCGTTTATCGTTAAGTTCTGTACAAGGGATAGGTATTGAGTTATATTGAGAAATATTCAAATGACAAACATATTGATGTAGATGTTTGTATATTAGCAGGAGATGTACCCAGATATTACTTCCCGAGAAAAGGCTCCAGTTATAGCACATGCAAACACTGACTAATAAAAATAATTTGAATATGTACCTTCAACAGATAAGTGCGTAATAGAATACATTGTTATGTTTTATTTGCTATTCTCTTCCAAGAGAAATTATTAAAATTAAATTTAGTTCAATAGAAGTAAATTATAATTTTCCTTAAAATAATAATAATTGTTTTATTTTATGAAATTATTTCACTATTTTAAAGATTTCGAGACTTTCAAAATTATAAAAAAAGTTTAGACAGACACATTCTATTATAAAATATTTTACGTATCATCAAAATATTGTATGAGAGAAAAGTCTGTCTACATATAATTACATTTATCAAAAGTAAATAAAGCTTTAATTTTAAATAAGTGTAGTCAAATTATATATATATATATATATATATATATATATATATATATATATATATGAATAATGTTTTGTCGGATATCATCACAATCTTTACTGCAAGAAAAAGATTTTGCTAAAGTAATTTGAAAATTTTTACTGCACCAAAAACTGCACTTATGAGAAGTGCCGGTAACTAGATTATCTTATCAGCTAGGCTAAGAACATCCTTAAATGGGTTGGAAAATTCTTCGAGAGCATAATTCTTCCCTTTTAGTTCCAAGGAAAGAGATGTAACAGTGAATTATGTTTAGCATTGAAAATTATGAACTTCCAGTGTGTGAAAATTAATCAACACATATTAGCGGTTCTAATGCATTCACTTGTAAGACGGAAAATTAATCTGACAATAACAGACCTTAGTCAATATAATTAAGAGTAAGAGGTTTAAGCAGTCTATTTTGAACTGAAAGAATAAATAAAAAATTTTCTTTTATTCGAAAACTTTGGAAAAGGAATATTAATTATAGTTATATACACAAATCAATTGTTCTTCATTTATATTTATCAAAAAGTGTTTGTATTTTACGTAATTGTAATGTAGGAATTATGTAATGAAAGCTTAAAAAAGCTTCAATATATTTGTTGTTGTTGTTTAGATCTGCCAAAAGCACTCTTATGTTCAGTATTTTTATCTAAATAGTCACAAAATTTAAATTTATATTGAAATATATACACAGCCAAAAATGTTCCTAAGCTTTCATTTTGCTACAAGCTACATTAGATACAAGCTTCTTCTGCCTATCAGATGTAATAAAAAGTATATTCTGAAAAAGTATATTTTCTATAAAATACGGGAATTTGAGTTAAAAAATATCTTTTTTTAATTTTGATATAATAAATTATAAAACCATAGCATAGCGTTTCATGTGGATTCATATAGATTAAACATTCACTGTCTTTTACTTTCTATAATGGGCAGAAGGCATCTACTCTCTTAAGATTTGTAAACCTAGAAATGTCCTGCTTTGACTAACAAAGGAGAATTTTACCGATAGACAAGGGTAAAAATGTTGCTTCAGCGACTAGCTCTGAACGACAAAATCATAAGATGAGGAGATTTCACAAGAAAGAAAGCTAGGCATTTTACACAGTTACTTTGCATATGGTGTTAGGTTTCATTACAAAAGTGATGTATAAAGTGAGATCACCGCAGTGCGTTTGCATATATTAAAAAGACTTAACTTGATTTACTTGATTAATATTACGTTCTGAGGGATGTCAATGTGATTTGGTAAAGCATTAGTTAACAAATTCATCTACACAAAAATTCAATTTAGTTGAAACCTAGTAATATAGACTGTGTCATAAATAAGGAATTTACATACGCAAAATTTTACTAACATAACAACTGGGGAAAAATGGTTGGTACTTTGGTAAAAAAATACCACACTAAGTAAATTAAACCTTTGTCAAAACTCTCCCCCGTCACATTTTCCGTTGTTACTTGTTACGTTTGTTAATTTCCTTGGGCTTCAGACCCGGCATCACCGGGATATTTTAGCGTGGAATTTTCTCTTCTCTCTCTTTATTCTCAGGAGAATTTCGCAACGCTCCAAAAAACAGCCAACAACCAATCGTCTCAGTTTTCAACTCCATTTTTTTTTTCACATGCTACCTCCTCATGACGTCTGATCTGTAACTCTGCAGAGACGCCGTATCAACTACATCTATGTTTTAAAATCGAAAGAGAGAGAAAAAGAGAGAGTCGAGAATGTTTGAGAAATGTTTGTTTCTAAGAATTACGAATGAAAAGGATCAATTCAAGCAAAAGCTACTTAGCAACTATAAAATAAAGCAATATCTCTCAGTGTTTAGAAATTTTTTTTTTAAATTGACTCCTATTATTTCATGAAAAGAATTTAGATGAGAGAAAGTTTTAAAGAAATAATCTCTATGAATTATGTGAATTTTTACAAAAAAGTAATCACAGATAGGAAAATAAAATATTTTAAAGAAACAAACCCATGTGCATATCCATTTAAATCCTGTGCATGTATATTCTGTCCACATAAAATCATAAATTATAGAATTCAATATCATTCACTAAATATTTTATGAGGACTACAGCATGGGAAATATGCCATAATTATCTATTTACAGACATAAATCTGCATAAAGTTTTAAAACTTTAGGATTTTTACAAAGAAAACCACTCAGATTTTACAGGAAAAATTCATATTGTCGCAATTTTTTTAAAAAATAATATTACTTCTAGTAATACGATTTTCAAATAAGACTCCCGAAACAGCCCTGAAAACAAGATTATCTAATCCATTAAACCCGCAAAATTGTTAAATGCACTGGAAACTTTCCTATAGTATCAAAACAAGTATGAAAGCACTAGATTGTGCTTAATGTCAAAAATTATGAACTATTTCGTCCTGAAAATAAATATCCTTCCATTTTCAACTCCTAAAAATTTGCGTGCAGGACGGAAAGTTAATTTGACAGTTACAGAGCTAGTCATGATAATTAGTTGACAGATTTCAACAGCCTGCTTGAAAACGAGAGAGTAATTTTTAGATTTATGGTCCCATTTAATGTAAAGTGTTGATAGGAAACAATTTTGCGGAGAAATCACAAATAACGTAAAGTAGCTTGAAAATAATTTTACTACGTTTCAGGATTTAAATGACTGCCTCTAATTTTAAAGTATGTCCATGCATATCCGTTTAGTAAAATTTTCAGTGATCTTTAATTCATAAGAATAGTTTATTTGCCATTTAAAAAGCCCATATTTTTTTTATCGTTCATACTAACATTATACACCTGCGTACGATTTATTTTAAGCACCAGTAAAATTATATTGCATGTACCATTAATTTGGGGTTATGGGGAAGTACGTTCATAATTCAGATAAAACTTGGACATTTGGAAGAACAATAAAGAGAAAATGATGAGTAAATAAAAGAAAACGTAAATAAAGAGCATAATTTATGAAACGTAAGAATAAAGCCCTCTCCCTAAAACACTCTAAATATTGAGCAGTTGGTCTTACAAAGATTTCTATGACGAATGTTATAAATGACAAATTTTTGTATTTTCACAAAATGATTTTAGATTAAAGAGAAAATGTGTTGGTGGAAAATATTTTTAACAGGTGACAGTTCTTTTTTTCATTTAAAAAAATTAACGAAACAAACGAACAAACAAAGGAATGAACAAACAAACAAACACACACATAACCTAAAAAATTTTTAGGTAGTCTCTTCTAATGAAATTACAGCGGGTTATTAACACAGGATTACTTATCGTTGCTTATCTCTTCTGTATGTATATATGTATGTATGTATTATGCATCTATCTTTCTATCTATCTATCTATCTATGTATCCATCTCTCTCTCTCTCTCTCTATATATATATATATATATATATATATATATATATATATATATATATATATATATATATATATATATATATATATATATAAAAATTTATATATATATATATATGTACACACACACACATATACACTCAAGAGCCAAAACATTATGACCACCTGTCAATAACGAGTTGGCCCACCTTTGGCGCACAACACAGCTTCAATCGGCCTTGGCATGGAAGCCACAAGTCCTTGGTAGATGGCCGGAGTCAGATTGTACCAGATGTTTAAGCAACGGTCACGCAAATCCGAGATATTGCGAAATGGTGGTCTTTGAACTCTGAGCTGCCGTCCCATGACATCCCAAATGTGTTCTATCGGATTGAGATCCGGTGAGTTAGGCGTCCAGGACATTAACTGGAATTCAGCATCATGTTCCTGGAACCACTCCAACACAATTTTAGCCTTGTGACACGGGGCGTTGTCCTGTTGGAACATTCCATTTCCAGCTGGAAAAACAGAGGCCATGTAAGGGTGCAACTGGTCCGCAATGATGTTCAGATACCCTGTAGCATTCATGGTCTGCTCTACCACAACCACAGGTCCCAGAGACGCCCAAGAGAACGTCCCCCAAAGCATAAAACCGCCACCACCGGCCTGTGTATGACCTACTGTACATTGAGGGAGCAACAGTTCGCCTGGAAGACGGCGTATCCTGACACGGCCATCGGCGTGATGAATGACAAACCGTGATTCATCTGACCAGGCAACTCTCTCCCACTGATCCATGGACCAGTCGCGATGTTCCCGGGCCCAGCGCAGGCGCAGTTGGCGATGACGCTTGGTCAGCAAAGGCACACTCTACGTGGGACGTTTGCTGCGTAGCCCCATATCCAACAGTGTCCGCTGAACAGTGTGCTGCGATACTATTCTACTTGGCCTTGCATTGTATTGGGCTGTCAGCTGAGCCACTGTCTGGCTCCGGTTTTGCTTCACCATGCGAGACAGTCTCCGACGACCTTTTTCTTTGATAGCGTGTGGACGTCCAACACCATGTCGTCTACTGCTGGTTTCACCGTCATTCATCCACTTTGCATAAGTACTAACAACTGTAGGTCGCGAACAATCCACGAGTCGTGCAGTTTCGAAAATACTTGTTCCGAGCCTTCGAGCCATTACAATCTGCCCTCTATCAAAGTTGCTTAGATCCGCAGCCTTTCCCATCACACACAGAAGTAAGTGAAAGAATGATTCTTCAGACTCTCCAGCAGCAGTTAAATACCACTTCCACCTGATCACGTGCCTTCCACGTCATCCAGGCGAATTCATTGCAAAATGTAGGGGTGGTCATAATGTTTTGGCTCTTGAGTGTATATATATATATATATATATATATATATATATATATATATATATATATATATATATATATATGTGTGTGTGTGTGTGTGTCAAAATTATGACGCATTTTGGTACTTTTCTGTTTAACTGTTTACTGCTTACCCAAGCGATACAGACTGGGTTTAGCCCGCTGCCAAAGTTATAACTCGCGACGCAGGACGTTTAATATTTTGCTTTCCGGAGTATCGTTATGGAGGAATGTAATCCTATCTAGAGTTATCTGTATAAAAAGCTAACTGTCAAGAATAAGATTGTTAAGTAATACAAATAAGTTTTTTCTACTGCAAATTTAGTTCATAAACTGTCATTGATATGTTTCAGCTGCGATGATGTAATAGCAACTTTTGTTATCATAATTTTAGAGAAAGACGCGTTGTTTAAAGAATTGAGATTGCTGACTTTTATGCGTATATAAATAAGTATTTACATTATTTTAAGACAATACTATCAAAAAACAACAGAAATACAAAATAGAAAGCTTACTGTAGTACATCTAGAAGTATCATAAACAACATCTTTCAGAAACAAACCATCACTGGATACCATAATGTGAAATTTGCAGCCTTATTATGATAAAATAAATGCATTCAATAAAAGTTGTTTATTTTTTTAGTTAATCAACGACTACTTAAATCTAATTGCTTAAAATATTGCTTTCCCTGAAAAATATCTTTTATGGATGAGTCTTCAAGCTTTAGAAGTTTTGTAACCACTGCTTTATAAAACTTCGTAATGACATTTCCCATTGCATGAAAGCTTTCCTATTAATCGTAACGAAATGAAAACTAAGTTCTGTCATTCAGACTCAAGGTTTGATCTGGTGTATTTTTATCTAATTTTGAAAAGCGAAAACTAAAAAGGAACTAATATTTATCAAAGGATTACTTTGTCGATATTTTGCTGTGAGATATTACCTGTTTCTTTTATCAGTACTTTCCAAACTGACAGAGAAAAGAGACAGGGATATTGTCCCACTTTTACACTAAGGACCATAAGAATAAAAAAGGTACGTGATTAGCTACTTTCAGATCCTTTTGATGAGCAGTATCCCTCAGATACTTCTCAGATACAAAAGTATCCCTGAGATACTTTTTGATGAGTTTTGTGTTTTGCACCACAAAAGGAACACACCCGAAACACATCTCGCTGAAGAATACAAATAAATTAAAAACAACAAACTTCTATTAATTTGATTAAATTCGTTTGTGTAGTAAGGGTTTTTATTATAGAGGCAAAGTTTCTAAACGTTAAAATACTGTTTAAGATAGATATTTCAGAATAAAAATATGGACTCGAAAATGTGTATATTTTTCCTTAAGATTAGGATGTAGTATTAAAAATAGTCACTATCCGTTCTTAAACGTTCAATGGTACCGTTGAAAAGATGGATGCCTCATGCATTGTTATAAGCTCTCAACCAACTAGGGTAGAAGCAAGGAATCTAAAGAAAGTTCTTAAATGACAATACTTTACTGAGAAAAAAATCAAAGTTTCCTTATTCTGGTGCTATACCTCTTAAAACTGGCCTGATTAGAGCCTTTCAAACGATCTAATCATGCATAATACGAGAAACCTTTGTTCTGGATTTATTTATTTTCTTTTTTTTTTATTTCATTGATATTTTTCATAGTTTTATTTTTATTTTCTGGTTATAAATGAAATCAATAAAACAAATATTATTTATTATCAGCTTTGAGTTATAATGATTATTAATTATGTAACAGTAAATTAAAAATATATATATTTAGCATTTTCCTTTAAAAGCCAAGAATAATTCATATATAGTAACTTTTCCTAGAAATTTTCTATAATCATAGAAGATTGAATTTTTTGCTATATACAGTTTCCCTCTTTCAGTAAGGTACATGATTTAGGTTTCAAAAATAAAATATTCCAGTCCATTAAAACTGTCTACTATCCATTTCAAAAGGGTTATATTCGGAAATTAATAGCAAACTTAACTACTCTGCTTAGATTATTTTAAATTAAATTCAGCAGAAGCACAAGTTAACGGGAATGCATTAAGCAAAATTTATAAATCCTGAGAATTTCTTGGAAAAACAGAGAATTCATTTTATGCATGCCTTACAAAATGTTATATAAATATGTTTAAAACAGTCAATTTAAGAAGTTCTTGTTATTTACTAAGACCATTTCCTCTCAACATCTCATCCAGGATTAAACTTAATTTTATGGATATATTACCAGTCATGAACTAAATATATAAAATAGCTCCAGAGAAGTGAATAGTATTTTAAGAAAGATTGAAAGATGTTAACGATCGAAAAATATTTTGTGATATACAATTTCCCTCTTTCAGTAATGTACATGATTTGTTTCAAAAATAAAATATTCTACTCCATTAAAACTGCCGACAAATTAAAACTTAACAACAAATTAACAAGACCAAACGAATATGACGAAAATTTCAAGAGCCGGTACAGTTTTCTTCATCATGATTTAAGTAATAAAACTCTAACAGTGCAATGAATTAGGATAAAATGAAGCACAAAGTGTGTTGCCATTTCACAACAGAAAGCTGTGAAGAAGGAAAATTGACAACCGAGTACAAGAAAAAGTGGAGAAAACAAGGAGAAAAGAAATGAAAAATAGAAAACGTATGAAACAAAATTTAATAAGTTTATAATTTTTCTTTTTCTGTAATAACGTATTACAGTGAAAGAATTCTGCCAGCAAAAATAATTAAATAAATCCTTTAACAAAAAGAAATTGAACGACTTTTAACTAAAATATGAAAGTTATTTAAAAAATACCTAAAATATTATATCAATAAAACAGAAAGGAAATAGAAGTTGTTGAAAAAAGTTTTATGTCAGTGAATATGACATTTAAAATTAAAATTTCAGTAAAATAATAATAATAATGTAAAATTTTATTCTTAAAAGATATTTTGAAAAACGCTGAGAAAGACATAAGGAATTCTGATGTTGCAAGGAGAGGTGAGCAAATTATATTTTTTTACTTTTTTTTACACGTTAAAATTTCAAATTAAGTAAATTAAATTTTCACGTTTAAAAATCGCCAAATAGTTTTCAATTAGATCTAAATGCAAATTCATGTCATAAGAAATTAAATTTCAAAATGAAATGGAGGAGCATTTTTCTTTTGAAAGATAAACATTATATAAAATAATTTTAATATGTGTTAAATAACTCGGGGAATTTTTAAATATACAATATAGCAATAATTTAAAAAAGTTGGGGAAATGTAATACAAAGTATTTCAACATACTAAAAGAGGGACTTTCTTTGAGGTATAAATATGAACCGTAGATGAAGTATGCAAAAGGAAATAATTGATACTTTATTAAAAATACATGTAAAGGTATGGAACTTTGCACTCACTTACAAACATGAAAATCATCTTTCCAAAATTCAGAGTCTTAACCCATTAAGCGCCAAGTCTCCCATTTTGGAAACCTTCAATTATCATTTTTTTCTTAAAGTGATAATAAGATATATAAAAATATTTTTTTAAGTTTCTTTCTTAATGGTACAAAGAATACTGTGAATTTTTTTCAGAAGGACAACTTTAAAATTTCTTTATTTTACTGTCGTGTGAATATGTGCAAAATTGACAAATTCGACTGACATTAGTAAAAAAATTCAGAAATAAATAAATAAATAAATAAATAAATATTATATACAGAGGCTGTTAACACATTTTTTAGACGATGTATATTGTATTCACAAAACTAAATTACATAAAATTATTGTGTTTTAAATGTTCTATTTGACATCCCTTGTTCTGAACTATCTTTCGACACCGCAATTTCCAGGATAATAATGCCTTTCGAAGTGTCAGAAGAGGTATTCTATCCCATTCCTCCTGAACAGCTTTCCAGAGTCCTGTAAGGGTTTTGGGAAGACGTTTGGATAATGCAGATTTTAAAAGTCCGAAAGCACAAAAATCCATAGGTGATACATAGAGAGATTTAGTAGGAATATCACTGAAGGGTATGGCCTTGATACCAGTTTTTTGTTCCATTTCTTTTAGGATATTTACAGTGGATTTTGATGTGTGACTGCTAGCTTTGTTTGATGGAGTCTCACAGATTGATGGCACTGTGGGTAAAGCGATGGTATTTCATTCAGAAAAATTGGCGATAAAATATGTTCCTGATAGTATTTGGAGTTAATCTTGACATTTTTTTTCACTCTCTTTATTTTTAACTTGCCATTATAAGAAAAACCAGCAACAATCATGAATCCCCTAGAAAAACTATCTTTCGATTCTTTGAACCATGTACTTAAATTTTTTTCTCCCCTTTTATGATAATAAATGGCTCTTTTTTTGTTGCAATCATTTACATACACCCATGATTCATCTATTGTGACAATTGTTTTCCATTTTTATTTGGATAAGTGTTTCTCATATAGAATTCTGCAGCGTGTCCTGCGTTCAGCGATATGATTTGGAAGAAGACGATGCACATTGCGTTTTTTTCGCTTTCTTAAGATTTAAATCAACGTTTATCATTTTGTTTACAGTGGAAACGGAGCATTTGAATGATTTTGCAACTGTCCTTTGACTAGGGGGATTTTCTTTTAACATTAAACAACGTACCTTTGCAATAGTCGAAGATGTCCGTTTTTTCCTTGGATACTTGTTTGGAATTTTTGTCCCACTTGAGGCTCCAATTTGACGTTTTTTCCTTTCTTGTTGACGATATTACCTATCGACGCTTTAGATATCACAAAACCATGACTCTCACATCGGTTTTGGATAACGGAGTATGCATATTTCTCTTCGGAAAGAGCATAAATGTAGCCTTAGAACCACTGCTTTGTTAAAAACGCCATTTTGAATAAAAACAAAACTTTCTAGCCGCAGACGATAATTTTGACTTTTAAAAACATAGTACAATTGCAATTATTTCTTTTGCAGCAAATGATTTTTTATTACCGCTTACCAAAATCGTCTAAAAAATGTGCGAACAGCCTCTGTATATATATGCGTGAGTGATTTGCTTTTAACTAAAAATGAATAGCAATAACACTATGAATTTTGCATTTCAAGCGGAAATGAAACCAAATATTTTAACACTGATTTCTAAGGACTTATTTTGAAAGGTCCAAAAACGGGAGACTTGCCGCCCTCGGACTAGCTGGATTTCTCTTCCTGTTTACCATACGTTTGTTACTACTGATTCGTTATCTTTATGTCTATTTCTGTGAAGAATTAATGTGGTACCCAGACACATTTCAATGAAGTGGGGTTTATTTAAACCTATTCTTTAATCTTAAAAAATGGCAAAAATGTTCTTGACAATTCAAGAAGCTTTAGATTAGGACTTCAGATATGCTATCTTTAGACTGAATGAAAGTAGCTTTTCTCTGATGAAAGTAGCATTATCTATTTGCCCCCCGATCCTGGTCCGGTAACTGATGAATAAAATATTGCAGATAATGGTTTAAGTGAAATGGTTCCAGTGGATGTTTCTGGACAAGTTGAACAAAAAGTCAAACAGCGGGGATGTAGAAATCTTGAGAAGAAATAAAACGTAAGAAGAGAAAAAAAAAAACCCATTACAAATGCTACTTCAGATGACGATACAAGCATGGCAAGAGACAAATTTAAGGAAAAGAAAGCCAAAAAGAAATTACTAAATTGGAAAAAGGACAAATCAAATGTTGGCTATTGAATCCGATAAAATGTAAACACTTGAAGAGACTCTGTCTGTATTGGCAATGAAATCTCCGTATGAACTTTTCCAAGTGTACTTTGACTCGGAGATCATGAATCATCTTACCGAAGAAACTTTTAAGATATGCTCTGCAAAAGAATAACAACGCATTTTCATAATCTGAAATGGGCATACAGAAATTTATCGGAAAAGTCCTATTTAGTGGTTATCACGTTCTGCCTCAGAAATTTTTATAGATGATTAAAAATTACAATGATATTTTAAAAATGTATATTTATTTCCATATACAATATAGAATACTCGTTTAGGGAGGTTTTAAATGATTACTTCCTTGAATTCAGCGTAACATACTTCTTGGACGTTCATACGCGGAAGAAACAAGCTTTACCCCTATTAGGCGCCAGGTACCCTATTTTGGGACCCTATCGTAAATTCTATACGAATGCAGATTTTTAAAAAATTTAAACTGCACATTAATTGAGACAAGTAATGTCCTTAAAATATACATTAGATTCGATTTATACGATGCGTTTCATATAGTGGCGCTCAATGAGTTAAGGGGGTCCGGGACACATTTTGAAAATTTTTTTATTTGAGTTAAAATTTTAAATTCTTTTGTGATGGATACCAATATAATTTGTAAACAAAATCACATCATAAAACTTCTCAAAAAGTTTGTAAAAATTTTAAAATTTAAAATTTTGAATAAAAGTAGGGTAATTTAAAATCGTTATAACTCGAAATATTATTTGTCGAATTTCAAATTTTTTTCATTTAATTAAACAGAAATATTTAAGTTTTAATTTTAATTCACCATTTTTTTAAATATTAATTTTAAAAAAATTAAAAATATTTAGATTAAAAATTACGAAAAAAAATTATGTAACTTATATTTAAAAAATCATACTTTCAAAAGTAAATATTTTTTCAAATTTGCTGAATCAAAATTAAAGTAAAATAGTTGATAAATACTTGTTACAAGTTTCAACCATATATCTTTAACGGTTCTTGACTTATAACAATTTAAAGACGAGAAATTGGGAAAAAACCAATCATGCAGGAAAACGCACTTACAGTTTTAAAGAACGATTGGCTACTATTAGAATGTTGCAAAAAAAAAAATAATTTCTCCTGTTGTAATTAAGATAGAAACATGATTTAAACGTCATTTGAAGCGCAAAAGAACACAAAAATTTTTAATGCAATAAAATTGTTTTCGAAATTTTGAACAATTTTGTGTCCTGGACCACCTTAAGATCCCCCCCCCCTCCTCAATCCAATACTAAAAAGGTTTTAGTTGTTCAAAACATGCGGGTTAACGTAGTATAAATTAACGGAGAAACCAAAAGTAAATTATAATATGAAACGTATAATTGAAAAATTATCAGGCATTTCGTCAAACCGAAATTTAATAAAGTATAATTTTTTTAAAGTCTAAGAAAATTAAAAATAATCACAAAAGTATAATATACCACATCACATTTTTTTCTATCTTAATGGGTTTATATTTCTTTTTTAAAGAAATCACCGTTGCACGCAAAATTTTCAATTAATTGCATTGTTTTTACCAATTTCATTAGCATGCAGTAAGCCACAGAAATTATGGAAATTACAATTTGATCATTATGCATTATTTAACAAAATTAATTAAAATTTCGTTCACTTGCGCGAAATCAAAATTATCTAGTTATGATGTGTTTTTTTTTCCTTTTCGTGAGGAATTAAAAATAACTAAATTCACAAATTGAATCATAGATTTGAATGAACAGAGGTTTAGATAAATTAAAAGGACATATTTAATCTTCTAAAACGAAATAAAAACCATTGTAAAATAAACACAGCTATTCAGAATTTTTATTGATCATTGAAGAACTAATGTCCATTATGATCGAGAAATTTTCAATAAAGTTAGGATGAACGCCACATTGGATATTTGAATAAGAAAATGATACTGAGATTATTCGCAATTTATTTAATATTTACATTTAACATGTATTGTAGTGTGTACAAGGGAAAATATTAAATTGGGGAATTTTTATTAATTTCTAAAGATGATGCCATGCTTTTTGAGAAAATAAAATAAAAAGTAAAGGAATATTTCATACATAAGCACATTTGCCTACGTCTAGATATGTTTAAAATAAGGGATATTTTACAGCATTATATGTCTTTTGTTCTTACTTATATCTCTATGAATGAAAGTATATTTGTTTTTTGATCATTATTCAAGTAATCTTTCTATCAATAAAAACACAATCCACACCTGTTTATTCTTCAAATAAAATAAGATCAATAAATATGCTTTTAAAATTTGCTAGATAATTTTGAAAGCAGGGAGTTTAAAAGTATTTGCGTTATTCCTTCGACTAAATGTTATTAGTTTCATTATATTTAATGATTTGAACTATTATCAAATCATTAAATATAATGTTCAAATCATTATATTTAATGATTTGAATTATTTTATTGAAATTCAAGCTTGACAACAAGGGCTTTGAGCTTTGAGCCCAAGAAGGGATATATCCTCGTAGCATATCGAGTAATGTTTTTTGAACATATTACGGCGACCGAATATAAAACATTAATACAGTAGGATAAATATATATTACTCCCTTCTAAATGTACTGTCCATAAAATGCGGCCATTGTTGTCATAATTTGACCGTACACTGTACTTGAAAGCCAATGAAACAAGAACAAAGATATGAAATTTTGATTTGTCGACAAATACTTCCTGATATAGAGTTCTTTAGAATATTTTTACGCCACTCGTGAGAATAAGGAATTTTCAATGATATACTCAATGCATACGCTAAATATAAGCTGATAATCCCAAGTGAAATATTTACCTTACAATAATATATATATATATACATGTGTGTGAACACGTATTTGATTCTTATATATTTCTACAATCTTTCATTTCAAACGAACATAACTTGTTATATTTATGTTCGAATGTTTCTTCAAATAATTTGTTATATTTCATTCAGTTTCTCACACTAATAACTAAATAACTAACTAACTAAATAAATAAATATAAATAAATGAATATAAATAAATAAAAAATAAATAAATATACATATATATATATATATATATATATATATATATATATATATATATATATATATATTATCTCTCTCCCTTGTTTAGATATGGGATTCGGTATAAAATATTTACATGAAAGTCACTGATATATTAAAAATTAATATTTTTTCCTATTTTGACATTTTTGGTAGAAGTAGTATGAAGTAGATTTTCTTCACACAAATACACACAAAAAATATTTCTACCGTAAATTTATTTGTTATATAGTTTCAAACGACAACATAAACATCAACAGAAAGAAAAATTCCTTCGTGTAAACATAAATTTTTCTGGCAATATAAATGTATTAATTTGCGATATTACCATAAATTTACATTCGATGAAAGGTTATAAATATCGAATAATGATTTAAATAACTATTTTGTTTATAAAAGCTGAAATGCAGTCAAAAGTTACGACAAATAAAAAGAGGTTGTTTATATGCACTTCTTATATTTTTCATTGCTCCTTATGTACTTATTTTTGACAAAGTTTTCATCAAATGAACTTAATCTGAAATATATATAATTATAAATATAAAAAATATAAACAATCATAATTTACAGAGATATGCATCCCATATGTATAAATATATATTTTAACTTAATTTTAATTAATCAAAGAAGCTACCACCTACACACACAGACCTGTATGTATCAATTATGGATATGTTTTGTAAATTTAAATTGTTTCACCATTACTTTTGACGCAAGATGTTAATCATACCACCAATTTTATATTCAAACAATTTTCGTAGATGTATCGAAAGTGTAATAAATATATGTATCTTATTGATCAAAATTTATAGATCAACACAATTATTACTTAAAGACAGTTATTATTTTGCAAATATTTGAATTGTATTAAAAATTCGCAGAGGATTTATATCCCAAAAATGGCAATCGAAAACAGATTCTATATATGAACTCGAATTTTCAGAATAGTTCTGAAACTGACCTCCTTTTAAAAAAGTTTGATTAAAAAATTAGTTAAATTTTGGAAATTATACACAGTTAATGAACTAAACTTAAATTTGCAATACTACCAAATTTATTACATTTAACTGCGAGGCAGTTGCTATGTAAGAAATAATCGATGCCATGTAACTCTTCATTCTATTCATGTAGATTAGTTTTTTGTATTACTTATACGTTCATGTGTAATTTATAGCTGATGAATGCACAAGTAGAAAAATACATTATTAATGAAACATCCTGTACTCTTAATAATAGAAAATATTACTTTATATTCCATTAGATATTTCAATGCTTCAAAAGAATCATAGACCCATGACGATTAACCTATACTGATACTTTACTGACACAAAACGCTAAAGCAGGGGAATAGGGTAACAGAAAGCAATATCTCAACTCTAGTTTTCATTTATCTATTTTATGCATCCTAATTAAGATACATATCAACAAATAGATGGGTAACCGAAAGCAATATCTCGACTCTAGTTTTCACTTTTAAATTTAATCAATCCTAATTAAGGTACATATCAACAAATAAATCGGTAACCGAAAGCAATATCTCGACTCTAGTTTTCACTTTTAAATTTAATCAATCCTAATTAAGATACATATCAACAAATAAATCGGTAACCGAAAGCAATATCTCAAATCTAGTTTTCACTTTTCTATTTTATCAATCCTAATTAAGATACATATTAACAAATAAATGGGTAACCGAAAGCAATATCTCAACTCTAGTTTTTCCTTATATATTTTATCAATCCTAATTAAGATACATATCAACAAATAAATGGGTAACAGAAAGCAATATTTCAACTCTAGTTTTCACTTACGTTTTTTATCAATCATAATTACTATACATACAAACAAATAAATCAGTTTATTTATTCAATTCTTCAAATATAAGTTCATTGGCTATTTTATTTTTTGAAGTTGAAATCTTACACAAAGAGGGTTTAAACCATCTAAAAATTGAGACATAGCTATGTTTTGATCCCAGTCCATGAAAATTTTAAAGCGTAAAAAAAAGGAAGTGTTTATAAACGTATTTTAAAATACGCCATAAAAGATGCGATTTTTGAAAGCATATCATAATTCATTCGTAAATGCACCAAAAGTATTATCTTTTAGTTTTGAATAAAAAAATGCTACTCAAGCAAAAGAGATTATTCAGAGTTGCTTATATGTCCATATCGAAATTTCTTTATTGACTTTTGCGTAGTGCTTTTTCCTATTAAATTTATCTTCTTCTATTTCTTAATGTATGAATTGGAAATCTTCCAGAAGTTTACTTTACCCAACGAGTCTTAGATTTATGTTTAGGGAGACAATAATGTCAATACAAAAAAGTAGGCCAACCAGAGTATTCAACCTTCATGCGGAAGAATGAAGAAAAAATTTGTTTTAAACCCGTACTCATTTATTCAGTAAATTATTTTTCCCACTTTCACGTGATTGGAAGCAAAGCATGTGTGATTCAGATTACGTTCCTTATTTTTTACTGACTGAGAACAGAACACATTAAAAAAATTAAATTTTTTCCTATTTTATTCAAATACCTTTTCATCTCGCGCTTCTCATTTTGATAAACAGTTATATGATAATCAGGGGAGGGGGGCGTGTTGAGTAAAATGTAAGTGTAAACGTGTAAGAGGCTTGGTTTTTTACACTAATTTTAATTAATGCGAATTCAAAAAAAGGAAGACCTAATTTGCATTATAACGTTTTCATGTCAGTCATGAAAGGAGAGTCAAAATGTACGTGTTTACTTACAAATATTTACAACAGTTATACATATATATATATATATATATATATATATATATATATATATATGTGTGTGTGTGTGTGTGTGATACTATTACTAACTACCTATAATCGCCCATTCTGAGCTTTATCTCTGCCCTGGTAACCCCTCTTTCTTTACTTTGGCGTAAACGCTTCGCCTTCCCACATACTAACTTCCTCCGCCAATTCTGGCAACCTCTCTGACCTAATTCTTTTTTTCGCGCTCTTACGAGGAGACGCTGGACTGACTCGAAGCGAATAAGATGTGTTGCTTTACTGTTTAATAAATTAGTTTGTTCCTGAAGCTGACTGTATTATTTTCCGGCCACGATGATGCATTACTTCATGAGATGACCCAATTCGGGTCATTTCACACACACACACACACATATATATATATATATATATATGAACTCTACCTTTCTTATTGCCTCGAAATTAAACCAGTCAGCTTGATGTGTGCACACCAGGGAAGGGGTGTCCAAACTTATGGCTACTAGCTAAATGATGAGAATTTGCCTTTACACATGAACGTACACGTAAGCTTAAAATATATGCTATAAATAATGTATATAAATTAAAAAAAGACATTCCTTTAGTTTTTACTACAGTTGTAAAAAAAGGGCAGCATAAGCATAAAATTAGTAGGATATTTGATTTATTTGTATGAACGAAATGCAACAATTTCTGGTTTTATGAAATTGGTTGCCTATTCTTTGTGACTCCTTAAGCTTTCTGATCAGATTTGTCATCAGAATTTTTTTAATCTAATTTTACTCTTTATATGACTCATCTTTGAAAGTATTTGTTAAAAAGTGTACGGAGTAACAAAAAAAAAGATGACTCGAACTAGAAGTGATTATAATCAGAAGGATATATTGCTCTGGGAAGATTTATTAAAGTTTACGATATTATAGAGCGTCATTAATTACTGTCCAGGACCGCATGGGAGCCGAGGGGCAGCGGGTTGGACACGACTCACGGGGTCAACTCTACTCGTTCAAATCCCCGCTATATCTCTACATGGTTTTTAGGGAATGAAGCGTAGATGAGCCAAGATTGTCACAAGCCACCTCCCTCAAAGAGACAGATCAAAAGAGATGGAATTCTGCGACATTCTGGTATTGTAGTTTGTTTTGTTTTTAATACATACAGAAATGAAACTTTATGTTTTTAAGTTGTCCCATGCAGTATAAATGATACCAAAAACTGCGATGGCGTATATAACAAGAAATAGGATGAGATTTATTTTAAATCCCTAACTTGTACAATTAATTGTCAAAGTGGTGAATAAAACCTTAACTCGACAATTTTTTGAAAAAATAAATTCAGATACAAACACGTCATAGTAATTACAAACACACAACACTATATACAGGGTGTCCAAAAGTTATGGCGTACTTTTACGGAACTGCCCATTAGAATTTTAAAAAAAAGTATTTAAATAGAAAGAACATCTCACCAAGTTTTAATATCAATCATAGATTTCGATCATAGTATCATAATTTCGATTTTTGCCCCTTTTATAGCACGACAAACATCTAAATGGAAATCCAATTCTCTCGATGTGTTTTGCAGGGTTATAACACGAATTACTTGAATGATAAGCTTCTTCAACTCGTCCAGAGTTTCAATTTTTTGTTTATACACGTCGAATTTAATGAATCCCCAAAGAGATAGCGCGACAAACATCTAAATGGTAATCCAGTTCTCTCGATGTGTTTTGCAGGAGTTATAACATAAATTACTTGAATGATAAGCTTCTTCAACTCATCCACAGTTTCAATTTTTTGTTTGAATTTAATGTTTGTTTGAATTTAATGAATCCCCAAACAAAAAAGTCTAATAACTCCTGATATGCTACGAAACACTTGGAGAGAACTGGATTACCATTTAGACGTTTGTTGTGCTACAAAAGATGCATACATCAAAATCTATGATACTATGATCAAAATCAATAATTTATTTAAAACTTGGTGAGATGTTCTTTCTATTTAAATAATTTTAAAAAAATTCTAATGGGTAGCTCCGTAAAAATAAGTCAGAACTTTTGGATACCTTTAACTCAGACATCCTGTGTATATATATATATATATATATATATATATATATATATATATATATATATATATGTAAGGCCAAAACGTAAGGCTAAAATATGGAGGGGGTGGGCTTTTGTGTAGAAAGAAAGAGGGAATTAACAATTTAAAACGATAAAATTACGAGATATCGGGATAGGGGCATCGCAGAGAAAAATATTACGGGGTGAACTTGATTCACGTAAATTGAAGAAGGTTAATATTTGAAAATAAACTATGTTAGATGTAATTAAGTGTAGTTCTTTGCCTCCGGCCTTTTAACTCATTGACTGCTATAACTTTAATAATTATGTAGAGATAGATTTAAGAAGGAGTAAGATTGGATGCAAGACGACGTAATGGGAAGGGTGTAAGTAACAAGCGCGTCATATATATATATATATATATATATATATACACTGAAGTGCCACTGCATTAGGGATACCTACCTAGTAACGAGTTGGGCCTCCTCTGGCCTTGATAACGGCTGCCACACGACGAGGCATAGATTCAACAAGTTTCTGGAAACGTTCCACGGGAATGGCTTGCCAAATATTGGCTAAAGCTGTCCATAATTCAGTAAGGTTCTTTTGTGCTGTGTGATGGCCTTTCACGCCTTGTTCCAAAACATCCCAAAGATGCTCAATAGGATTTAAGTCTGGGCTTCTAGGTGGCCAATTCATGACAGAGAAGTCAATGGAATGCTCATCCAACCAGCCAGTAGCCAACCGGGACTTGTGAGAGGTATAGTTGTCTTGCTGGAAAACTCCATTACCGTGCGGATAACAGAACAGAATAAACGGATGGAGGTGATCACCCAGCAACTCTACCTACCGAATTGCATTGAGGGAGGTTGGTACACGCACCAAAGATCCCAAACTGTGCCACGAAAAAACACCCCAGACCATGATTGAGCCACCATGCCCTTGTACAGTTCCAGCCAGGCATGCAGGATCCATGGCTTCATGAGCCTGACGCCATATTCTCAGCCTCCCGTCGGAGTTAAGTAGTCGGAATCGAGACTCATCACTCCATGCTACTCGTCTCCAGTCCTCTACACTCCAGTCTCTGTGCTCTCTTGCCCAGGCAAGACGTGCAGCCCAGTGGCGAGTATAGAGCAATGGTACTCTCGTAGGTCGACGGCTCCCGAAACCCATACGGTGAAGCGAGCGTTGCACAGTCCGTTTACTGACTGTACGACTGGCACCGTCATTAAACTGGGTGGAAATTTGAGCTAATGTTTGGCTTCGCTGGCTACGTACAATACGCCTGAGCCGTCACTCACCACGCACTGTAAAGGCTAATTGTCCTTTGCAGTTTGCCCGATCACTAGTTTTTTTTCCACCATCCATGTATTCTTGGTATACTCTTGACACTGTCGACCTTGAAAATCCTAGCTGTCTGACGATTTCGGAAATTGAATGGCCCATGCGTCGCGCACCTACGATTTGTCCGCGATCGAAGGCGTCTAAATACGGCAGTTTACCCATACTGGCAATTCCAACAACTAATTCAGAACAACCACAGTACGCGCTATATATGCAGTTACCACAGCGCCCTCACTTGCGCATACATAATGCGCAGCGCTACACAATTTGCATAGGCTTTGCTATCCCTAATTCAGTGACACTTCAGTGTATATATATATATATATATATATATATATATATATATATATATATATATATATATATATATACATACATATATATATATATATATATATAT
>OU015492.1:191254538-191532038 GCA_907164885.2 Dolomedes plantarius | reverse complement strand
TTTATCGTTGCTTACCTTATTTTTATTTATTATTATTATTATCATTATTATTATTATTTCCAACGTAGGATTACGTTCCACCATAAGGGTCCATAACCTTTTTTTTTATTTTGGTAAAATAAAAAATGCTAGCATGCGCCATCTAGGGGAGGAAAAATTGTTTATCATGTTTATACTTCAATTTTTAAACAAACAATAAGATGTCTAATTCTAAATTAACAATTCGTACGTAAGGGAGATCTTAATCTTTAAAATGGTACCTCATTTATGGATTTGGGTTAAGTATAAAAGGAGAAAAAGGGAGAAAACAAAAATCACCTTTTAGAAATAATATTCTGCCACTCTTGATTTATAACTCACGACGATGGTTTTAACGTCTGAAATTTTACTTTACCGCGGACCGTTATGGAGGAACATAATCCTACGTTAAAATATTATTTCTTAGATTTTTTTCTACTTATCTGGATTACTATTATCTTATGATTTCTTCGGAATGGATTTAACGAGCATTTTTTTTCCCTTATTCGAACTTTTGCATTTAGTTTATATTATTAATTTAAAGAAATATTTAATTTTCAAATTTTACATTCCAGCTCATGTCAAATAACATTTATGAGGATTATATCTGAAGACTGAAAAAATATTTCTTTTTACATCGGAGAAATTATTGACCCCGGAACTATCAAGATAATCAAAATGTTTTAACGTTGGTAGAAATAGGTATATCTTCACTGTCGATTGTAATGGTATGTATGTCGATTGTAATGATAGGTATATCTTTATTGTAGTTCTATTAGTTGAATAATCGGAGTCACGCATTCGTAAGTAATATTTGGGCAAAGCATGTTACCAGAAGAAATTATTAGTTAGCTTTTGTATCAGTTTCTAATGACATCGGCAAGAATTCGGATATAGTGGCAAGACACAGGAACATTCTTCATCAGGTTCATGCTCTTATATTTCAAGGTCGCGGCTACTGCCTGCGATGATAACATCGTAATAGGTCGCCCAGTGGCTAAGTGGTTAAAGGCATCAGCCTGCCACGCCGGGGGTGCGGGTTCGATTCCCGCATAAGACTTGGCTGTATTCTGGGGAACCGATCAGTCTTCCTCCTGCAAATGGAGCCCCGTCTAGAAAGGGGAGCTGCAACCCATCGTCCATCGCCTGTGTCATCGTTTGTCAATAAAATTCTTCTGTGATTGTGTCATTTGTCGGTTTCTATGTCTTGTATTCATATGTACACCGGACTGGGGTGTAATGTCGTCATCCCCCAGGGACATTAGCCAAAAAAAAACATCGTAATAGGGCTGTGAATTGATAAAAGAAGTACAGGGGGATTTTTTTGTTAAAACTGGCACTACTCAGAGCCATCTGTAGTGCGATCTATCAGCCGGAATTCCACCAAAATTGATAGAGGGGCTAAGTACGACACGGGAAAGAGTTTCCGTTAAAAATAAAAATAATAGTTCCAAAAGTCACCGATAGGGGATGATATGGCGCTTTTGTTGTCGTCGCACCCGAGAATTAGCATAAAAGGCAAGTAAATCATCAAAATACACATTCACGACTATGTAGTCGACAGCAGCGCCAGTATTTCGGGCTATAACGATAAGGGATGAAAACTGAAAAAGATGTAAGCAGACAAATGCATAACAAAGAAATTTCACTGCAACACCACTTTATGTAGCAGAACCACTTCTCCCTACTGCAATGTGACCACAGTCCTGGTGGACAACACATCGTATCCTGAACACTACGTTCTCAACCGTCAAGCGTAACATGTCACCAGGAATGTTCATCAAAGTGCGGGATATGTTGTCCTTTACGGCCGCCAAGTTCGAGACTCCACCAAGATACACCTTAGACTTTAAGTAACCCCATAGAAAGATATCACATGGGTTACGTCCGGGAAGCGAGGTAGCCATGCCAGTGGAAAAAACGACTGATGACCCTTTCTTTTGTAAAGCGAAGGCGCATACGATTCCCCATCGATCTTTATAGCCCAAAATACTGGCGCTGCTGTCAACTACGTAGTCATGAATTTGCATTTTGATGTTTTACTTATTCTCGGGGGCGCAGACAACAACAGCGCCATATATTCCCCTATCGGCGACTTTTGGAACTTTTTTTTCACGGAAACTCTTTTCCCTGTCGTCTTTAGACCCTCTTTCAATTTTGGTGGAATTACGGCTGATAGATCGCGCTACAGATGGCTCTGAGTAGTGTCAGTTTTAAAAATATCGCATCACCCTGTATAAGACATTATATATGATTTATAAATCTGTCTTAGAAAGGAACATGCTGAAATGACTTGAGCAGTTTACGATATCTAGTGAGAGAAATTTAATGATTTGGAGCTATTTCTCTTAGGATCTTCGATTACTGGTTCCTGCTATGATCCTCGATTTCAAATTTTGGATTTTGAGGGTCTGGTGTCAGTCTGTACTTAATTTCCTTACCTTTGCAATTGACATCTTTGTGTTTTGTAATCGGAAGTGTTTAATTGGCAAACCATCAAAGCTCCGGTTTCAATTTAATGATGGTCTTCAGGATAAGTCAGATGGAACAATTTCCCAAATTTCCCCGTTTCAAGTTTATTTCCCAAATTTCTCAATTTTTTAAGTATTTCGAACACTACAGGAGGTTAGAAAAAATTTTGCACTAGTTTCGAGTTATTATTGAAGAGCCTCATTCAAAACAGGAAAGTTATTTCTTACAAAAAAAAAGAAACCCGTACTGGTACCAAATAGTAACTGATGGTGTCTAGAAACTTTGGGCTAATACAGATATAGAAAACTTTGATGTCTGTGCACATTTTTCTAGGTTATTTTGTTCCTAGTTTTTATTTGTTGTTTTCTAGTTTATGTTGCTGTTTTGATTTGTTTTGTTTCCTGATCCTTTGTAATGTTGTGGTCTGCCTGATTTGCTTGCATAACACGGAACCCGCATTCAGCACGATATTATACCTGTTACACCGGATAAACTCAAAAGATACGTTTTTGAAAAGCTTAGAGAGGTAGGTAACTCCTATATGGGGGAAAATTGATAGGTAAAACCTGGGAGAACACTCAGGACTGTTGGAAATCGTATGGCCACAAACCCCGCAAGGATGCAGTAGCAAATTTCAGGTTACAGTCTGGACACGACTTCTTGGCAGAACATCTGTTCAAAATGGGTATGTTTTCTACCAACGTTTGCCCGATCTGCAGGGCAGGCGTTGTGAATTCGGATCACCTCCTAACTTGCCATGGACTCGACAGAATCTCCCAGAGAAACGGAGACATCAGCAAATTGTATTGGTATGCAAGGACCAGTATGAACTCTCCTTGTGACTGAACTTTTTGATTGTGTATATTTTTCTAGTTTATTTTGTTGCTAGTTTCTATTGTTGGTTTCTAATTTATATTGCTGTTTTGTTTTGTTTTGTTTCCTGATCCTTTGCAATGTTGTGGGCTGCCTGATCTGTATGGATTAATTTCCGGAATAAAGCCATATGTAACACACAAAAACTTTGAAGCCTTTTTATAAAACTGATGATGATAATAAAAGTAATGATACAAACAAAGGTGATAACATGTAATTTCAATCCATTATTACTATTTCTACAGAGCAGCAAGAATCTAGATTTCAGCTCAATTCATAAGACATTTCAACTAAAAAAAAGTTTTGGATTTCTTTTTAAAAAATTACAACAAATTAATATTACGCAATAAAATATGCATAATCTATAAATATAATTTGTATTTTAGTAGTTATAACTTGTTTAGTTATAAATATATTTTTCATAATTTACATTTACATAAAAAAAGTGCGGGTGTCTAATTTAAAATCATTATCAGCACTAAACTCTAAAATTCATTCGCATTTAAAAAAGAAAAATGTACTGCTACAGCCAAAAGAAAAAAAATTAATTACCTAAACCACATCGTCGGACACGCAGAATTCAAATTAAGTTCCGGACAGAAGTTCGAGCCCATTATCTCCACTAGGCCCGATTTAATATTCCCATTATATCGCATCTCTAACGAGCATGGATAGTTTAATCAATGCCATTTGCATATTTCATTACTGGATTCAAAATTTTTACTCTATACGGGATTTACTTCAAAGCGCGACCTGATATTTAAGAGAGAGGAACAAAAAAAACTGCCGTGTCTTATCCAGCTGCAGGATTTTAATTACTCCTATTTTGCATTATTATCATGGGGAAATCGCAAGTAAACGTTAGACCTTTTTTGGGGTAAATTTAAAATTCTGATTCAGCGAAATTCATGCATATATTCTAGTATATTCATAAACATTCTCGGGTATTTTACTAATCTCAAGTTTTAGAATCCTATTGATGGTTTATTTGCAACAGGACGCTACCCAATGATGAATTGTTCAGGAAAGAGAGAAAACTTTTTAACTGATTTATAATGAACAAACGAGTCTCCTTTTTTCAATTCCTACTATTAGTTCACACTCTCTCTATAAATATCTTGTTCAAATTTTCAATCGTTAATAAAAGTACTTTTTATTCATCCACTCAAGTTCAAATACATTTTTTTAAACTTGTAGTGGATGACACTTGATGTCAATACAGTTTTTTCAAATATTAATTCATTAATTAAATTTAATTAATCAGTTTTAATGTTAGACCATATATATCTTGTTCAAATTTTCAATCGTTAATAAAAGTACTTTTTATTCATCCACTCAAGTTCAAATACATTTTTTTAATCTTGTAGTGGATGACACTTGATGTTAATACAGTTTTTTCAAATATTAATTCATTAATGAAATTTAATTAATCAATTTTAGTTTTAGACCTAGTCCGTCTCTTGCTCTTGAATAGTAATTTCCCTCTTGTTATTGTGTAAACGATAGCACTGCGGTATCGCGGGCTTCTCCCGTCCTGTAGGTTGCGAGATCGAATCCCCAACCTGACAAACTTTTTCTCTCTCTTCCCCCCCCTCCTCCTAATCTCGCACAGTAGGCAAGGTTCTGGCAGGCAATACTTTTTTTCAATTCCTACTATTAGTTCACACTCAAATTTTTCTTTGTTGACCTAAGTAGGAATTGACCTTAAAATTTTTTTTATATATTACTTGTTTCACATATTGTGCATCGTATGTGTTGTGTTATTAATCTTTCAGCTGGCGCGCCCGTGTACAAAGTGCAACATCTTCATAATTTTGAATTTTTTTTTTATACATGTAAGGTTTGAATGTTCTTACCACTTTCTATTTAGAGCTACACCCTTTCTAATGCAGGTCTGACATTCTGACCCTTTTATTCCATTCCATTCATTGTTAGTCGTGATTTTAACTGTGGTAAACCAGCGATTATACTGGATTACAATACGACAAAAGCAGGAGTTGATCAAGTCAATCCAATGTGCAGCTATTACACGGTATCCCGCCTATCACGAAGATGGATAATCTTATTGTTTTTTTAGACATAATAGGTATGAATTCACAAGTTGTCCATAGATCCAATAAACCGGACAGTTTTGAAACAAGGCGATTGTATCTGCATTATTTGGCCTTTAATTATAAATATATCTCAATATTATCAACATTTTATATCTTGTCATAAAACGTAGAATTATTATTTTCAATTTGAAAATATAAGTTTCCAAAAATTGGTGCGCCCGCTGTAGAGTTAAATAATTTACTCTTAATTTTTGTAAATTTTGTTGTAATCAAACTATTTACTCATAGGTTTTTTGCATTATTTGTTTTATAACGGAACGACTCACAATTTGAAAGCTTGTTGCTAAATCAGTATTAACGCGTCATAAGTATAAAGTTATGAATAATTTTAGCAAATCTGATATGACTTAGATACAATTTATTATTACATAAGAAACTCGATCAAATTTTAAATGATTTAATCTCTTTTTTTCGATTCTATTTATGTTACATATAGAGGTAGTTCATTAGGAGAATTTAAAAACGAGAAAGATTTAATTCAAGACATCGTGGAACGAACTTTATTTAAAAATAAATCTCGTTATATCTGCTTTTATTTTGAAAACTGAACCTACTGCTGCAAATTCTATATGTAATTCTCTTATCGCTACGGAAGTTAAACTACCTGTACTTTCGCTTCCAACTTTCCGGAAAACCTGAAGAATAGATAGCGTTTAAAGATTAGTTTGCAGCTAGTGTACCGTAAAATAAGAGTCTTTCTGGTTCTATGAAGTTGCAGGATTTAAAATCAATTTTGAATGATGCTTTGAGTCGAAAAAACTAACAAAAAAGGCATCATTTTGCTTGTCTGTTTTATTTTGAGTTTTTATTGATTGGTCTTTTTGAGCAAACAGTTCGAAATCCGGTGTTTTATACCAAAGGAAAATTTTAAATTCACATCTCGTTTCCCACCGCAAACTATGAAGGAACAATCTTCAGAGGTTGTTTATTTACAGATCTTCCCATACCTTATTAGAAGAAATGTTAACCTTATTTTTCATAATATCATGATTGGTATCAAATAACAATAAAACATATTTTTTGTAATTTGACTGTCACCCTTAAGATTTATATTTTATAGGCATATACAATAGATGAAATGACATACACCAGCCATACTCAACCTTTTATTATTTCTCGGGTACATACATGCATTTGCTACGTTACGCGGGCCGCAAAATAGTACACTATGCCTCATAATATAATAATGTAATAAAAATGTGAAAACAATGTATCCAAACGTTTATTTAAAAATTAGTGCGATTTTTTTTAAGTTGAGACAAACTTTTGACAATTTTAGACAACTCTAGTATATAATTCCTACTTTCTACTCTCAATAAGTCATCAAGGTGAGAAGAAGTAAGCCTATTTCTATAAATGCTCTTCGTATATTTAACTTTGGAATAGGAGGATTCACAAACATACGTTGATGTAAACAACGTGAACAGTAGGTGGGCACATTTTTGTATACTCTTGTATTTTTTAGGCATTCATTTCAAAATTTGGCGTACTCCTTTCTTTTTCTCTCTCTTTTTTAAATAACTTACAGATTAGTATCATTATTGAACTCGATAAATTTGTCAAATGGTTTTGTATAATCGTATCCGAATGCAGCAAAGTTATCTTAGATTTGCTGTTTATAAATACCGGGGATTTCCTATGAGTAACATACAAATCTTAATAGTTCGTAAACTCAGAAATCTGCAAATACATTCCATGGATAAGGCAGCTAAATAATTTGAAATCCTTTACGATTGTAGCCGTTATCTAAAGTGTTTAAAAACTTAGATAACCAGGTGGTTACAAAAGTTTTTTTTCCTTGCAGCAGGCACATTTCTCTGACTGTAGTTACCTCTAGGCCCATGAAGACACGTGAACTTTTGCTGGCTACTTTATTATGGGAGTACCATTGAGGTGAGCCAGCATTGCTCCCTATGAGGGGGACGACACGGTAACGACCAAGTCTTATTCGGGATTTGAACCCGCGGCTGGTCGCATAAGTACCTTCTTGATAATCAGTGTCAGTGTTTCGAGCCGCACGTAAAAGATTGGTGGACCACAGTTTGCGTATGCCTGACCTAGACAATTTTTTCACCCTCACACACCAGATTCTGTGGGTTCGAGTCCCACAATTGGCATGGATGTTTGTAGCCGTTCGGAATCGACTTTAAGCAGTAGGTCCCGGTCTAATTAGCCCTCGTGTAGCAAAAAATGACCGTAGCGCTCGAAAACCAAAACCAAACTAAACCCCCTCACACACACACACGGACTCACACCTTGAATGACGAATTTTGTAAAGCTTAAAACATTGAATGCGTTTATACTACCTCTTTTTTAAATATTCGGTGTTTTACTTTCGCAGATCTAAAAATTCTTTAGACCATTTTTCATCCGTGTTCTAACTATCACAGATATACATATTAACCATTACCTGATGTTTTAAAATTAATTATATTATGGACTAATTATTGAACAAATTAATACCTTATCAAGAGTACCCTTACAGTAAATAAAAATTCAAAAGTACCCCAAGGAATATACAGTAATAACTTCTTCCATGATATAGGTACATCACGTTTCGCAAACACTGAAATCAATAACCCACACATTCGGTTGAAACAAAAGACAAATATCTAAATCGATGTAGTTTCCGATATACGATGAAAACTAGTCTCAGACTTTTCCCTCCATGTGTCATAAAAAAATGAATCCCAAAATGCTTCTTGAAAACAGTCGCAATTTGCAATATTAATGAATAATATAGTGAAAGCACGGAACTTATATCTGTAACAAAGTCTCAAACGATAGCAAATTTTAAAATACAGAACTTTGTTCAAAGTATTTACATAAATGATATATCTCCTACACTATTGCATTCATCTCAACACTTTTCAAATCCTTTAAGAGGGTGACGATGCGAAGGGGTAGATTAAGAACAAAAACTTTCTGCATCATATATTTGTTATGTTTTCTTTTTTAGCACTCTAGTAACCAACGGCTAATTTATCCTCCCAACTAGAACAAAGATTTGTGATTTCTAAAATCAAATTTTTGCTATTCATCGTTTCAAATGTGATGCGAAACATGCTCTATATTTCCTAAGTTCTTTAAATATTATCATAAACCTGGCTCAATTTCCTTTAAACAAGTTTTTTTTAAAGCAATGAGATTTTTCTTTTTAAGATGTGATATGACGTTCGAAACATTTAACGAACTACAATAACTTTAGTTATTACCTAATAATATATCTTGACATAAAATTAAACTGTTGTTTGATATGATGCCTAACAAAACATAATTTCAGAAATACTTTTGTGAAAAATCGTTGTTGCAAACACATTTAACATTGTCTATTAGTGTTAAAGAGATAAAATTTTTCAATATGATTTCATCAGACAAGTTTAACCTTCAGCGTGCACGCCATTTTTTGGAACACCAGCAGACGCGCGTTGCACAAAGAGCAACGTCTCTTACGACCTTGATTATTCCATTTGTAATAAACTTTTTTTTCAAATTGAAAATAATAATGCTGCGTTTTATGACAAGATATAAAATGTTGATAATATTGAGATATATTTATAATTAAAGGCCAAAGAATGCAGATACAATCGCCTTATTTCAAAACTGTCCGGTTTATTGGATCTAAGGACAATTTGCGCATTGATTTCCTTTATGTCCAAAAACCTAAAAAACAATGAGATTGTCCCTGTTCGTGATATGCGGGATACCGTGTAATAGCTGCATATTTGATCGATTACATCAACTCCTGCTTTTGTCTTATTGTAATCCAGTATAATCGCCGGTTTACCATTGTTAAATCACGACTAACAATGAATGGAAAGAAATATAAGGGTCAGAAAATCAGATCTGCATTAGAAAGGGTGTAGCTATAAATAGAAGCTGGTTAAAACATGCAAACCTTATATGTAAAAACAAACCATTCAAAATTACGAAAATGTTGCACTTTGTACACGTTCGCAGCCGCTTAAGGGTTAAGCTCTTTTCAATGCGTGCCAAAACATTAATGAGAGAAGGTGGTAATCCTAACAAATCTGAAAAGAATGCTCTGAGAGCTTCGAATAGAAAATTTCATCCACGTACCTGCATGAAGATTATTTATCCTGACGCATAAGTGGAGACAAATATTTCTACATAAGGAAAACAAAATCCCTTTAAGATTCTTAATCATACCATAAAATCAAATTTTTCTTCATTTTTGCGAATTTCTGACTATTCCTTTTGTATACGAGTCCATCAATATACATGACTTACTATAAAGCCGTATCCTTCCGAAGTACACGTAAAAAAGTAACAAAATATTCATGAATACTCATACACATACAATCAAAGCATAAAAAACCGCGCGTAAAACACATAAGCATAAAAAACTGCCAGTGAAGTCTCACACACAAAAAAAGTCAAACAGCTATTTTTGACACACGATAACCTTTATTGACCTTCATTGCAATGAAATACCATTGTCGGGAAATACAGTCATCCGATAACAGTTCGAAGTAATATTTATTGTGTACGAATTCAACCACTGACAATCTTGTCATACAGCTTTCAGAAATGTATTACTCGTTTCACATAAATGAGTATTCCGGGATATCAGTTTGCATGTGATGGGGAATTCTAAAAATTGAGGCTTTAATTTCATGTAATAAACTATCTCTTAAATTACA
Organism: Dolomedes plantarius; assembly: GCA_907164885.2. Lineage (NCBI taxonomy): Eukaryota > Metazoa > Arthropoda > Arachnida > Araneae > Dolomedidae > Dolomedes > Dolomedes plantarius. Next base: position 191,521,897 of record OU015492.1, on the reverse strand, counting down.
TTTTTTGAGTAAAGAAATTTTCGGTATTTAAAAATAACGTCAGTGCATGACAAACGTATTCTAATGCTTTTGGTATCGTATTAATGATAAACCACGAAATATTTTACCCGATAACACTTGTCATAAACTCCTTCAAATATAATAATTACAAGATAAAAAGAACTTTTTATATACCATGTTTATATGATCCAACAGAAAATTTAAAGACTTGACAATTCTATGTATTAATACATACTTTTTAATAATTTTTTTTGATGAATTATCCCATCAACTTGACCGAAAATGAAGTTAATTGGAAGTCAACTTGCATTTAACTTTTCGTTCCCGTCCCGCCGAGAGATGGCTGCACCAGTCTACAAAACAAAATAACTGAAAATGAATTCAATCCTGCTTAAAGATGGCTAAAAGTATTAAAATATTGCACTGTCATCGTGTTCTGAGCTATTCTAACAGTTTCAAATGTCTAGCTAGTTGGAAAGTTAGTTAAAAATCGATTGCAAGATTTGTACCGGACAAACAAACAAACACACACACACACAAGCAAACAAGAAAGCGAGTTAACAAAAACGTGGTAAAAATATCATGTATTTTTTTGTATTATAATAAAAAGATTTTGACAAGCTAATAGCTTGAAGGCTACGATGCTAGTCTTACGAATCAAAGTTTACGGTTTGGGGTACTTCGGGCATGGGTGCTTATAGCCGCTCGGAATAGGCTTTAACAAGAAGTTTAGTCTTGCAAACGATTGTAGTGGTGTTCTAAACTAACCAACAAACGAAACAAAATCCACACTTCCTAAGAAAGCATTTATATAGCTAAATTGCTTTTTTAACAGTTGATAAAGTATAGATAAATATGCAAATATCTGTGTTTATGATAGTTATCTTTGGTTTTTTCGTATACACATCTGATTTTGGAAATTTAGTATCCTTGCAGTAGATTGTACTTTTAAAAGGACAACATTTGCAGAGTTAGAAAAAAGATTCTTTTTAAAAGACAGTGGTGCAACCACTTTGGAATCACAATAAAAACCTGAAAATTAAGGTGTAGTCCCCTTTTGAGTTTCACATCAACTTTAAAATACTACCTTAAAAATAATTGCACTCCTTAAAATTTACTGACGTTGCATTTTCGTACTTGTTTCAAATATGAAAGACTCAAATTAGTATAATCAGTGAAACTTGGTAGAAATGTGGGTGTTTTTTTTTATAATGCTGATTTTTTCCCATATAAGACAAAATAATTGAACTTTTAAAAAGTGACTTTACCTAGAAAACTTATGAGACCGACTTTCCAACGTTTGTGTTTCAGCCGAGAACGATAATTTTACGTAGTTTTCATTTCACTATTTCTCTGCTTTAGGGACTATGTACGGTAATACTTTAAACCGGTTATCATTAGTATTTAATAGAACAAATTCGAAAAATAAAAATTCTCATTCAGTTTGCGATTAAGTAATACCGCAACTCAAAATATAGTGTGGTTTCGAGAAAACATTGTTCGGTGTTCACAAAACTGTAACAAGAGTTTTCCTACTAATCATTCGTAATTTACACAAGCATGTAAAAAGAAATTGCTAAATATAAATTTTACTATATTTCCGACTAAACAGTTTACTAATAAAAATGTAAACTATTAATTTTTCCAAATTTATATTTTTTATTTTTACTACTTGCAGCAGGAAATTCTTTCCTTAGAAATGCTATGTTGGTGAAGTTTTAATAAAGTTGATAACAAAATTCATGCACAAGCGTTAATATGCTGACGTTTTCTTGACGTTACACTAATGATGTACGAAAGAATTTCAGGTGTGTGATGTTACTGACAACTTATTGTCATAGTATTGCTCATTCTCCCTGTTTTCAAAATAGTCCACAATTCAAAATAGTCCACAAAAGAACTAAATGAGAATATAACCCGAGGATATTTTTATTCCAGCAGAGATACGCAAGCGAATATGTAGCAATATAAATTCCAAAAATTTGGCACTCTCAGAAAGAAAAAAACCCAGGATTTAGTTACAGCAGTTATTTTTCGCGTAATAGAATTTATTCGATTTCTATGGTATAAAATTTATTGTTGCTAATGCCCCCTGGTTGGAGGTTCCATTTACAAGGTCCTAATAGGCTACTGGGCTGAAATGGGCGGTAAAAAAACCCAGGATTTAGTTACAGCAGTTATTTTTCGCGTAATAGAATTTATTCGATTTCTATGGTATAAAATTTATTGTTGCTAATGCCCCCTGGTTGGAGGTTCCATTTACAAGGTCCTAATAGGCTACTGGGCTGAAATGGGCGGCTCCTGTTTTGAATCAGCACCACAAGTGTCGGAGTTTGACTTGGCTAAATGACCGGCCCTGTAATTTTGAACCGAGTCAAGTGACGAGACCGGAACACTTGACCTCGAACCTCCAGAGGTAAATATGAGAAGACATTGCAGCCACGACCTATTTTACGTGCCCCGGCCACAATTAATGAGCATGGCAATGGATTTGCCGCGACGACCACTGAACCAGGGACTGGCCCGCTGCTCTTGCAAGCTGGGCCACCACGCCCACCTTAAAATTTATTTTAGTAATTGCTTTTCCAAAATGTTGGTACTACCATAAATAAAATTCTTCTCGCAAGATTTTCAATTACATAGAATACCATATAACAGATTATTCTATCTTTAACAAAAATTCTTCAGTATATAAAAAATGTATAACTGAACGTTCGTTTTCATAGGGAATTTTCTAATTAAAAATTCTTTCCCCCGTTACCATTTCAGTGTTCAGCACATAGCACAGCACTTTTAGTCTATAACAAACTTGTGAACTGATGCAGGCTTTCATCATTTTGCTATCTAACTATAAAAAAAAGAGATCCTTTTGGAAACTAAATTCTTGGATTGTCTTCCTTCGCAAGACTTCGCAATTTACGAATCCTTGTTAATTTCAGAAATTTATTGTATTTGAATTATTACTTCAATTACTAATGTCCATAACTCATACGGTATTCGAAAATGCAGGGGATAGGAGCATAAAACTGTACTGCTGTAGAGGGTTTCGAAAGTTTTCACCCTTGAGTTTAAAGAACTATTTATTAAAAAATATTCTCTGGATCACGCAATAAATTTTGCCAAAAATCAAAAGCTTCATTTGTGCAATCTAAAACTTATCCTTCAGCAAACATGATAGATTACTCCAGTAAAATATTAACCGTGGCCAGTACGAGAGTAGTCCTAACGCCAACTGGTCTTAAAGCATTTCAGAAATCGACCGATTCTTTGAAATAAATAGCTCGTGTGTAATTTATGGGGAAACTACATGGAGGATATTAAGATTAATAGCCACGAAAACTCTAAAATTTACCCTTTGCTAGCTTGAGATGTCTAGTAAAGTAATGAGTTGAGAGAAATTACAAATCAATGATAAAAGTATTACTGCATCAGCAGTTTATATAAATTCTTATCCAAAATTTATTATAAGTAGGTCCAAATTCTAAAAAATATGACATTTTCTTTCACAAATTTATCTAAAATACTGATAATACTGAAAAATATCAAAGTATAATATGGAGATTTAATGTAATGTATATATACTCGAGTGAAACGGTCACAAATGACCTTGAATATTGAAGTTGAATTGGCAAGAGATTCTTAAGGATTTAATTAGAATATATATTATAATGATGTAGTCGTTTGCATGGTATGCTAACTCCCACTTAACAATGTTTTGCACATACTTTGAACTTCGTCAAGACTTCCCAGAAACAGTTTTGAGCTTTTACAAGTTAATGTGTAAAGAAAAGTGATACATAAGTTTCAACCATGACTATCATACCTATTTTAAGAGACGGACACTAATAGAAAATGGTCCAAGGGACTTATTTGGTCTGGTCTTCTTGGCGTACGAAACCTACTGCCAAGTTTTACAGCAAATGCATCACCAGTTTACAGTTTAGAAGTTTTTAAAAACATCAGCACTTACCAGTGTTAAAATTTGTAATGACCCTCATGTTATGGGTGTATTAAGCAAATATAACTTTTCAGCAGCAATCCCAAGAGGGTAGTAGTTATCCCTTATTTTCTTTTTGTTTTAAGATACGTGTGATGTCTTCAGTATAAATAGACCTAGCTTCAGAGTTCTCCTGTTCACAGTAATACAATCTTCAAATTCTAACTTCCTGGCCTATTTTACTATAGGGGCAGTTAAGGCATTCTGTAACAATACCTGTGTAGTTACGTTTCTATGCGGGGTGTGGAAGAAATTATCACTTTATTAACACTTAAAACTTGTGTATTAGAAGACATATAGACATAGAATTTCTTTAAAAAAATGAACTTACTTTTATAAGGCAGATGAAAAGTGATGTAAATTTACCAATTAAATCCCTCTCCCAAAAAGCAATCGTTCATATGATAAATTTATATTTTTTTAACCAATAAAACGTACCTTCTCACAAGTAACTTATTAAAATATAAATACCATATGTTATTGGATAAAAGCGCACTTCAAGGTTATAACTATTTCATGTTGAAGTTACAACTGAATCTACTCTACATTTCACATACGTACGGATGTTATTTGTTTTAATAGATGCTATTTGAAAAATATGGAAAACATCGGATACATTGCATTATTACTCATGTTAGTATAGTAACTTATTTCCAGTCATGAAATATTAAAATAGAAACATGTTTTAGTTTTCTAGGTTTATTGCAAATTTGGAAGAAATATAAATTTAAAATAAAATTGGCTAAGGCTATAATTAGAAACGATAGAACTTGCAATTCACAACAGGATATACAGAAGATTATACTTTAAAATACAAGATATTTTAAAACCTGAGAAACATCTTACAGGGCTATTTCATATACAAAAGTGTTTCAGTTTGTAAAAGCAAATAGCAAAATTATATATAAATTTTAGGATACATAAATAACCAAAATTTAAAGCATTAAAATTTTTATTTCACAAGACTTATGTTTAAAACATAAGATCAAGTTTTAAATACTCGTAAAATAGATAAGAATTTCAAGCAACTATAAACTAAAAAAAATTTGTTTTTTTATGGATCACACATTGTATGTATCTTAATTGGTAAAATTTGCACATCTGGGGCAATAATGACTTCTTTAAGCCCAAACTTTACTTCACCGATATAAAAACAGTTACTCGATTCTATTTCGTTGATTTCCTTTACAAAGGATTGAGCATTTTCAGTAGTAAAGCTTATAAGAAGACCTCCAGATATTTCCGGAGAAAGACCTCTAACTAAACCGCTTCGCAAGTGCTGATCAATCTCCTCTGTGTACTTAATCAAAGGAAGTGTATTAATTTTGAATTCTACACAACTCTTTTGGATTAGTGCCAACTGGCTAGCAGTATCATACAAGCTGTATCCATTTACGTCCATGGCTGCATGAGCATTGTATTTTTTCATAAGAATAGACGCAATCTTATTTGAGCGTCGCATGCTAATTAATGCCGATCTGTAAGCCTCCTCAACATTAGCTATAATATAAGTCTCATCAATGTGCCTAAACTGCGATTTGAATTCATCATTATTACAACGGGCAGCTACAAGTGCTCCCAGTGGCTTTGTAAGGACTAACACATCCCCTTCAACAGCTCCGTCGCATGGCATAATATCCCTTACGTGACAAATTGTTGTTGCAACTCCTCCTATCATTACATAAGGATTCGTAACAAGCGGACTGTTCTTAACTTTTGTCTTTGCCTCTTTCGCACAAGCTTTGAAACCTGAAACGATCTCTCTTACTACCTTATCACGTATTCTGTCGCTGATACTTAAACACAAGACTAAATTCATAACAATACTATCACAATCGGTGACACCTTTCGCGTACAGCCTGCTTAATACACTATTGCATGCTATCCACCCAGAATCTTTACAGTTATCAGTCTCCGGGTAAATCATGTTTGATACCTGAACAAGTGATAGCTTCAGTGGGTAATAAATGAAAGAATTAACAGCACTACTGTTCTCGAACTGTGGCTGTATTTCATCGGAGTCTGTTTCTTTTTCTTTAAAAAGCTTATAAAACGACTTTTGGTAAGGTGTTATATCCGCATCAATATCAGTTCTATTTGGATCTGAAAAGACGGTAAGCTCGAATTTTTCAAATTCTAATATGTCAGCAGAAGAACATTTTCGCTTCGGCTTACTCGAAGAAGAAGAAGCCATGTTTTAATCTTCACGAAAATCAATCCTTAAAATCTAAGCTAAAATATATTTTTAACTAAAGCGAAAGCACACAGTTCTCCAACGAGGTATCTTCGGGAACCTTCTTCTATTAGAAGTACCAATATTTAGCTGCGCATGCTCTGAAGGATAATGATTAGAAATAAATGGGTTACCGTTACAGCAAATAATTACCCTATATTTATTCGGGCGAGTTCTGGGTTATTCCCTGAGTAACCCGAGCATCTGATATTCGAGATTTGTGATTTGCCTCGAAATGTGAAATTTTTTCTGGAACTCCTTGTTTTCTTTTACCTGTAAGCATCGGCGCAATCCACTTTCGCAGTACTAAGGGTAAAGAATGACTAATCAAATGTCTTCCATTGGAAGAAGCGTGTCTAGAACATTCTGATTCGTTAATGGTCAAGTGATCGAATCTTTAATCAACTTAGGGCCTGTTCACATAGGAGTCCGTAGCGTTGCGTTAAGGAAAAGATGACGTTAAGACGAAAATAAACCAATCATATGCCTCCAAACGATTAGCAATGAGATTTTTAACGCCTATGATTGGTTTATTTTCGTCTCAACATCATCTTTTCCTTAACGCAACGCTACGGACTCCTATGTGAACAGGCCCTTACGGCTGTGTTGAAATATCACTCCGCCAACTTTCAATTTTAGGGCTTGTGGGGCCCAGTGGTACAGCGAGCTGGTTTTCGGTGCTGAGGGTGCTCAGATCGAATCCTGGCGTCGCGCCACGAAATATGCCTCCGTTCGTGTCGTCCCTTCATAGGGGGTAATGCTGTCCGCCTATATGGTGCTGTCCTCCTATGTGAACAGGCCCTTACGGCTGTGTCGAAATATCACTCCGCCAACTTTCAATTTTAGGGCTTGTGGCGGCCCAGTGATACAGCGAGCTGGTTTTCGGTGCTGAGGGTGCTCAGATCGAATCCTGGCGTCGCGCCACGAAATATGCCTCCGTTCGTGTCGTCCATTCATAGGGGGTAATGCTGTCCGCCTATATGGTGCCCCCACAATAAAATGGGCAGTAAAATTGCGGCGTGGTATAGGCGAAAGTCTCACGACAAGTGCCTCCGCATTGGAAAAAAAAACTTTCAATTTGAGTGTATTCAGTCAATCACTGGTGAAATTACAACGTTAAATTAACGTTAGATCATTGATTGGACATATTCCGGAACGTTATGTTGACGCTTCTCATCGATGTTAGTAAAGTATAGCATGATTGACAGTAATAGTAAACAAAACAGTTTGTAAAATTTCGGCTTCCTCTGTCATGTTTTCATTCTCCTGTAACTCGGGTTACTCAAAGAATTCTTCTGAACTCGTCTTCAGGCTATCACCCCCTGCATGGTTGAGATCAACCGGTTACTTTGCGATGTACTTCCTTGATTCTGAATGATATCTGCAATTATTTTTCAGACCTTATCAAATATGATAAGAGTAAACGAAGTGTTTAAACAGACACTATTGGAATTCGAGTATATGTCTTCGGTTTGGCTATAGAATAAGATTGAATTACAATGAAGAAGAGAAAAATTGTGGAGCCTTTTATATAAAGTACAATTTATATAAAGTACCTTTTATTTTAAAGTACAATTTAAAATAAGTGTGAATGAAATTTTAAAGATTTCTGTCTGACTTTTCTACGTATCACACAGATTTATTTGAGTAGTATGCTTCGGAAAAAATGATCAAATCTTATTTCTCTTTTTATCTTTAATTTTGGGAGTCATTTTAACAACATTCTTTCAAAAGCTTTCTCTTAAGAATAATAGAAACAGCTTCATTTGTATCCCCGCAATTTGCTTCCATAGCTGTTTGGAGTAACACATTTAGTAGTTGCAAAAAATTGATAACGCTGTATTGATTTTGAAGTTGTGGTTGTTTCAATATTTTTGGTATTTTAGTAGTTTTTTTTATGTTACTTAGAGTGGTAAAAATTTATTTGCACTGATAATGTTAATTATATAAAATTTTATCCGAAAATGAATGCTTCATCGATTAAAATTGTATCAGTAAAAGTTTTTACTTATTGTGGGGTAGTAATTAATTTTTCATCGTTTCTTTTCACCGTTGCGTATGTCATTTATCATTTATTTAGATAAGACTTAATGTCTGCATGGTTTTGAGGATTAAATTGATTATTATTTATTAATTTTAATGCAAAAATATGTTATACTAGAAGACTCAAACTTGCCTAGTTTCATTCAAAAAGTTCAGTTCACTGTATATTTGTTTACAGGTGTTTTAAAATCATTGCGACATGGCCACGTGCAAATTCTTTTATTCGAAAGATTTGAGATTCCAGTCGGCAACACTTAATTTGCTAAATCTGAAATACGAAAATCTGGACTGCCTGATGATGAATATTTATTCATTCTGGGTCACTGTTGCCATCTTTTGCTTTTCAAATGCTGGGATATTTAATAAAAAATTGATTCTTAACGGATGCAACTGGACTGAGTCCTTCTTGCCAGTAAGCCATTATCCGACTCCTTATGAGACGGGACGAAGAACCTTTTGTTACATTACCTTAGCAATTCTAACCTTGATAACCTAAATGAGCTGATGGTTGAATACGTATGTTTCTTTTTTGATAAATTTTGAGAAATTATGGTTAAAATATTTTAGTTGATATATCCTCATTTTAGCGACCATTACCAAACTCTAAAATTGGATCAAAGGCTTACTAAATTATATTATAGCAAGGATACAACATAGATTCATCGTACTTTTATCTTTCAAATTTTCATTTAACTTTTTGTATAAATAAGTTATCTTGGAAACGGAAAGGAAAACCTCCTATTTCCTGACGGGTTTATTATACCTTGCATCCTTAGTCTATATTAAAAACTTCACTTATGAATTTTACAACACAATCTACGTTTTCAGACGAAAAGTTTTAGATATTTTGCAACTGTTTCTTAATCTTTAATTATATGAAAGGACGTCATGGTTTGTGAAAATTTAGCTCCATTTGAAATAATTGGAAAATAGCTTTTATTTAATTTTTTTTTCTTTCCAGTGCAGTAGTCACTTCTCCTGAGATTGATTTCCCACCGTAACTGCAATTTTGTTGGTTACTTTATTACCATAATAATGTAACGAAAGGTTAACCAACACTCTTCCCTATGACAATACATCACAGAAATGGCCTTGTCTTAACCGGGATTTGAACCCGATTTTGTGGAAGCTCGCGTCGCTAACCACTATATGACGCGGGCGGATCTTTAAAAGTATTGTGTTAAGATCCGCCCGTGAAAGTTATTTTTCACAAACATCAATACCATCCTAAAAGAGTTTTCAAACTTGTTCATAAACTTAAAATTTCAACAGTTTCATACCCAGTTCCCCATCATCATCTATGGTTCTCTACAAGATTTCCTAAAACGTCACTATTTCTTGCAGTAGTTCTCCAAATATTCAACAAAAGAAATGAAAAATTAAAGTCTCCTATTTTGAGAAGATTTAGTTTGGGCTTCTGGTCGTCTCAATTCTGCGGTGGTTAGCGAGGCGAGCTGTCAGAAAGTGATCTGTAGTTCAAATCCCGGCCTATTCATGACTGTTCCTGTCCTATTTTCTCATAGGAAATAATGGTATTTCATCTACGGGATGATTTTAATTAAACTGACACTACTCAGAGCCATCTGTAGCGCGATCTATCATCCAGAATTACACCAAAATTAATAGAGGAACTAAAGATGATATGGGAAAAGGTTTCCGTGCAAAAAAAAATTAGTTCCAAAAGTCGCCGATAAGGGAAGATATGGCGCTGTAGTTATCGGCGCACTCGAGAATTTGCGTAAAACGCAAGTAAAAAATCCAAATGCAAATTCAAGACTACGTAGTCGACAGCAGCACCAGTATTTCGGGCTTTAAAGATAAATGGGGAATACCGAAAAAGTTTTAATAAGCAGACAAATGAATAACAAAGAAATTTTACTGCAACACCGCTTTATTCAGCAAATTCACTTCTCCCTTCTTCAATGTGATGGACACACATTGCATCCTGAACACTACGTTCTCAACGGCCAAGCGTAACATGTCACCAGGAATGTTCATCCCAGGCTGGGATATGTTGCCCCTTAGCATAGGCGTCGCTTGCTTCCAATTTTTTTTTTTTTTTTTTTTTGGGGGGGGGGCACGAATTGAATTCAGTTAGGGCCCTCCTCCTCGCATTGACTGCCTGGCGGTCCTTAAAATATGAAATATTATGTTTTTTTAAAAATTGAATAACAATAGAATTATTTTTTGAGTAGTATCCAAAAGTTATACAATGAGAAAAATATATATAATATAAATAAAATGAGAAAAATTTAGCATCGAATTTCTGTTACGGATCATACCATTGTTAAAAACTATGTCAAGGCTAAAGACATATTCGGAATCTTCAGTTTCATAGTTTGAAAAAGCGGGAAAAAACCAACTTTCTTAAAATTTTTCTACAATTTTCCAATTTTAACTGAACTTCTATTAACGTTTTAATTTATTTCAAGTTAAGTTACCCGTGCCCCCCCCCCCCGAAGTTTCGTCCATGTTCCTTAGGGCTGCCAAGTTCGACACTCCACCAAGATACACCTTGTACTTTAAATAACCCCTCATAAAGAAGTCACATGGGTTAGGTCCGGGGAGCGAGATGGTCATGCAAGTGGGAAAAGCCACTGATGACCCTTTCTTCTGTAAAGCGATGGCGCAATAGATTCCGCACCGATTTATATAGCCCAAAATACTGATGCTTCTGTCGACTACGTAGCCATGAATTTGCATTTTGATGTTTAACTTGCTTTTTATGCATATTCTCGAGTGCGCCGATAACTACAGCGCCATATCTTCCCCTATCGGCGACTTTTGGAACTTTTTTTTTTTTTTTACGGAAACTCTGTCCCATGTTGTCCTTAGTCCCTCTATCAATTTTGGTGGAATTCTGGCTGATAGATCGAGCTAGAGGTAGCCCTTAGTAGTGTCAGTTTAATAAAAATCACCCTCTATACTGTGTTCCTTAATAACTGATAACAAAATCGCAGTGTTAATGGGTGAATGTCCGCAGTGCCTCATTGGAATAAAAAGTAGTTTTGGCCAGCCTTTTTTTATACTGCCTCTATACTCTGATTCGACACTGATGATACCATATTTTCAAGAATCCTTTTCATGATATGAACAGCTCTCAGTTGTGACGATGCACAGTTCAAATGGTTTTTGAAGTAGCTTATAAAGTTAGAAGTTAATATACTATATATTTTCCCTTTGATCCTTCAGAAAAAGATAGCTCCTCTCATTCAAAGGAACCCAAAATTCTTCATAGTTTTAATCAAATTCCACGTCTTAGAAGTTTGGGCTAGGACCATTATGAATTCATACATAGTTATTCGAAAACTGACTATGAAACAAAAAAGGTTTTACATAAAATGGTTCTAATACTTACATAATACACTTTAAAAGGAAAGAAGAATAAACTTAATAATATTTTAACGTTGTCAAAATTTAATTTGAAACCAATAATTAAGCCATATAAATAACCAGCATTTTGTGCAACTTTCCGTATTTTGTAAAATTTCATTAATTTGTAAATAGATGATATTTTGAAATGTTTGAAATAAAATGGAAAAGGGGCTTCAAAAATAGGGTTTCAAATAAATTGTAAACACTTGTAGCATATTCATAAATATTTTTTATGTTTTAACATTGCGAATTTATGAAATTAAAATTATTATTATCAATTTATTTGTTTATCAGTTTAAATAAGTAAATGATACTAATAGTAACAATATATCTGTATTGTAAAATAATATATACTTATCATGGTAATTATTGACTCATTTCAGTTTAAAGTATCCTTTTTAAATTATGGTTTTATTTGAATATTTGTTGAAAATATATTGCATTTATACAAGTGCCTCCGCATTGGATTAAAAAAAAAAAAAAAAAAAAATTGCATTTATTTCTCTTGAACTATGATAATTTACCTAAATTAACATATTCATTGCATCTAGTGTCCCTTTGGTAACAAACTTTTGTGTTCGGGGCATTAAATGTCTAAATGGCAATATTTTATTAATCTAAAAACCAACAATGAACTTTGATAGCACATTGTTTCTCCTTTAATGAACGTTGACGGCATCAACTATTATCGAATCCTGAAATTTAAAATTCGCATTTTGATGTTGGGATGGGGGAATTTATTTAATAATTCGCTTCCAACTTTTCAGAAATGGCATCCTTATTGTAAAAAATTTTATGAGGCCTTTTCTTTATACGAAACTTTAATCATTTTCCAGATGAAAAAGAAATGTGTTTGATATGTACATCACATTATTTTAATTATCTAATTTAAAGGACACATAGTTCCTTATTTTCTGCATAAAATACCATATTATTTTATAAATTGAAAATGTTAACTTTTATCTGATTATACAAATTCTGAATTACTCTTAAAATAGCCATTTCAGCATCAAGTATCAATGGTTATCTTTCATTTTTAAAGGCTCTAATTTATTGATTATTATGAAAAAGAAAAAATGACTCTAAAAAGCTTATCTTAAGGAAGAAGAAAATATTGCTGGAATATAATTTACAAAAGAAAAAAAATTCTAAATCTCTCACTTCCCAGTATTTATACCAGCAAAGAGAATGAATTGTTAAACCCAAGACACTTTCCCAACTAAAATGAGTTTGCAGAGTTAAAACCTTAAAATCATTACCATTACTCGTAACAGAAGAAAGAAGAGGAAATGAAACTCTTATAATGAATTTTACTTTAAAATATATGAATACTTATTACTTTTTAACCCCTCCTTATTTATTTAACGGATTAAGGCTTTAATATAGAGTTTTATCTCATTACTCGTATTCATTTTTATATATTTTGTGTTTTTTTTAATTACACGTGTATTATCGTAAAATGTACATTTATAAAATTACTTGCAATGTTTCCTAGTGAAATTTTGGTCAATAGTTCACTCTCACTATGTCTATGACAGCTTCGTTCAAGCAACCTTCCTTTTCTAATTGAAACTGTGTTTTTCTTTTTGAAAAACGATAATAAAAGTACCTTTTGAATAGATCCGCAATGTTTTTAGTAGACGTGCATCAACAGTACGAATTCTATACATTTTTGTGGCTCAGTTTCATTTAAATACTTAACTTAAGACATTTTATAAAAGAGGTGGGTACCCAAAGAATTACTGATAGCGAAAACCTCGTAGTATGCCTGAAGGAATCAAAATTTGCATGCAGAATTTAAGTAATCATTTATGTATTACATTAAAACATATAAACTCTCTTTACAGTTATAAGCCAAACAAGCGATGTAAAATTCATATCCTATTAAGATTTTTCCACTACTTTATAAATACTAACGTAAATACTACAGTAACAAGTTGTTTTTTTAAACAAATGGTTTAAATCTCGTTAATATAAAAATCATTTATAAGCTGTTATCCCCGTTATATTTCGAATACACGACATTCTTTATAATTATGTGATCCTTGTGATTACATAATATAAGCAAGATTCTGAAACTTTTGTGGCTTTAAAGGTTGTTTCAGATGTTAAAAGTATCTATTTTTTTCTACAGTTTTTACAGTTTATTTTGGGGCTAATATTTAAATGGGAAGGTAAATAAACAGAACTGGAAGTTCTATGCAATCAAGGCATTGTAAGAGGTGTTGCTGTTTGAAAAAGTAACGAGCGGATTTAAATCGTAAGTATTGGGGGTTTCGTTTCATACCGTGTTTAATCAAACATTTTTTAAGGTACTTTGAGATGTTGATTGTTTCTTTGGTTTATACTGAGATTTATCTGAAACAGAAGTCATTAGTGATAATTCCGAAGATATTGTAAATCTAGAGTAAAGGCTATTAATAAAGATTTTATGTTAAAAAATAAATATCCGATTGAGATTGAATTTCAAATATCGCATTGATTTAAAACAAATTGGGTTTTCCCACTTCATAGAAAATCCAACTAGAATTAGAGCAAAAATTTCAATCTAATCTCTATATCTAAATTTAGATTTTATAACTTATTTTTTTTAAATTATTTAAAGTTCTTATACAGATTACAATCTACTGTTTATTAATATACACCAAAATTCATATTTGTACTTTTACAAATCTGAATGCTATTTTCCATTTTATATTTGCATACATAATAAGGCATTAGTTAAATAGTAGTACATCTCCAGTTTTTAATAAAAATGGAGTTAGCCTCACTTTCATGTTAATTTAAGTCATTTCTATATTATTTTTAAACTGGTACACCTCCAGCTTATTTCTGCTGCCAATAGAGGGCATTAAAAAGTAGACTTCAGCAGTCATTTCTCAGCACTCATTAGACATTAAGGCTCTGTATCTCAAAATGAACAAGAATGGAGTTGGACCACAATTCAAATAAGGCCTTCGTATGCAACATCACCCTCATTTGATTGTTATTAAAAGTACTAACATTCTTTAAAAAAAGTTAGTAAAATTCAAAGATGGAGGAGTTACAAAAAGGGCATAAACTACTCAATTCTCTGGGAGAGCCGATTAATAATGATGCGTACCAAAAGCTAAGACTCCTCCAAAACTCCACAGTATGATATAGCCGACAAATATTGTAAAAATAAAGCAAGCGAATTTTTAAAAGGAATTCTAAATATTTAGTGGTGACTACCGTTTATTTGGCCCAATAAACAAATAAGATTTTTCCTTAAAAATGTGTCACAAAATTATTATCTAGAGATTCATGACTGCTTTTAGAGCTAAGGGATCATTTTATACTCCTTATCAATAAAAATGCGCAAAGTTTAAGTACCTCGTTCTCTCTACTCTGAATAAATATATTTAACGAACACGACACAAACCTTAATTTTATTAAACCTCTGCAAAAGATAAATTTTCTTCAATGCCTTCCCGTATTATGTTCTTAAAAACTGTCAGCAATGAAAAGAATTTAAATAATAAAAAACTGAAACGTACTTTTATGAGATTTGAAATTCTAAAGCAGGATTTCCTTAAAAAAGTTCATTGCGCAGATAAAACTTTCAATTCTAAACAGACCGCCTATTATACTAAGAGGTTATAAATCTAAAAGACCCTTCTGTTTCTGAAAACATTTTTTTTCACCATTTTCCTCACTACCAAGCTAATCGATTATATCAGCGCCCCAGAGGTCTTTAACCTCACGCGGTGCCTTTGACACAGAAATTTTACTTCCGAAAAGCAGAAAAAGCTTGATATTACTAACATCCTTGGCACAAGCCATTGAATATCATGGAAGGTATTTAAGCGTTTTCACGATTCTCCTGTTCTATTCATCGCAAGAATTGAATTTATATTAATAGGATGATTTTGTTTGTATAACAGCTGTCTGTCGTTAAACCATTTCGGTGATAGAAACTGTATATATTCATCATAAATTTACCATTTCAATATTCATCTTTTAATGTTTACAGTAGGGTTTCAATCATCGCAAGAATTGAATTTATATAAATAGGATGATTTTGTTTGTATAACAGCTGTCTGTCGTTAAACCATTTCGGTGATAGAAACTGTATATATTCATCATAAATTTACCATTTCAATATTCATCTTTTCCTGTTTACAGTAGGGTTTCAATCGGATTCAAGAATTGAATTTATATTAATAGGATGTTTTTGTTTGTATAACATCTGTCTGTCGTTAAACCATTTCGGTGATAGAAACTGTGTATATTCATCACAAATTTACCATTTCAATATTCATCTTTTCCTGTTTACAGTAGAGTTTCAATCGGACGAACTCATTTTTAAGAAAATCACCTCTTTAGAAGATGTTATCCCTAATTTATACAACATTTACATACGAATTCCTTCCGAAATTCTGAGAAATAATTCACAGAGAGTTAAGAATTTTTCAAGCTAATTTTAGTTTAGTTTTTTCCTTAACATATTGCCATTTGAAGGGTTTTAGTTTTCCTTTTTCAGCACGTCTGGAATTTGGTAACATATTTACAGAGAAATTTATAACTTTGCTCATGAAAATACGAAACTTTTTATTAAGAAAAATCACTTTTTATGAGAAAGTTACAACGAGCAGGATTTTTGCTGCTTCAGAATCGTTACATGGAATGCTAAATTAATACTATATCTTGTTTAAAATTTCATAAACTTATTTTTATTATAGTAGGTTAAGGATGCTTATTTTCACTTGTAATATATAAGTTTGCATTGTTTCTTTTACTTTCAAATGTTTTTAACAAATACATATGCATGATTTCCCACTTATATATGTTTAATAATAGAAAAAAATTTGTTTTCTGCTGAAATGAATTATTAGTTTGCTATTACCTTCTATTGAGGCATGCGAAATGAATTTATTTTACAACTGATGAAACTTCATAATTGATGCCTTATACTATAAATAGCAGTTCATTTTAGTTTTATTAACCTTTAAAAGTGTTTTAGATTAAGTTTTTAACGCCTTAATTTCATTTAAGCTGTTTCTTAATGACCGAGTTTTGGAACTATTTTAAAGAGAGTTCCACTTGTTTTTGTTTATCCTTACTACACATAATGTATTAGAAAACTGTAACAAATCAGCATACTTAACTCAGTAAAGTTTCATACATATGTCGATTTTCTTCATTTTGTGTATATATATATATATATATATATATATATATATATATATATATATATATACACATATTCTCCTAATAGTTGCCGTGTTCTATGTATGTATCTGTCATGTAACGCTTCCGGAGCCACCGCTTCATAAATATATCAGCCTATGGCATCCATTTTGTTTTGAGTTAGGCTTAACAAGTTAAGAGTAAAATTCAAAAAGATTATTCGCTATCTAAATCCAAATAATTTATTAGAAACAACGTAATATCGACACAAATCAACTTTATTTGGATTTTTAGAGGGCTGTAATAAACGGTTATGACAGTTAAAAACAGCTCGCCATCGTTTACAAATGTTCTCAGCATAAAATATACATTCAATGTAACGTATTTTCGACGTGATTTTCATATTCATTAGAGAATTATCTCTTTTCCGCCACGCTTCGCGTTATCATAGTGTTTCAATTAAATTAATAACAAGTATTCATTTTATATACTCACAACTTGAAAATGTAAACACGAGTGAGTTATTCATTCACCGTGATTCATTCCTCGTCGTTAATTAAGAAAAATTGAATGAGAGAATTTTTTTCGCTGTAAAACTGTTTTAAAAGTGTTTAACTGAATATTTCTAAATTGCCAACACAAGTGGCTTTCATGCGATTTTTGGTAAAGCATTCTATTATTGTATTTTTAATATTTATTGTTGTATTTTTAATAGTACTTTAAATAGTTCTTTTATAATTATTCCGCCACCTTTCACGTTATCATAGTGTTTCCATTAAATTAATAACAAGTATTCATTTTATATACTCAAAACTCGAAAATGTAAACACGGGTGAGTCATTCATTCACCATGATCCATTCATCGTCGTTTAATTGAATATTTCTAAATTGCCAACACACGTGTCTTTCATGTGCTCACATATGGCTTTCATGTGATTTTTGGTAAAGCATTCTGTTACGATGATAGTGTTTTAATTAAATATTTCACGTGCTTTAATTGAATATTTGCCGTCGTTTAGTTAACTATTTGATGTGCTCACATGTGGCTTTCATGTGTTTTTTGGTAAAGAATTCTATTATTGTATTTTTGATATTTATTATTGTATTTTAGTTATTACTTAATAGTACTTTTATAACTATTCCGTCACCTTTCGCGTTCTCATAGTGTTTCAATTAAATTAATGACAAGTATTCATTTTATATGCTCAGAACTTGAAAATGTAAACAAGAGTGAGTCATTCATTCACCGTGATTCATTTAACGTCGTTAATTTAAGAAAAAATTGAATTAGAGAATTTTTTTCACAATAAAACAGTTTTTCATTATATTATTTTTTTAATAAATATATATATATATATTTTAACCATATAATATATATATTTTAACCAGATATTACAATAATGTCAAATTTTGTATTTTCGGAAAGTTGCAAACTCGACGCATGCGTAGTGATATTTGTCTGTACGGTAGCTCAAAATTGTCTGTACGGTAGCGTGCTTTTCAAAGCGAATACCTAACATAACCGCAAAGTTTTCTTAAATTTTTAAAAGTGTTCAATTGAATATTTCTAAATTGCCAACACACGAGGCTTTCATATGATTTTTCGTAAAGCATTCTATTACGATGATAATGTTTTCAATTTCTGTTTATACTTGTATTTTTAACATTACTTTTATAACGATTTGTATTTTACCGTCAAGTTTTAACAGGTACTATTTAGTATATATATATATATATATATATATATATATATATATATATATATATATATATATATATATATATATATATATATATATATATATATACACTGCTGGCCACTGTAAATGCAACACCCTGAAGAAAACATGCAAATAACATGAAATTTACAACATGCATTAGCGGAGGTGAGATATGCAAATGATTAGAATTTCAGCGCAGACACACATCAAGCGCCTGTGGCGCCACTTCAAAGCGCTATTTAAGGCTTGGAGATTTCGACGATTTCAAGTTCGGCAATTGTGTTTTTCTTCAAAAAAAAACGATCAATTATGCCTCGTCGAAAACAGCGATCATCTTTTGATCAAGTATCCGAGTTCGACAGAGGAAGGATAGTGGCCTACCGAGATTGTGGATTATCTTTCAGGGAAATCGGTAGTCGTGTTGGACGAAACCAAACAACTGTAATGCGGATATGTTATCGTTGGATGCAGGAGGGTACGACGGACCGGCGTGTTCGATCGCATCCACCTCAGCGCACCACTTCACGTGATGACAGGCAAATTGTGCGCATGGCAGTGACGGATCGCTCAGTCACGTCACGAACCATAGCACAGCACATGCAGTCTGTAACGCATCATCCAGTGTCTGCGTGTACCATTCGACGCCGTTTACAGCAGAGTGGTCTGTCCGCAAGACGACCATCGCTTTGTCTACCCTTGACGCAGAACCACAGACGTCTCCGCCGCCAATGGTGCGATGACAGAAGGATGTGGACGGCAGAATGGAATGAAACTGTCTTTACTGACGAGTCACGCTTCTGTCTGCAACACCACGAAGGTCGCATTCGAGTCTGGAGACACCGTGAAGAGAGGATACTGAACAGCTGCATTATGTACCGCCACACTGGTCATCCACCGGATATTATGGTATGGGGCGGTATTGGAAATCACTCTCGCATACCTCTAGTACGCATTGCCGGTACTTTAAACAGCCAGCGCTACATCTCCGAGGTGTTGGCGCCAGTTGTCCTTCCTTACCTTCAGGGCTTGCCCACAGCCATATTTCAACAGGATAATGCGCGACCACACGTGGCACGCATTGTCCAACGGTTCTTCGTCAATCGCCAGATTGAATTGCTTCCCTGGCCGCCTCGCTCTCCGGATCTTTCGCCGATAGAAAACATGTGGTCCATGGTTGCTCTACGATTGACCCAGATTCCATCCTCAGCTGCCATAGCAAATCAACTTTGGCAACTTGTGGAAGCTGCTTGGTCTGCTGTACCCCAAGAACTCATCCAAAGTCTCTTTGAATCAATGCCGAGGCGTGTGGCAGCGGTGATCTCCAACGATGGCGGCTACTCTGGCTACTGATTTTGGCAGGAACCACACTTCACAGAAGTCTATAAATTTAATCATTTGATACTTGGTCAACATGTTATCTACAAAATAAATTTTGTTGTGATATCTCTTGTCTTTCTTGGTGTTGCAATTTGGGTGGCCAGCAGTGCGTGTGTGTGTGTATATATATATATATATATATATATATATATATATATATATATATATATATATATATATATATATATATATATATATATATATATATATATATATACGAGTGTATTCCGAGGTAACTGTAAGTAGCAGCACGGCCAAATGGTTTAAGCAGAGGATTACTGACCGACATGTCGTCGGTTCGAATCTAGTCAGTAACTTCTGGTTTTACTTTCTTCCTAATCTATGTTACCTTTCTCCAAATTTCAAGATATGTTCCTGTGTATGTTAATTTACCCTATGCTAATTTACATTAATATTAGAAAGTTCCTAAGTTGTAGTGTAACTGCATGATGCTAATAAACTTCTTTGGCTGTAACAGCGTGTTGGTTATTCTATATACCTAACACTTCTACGTGACTATATATAATGTGTATGTGTGTGTTAATTTATAATACTAAATAAAGTGTATCTACTTTCTTATTGAGATCCAAAGATTAATTAGCATTAAACAAGTCCGATCTTTTGGATTACATGGATTCCGACAAAAATATTTTTTATAGCTTCCGGGTTCACAGCCAATATCTGCGAATCTTTCAATTATAAATTCAAGTTATTTAAGACTTTGAAGTCCACATTTGACAGATGAGTATTCAAATCGTCGGATTAAAAACTGCACATGATTTTATGGATAAGTTGGTTCTATACAACTTTGAATAGTTGTATAGTACCAACTTAGGCTACTGTGTACTAACCCTATTGTATTCGCTCACCTAAATGTTAACCTATGGAAAAAATATGTCCAACGACTGCCGACTTGGATGTATTTTTTTTAATTGTACTCCGTAATAAAGAAAGAAATTTACACCTTGGGGCATTTTTCATTTTAAAAAAATGCAAATAATATTTTTAAATTAAAATTTTTCGGGCAGAAATCTGGTACAGTGTGTTTTGAACGCTCATCAATTCCTTTGATGAGCGTTTTCCTTTGGTCGACGAAATTTATAAAATGAATCTTGTTGCAAGGTGCAGAAAAGTTCAGGCTATCTGAAAATACCATTTTTATTGGATTATACCATTTTTATTGGACCATTTTTATTGGACCATTTTTATTGGACCTATAAACAGTAGATACATTTCCTCCATGGTTAACATTGAGTTGAGCGAATCCAATAGGCTTAGTACACAGCAACCTTAAGGGAAGCTCATAAGGAAACATATAACTGAACGTTACCTTTGAATTATAAATACTCTGAACTCCTCATTATTAGCGTATATTGCGGATTATTATCCAACCATCTAAAATATAAAAAGTTAGATATGAAATAACAATCGTCCTAAAGAGTCAAAATCGTGAATACAGAGCTATAATAATTCACTTTTCATTGAAGACGAACGAACTCTATATGTTTCAGTAAGGTTGGTATTGTTGCATGCATTTATTCGGAGTTAGTTTTAATTTGTAACTTAATATCTATTTTAATTAGTCTCTTTTATAATTTATAAATAACTTATTTTTTTACCAAATTTTTCGGGATTGTTAATTGAAGTGTTCTTCACAAAACTTATCATGATTCTTTGAAACCACAAATATTTTTCAAGTTTATAGAACGTGAAATGGATAAAAACATGTAAAAACATAAAAAAATAACAGCCAGATAAGAAAGAAATATATTTAAGGTTTTAGATTCATACATAACAAAAATTCAGTGCATAATTATGTTTATATTTACATGGTAAACTTATGTTAAAAATTGTAAGGTTTTTTAATGACATGGAATGCTCATGGAACATTTTGAAAAATTCAAGCATATCTTAAATTTGTTTTTGAAAAACAGGTATTATTCTGATACAAAATCCTTATCTTGAATTCTAAGGGTCTTCAATGTAGTAAAAAAAGCATTAATTATTCTCATTCTCTATATAAAGTTAAAAATTTTAGGTTGAAAATACCTCATCTCCTTAAGAAGTATAAGGGCATTGAGATGTTAGCGGTTTTGAACGGTTTTGAACTCAACACTCTTATTTTTAATTTATTCTTGGGCCAATTATTCATGTTTTTAAGTTATTTTCTCGTGTATATATTCCCTAGTTTCAATAGTATGGTAGTTTTGTCGTAGATCTCAAATGAATTTGAGCTTAGAGAACAGAGACTTAACTTTTTGATTCAGTAGGCTAGTTGCAAATAAAGCCCTGCGATTAGGTAGTACGGTCAAACCTGTTTTTGTGTGGTAGATAAGGACCTCACAAATAAAACGCACATAAATTATTTAGAAATTTCATAAATAGCTATTGCAAATAATTTTTCACAACATATTAAAGAAATATTTTTTATGCGGTGGAGAGGGACGGCATAAAAAAAAAGTCTTACATAGAAAATATATCAAAGCTTTACGAAATAGTGAGAAAGTGCTTTACACACAAGATAAATAATCAAATTACACATGGAAACATTTAAAAAAAATTTAATTTCTCATTTTAAACATGGAGAAAAGGTATGAAAATGGCTGATGCAATATGTACTTACAAATTGATAGGAAAAAAAGGGATGCCAACACCGTTGAGATTGACCTAACCTCGCGACGAACTTACATATGGCTCTCAGAATCTCCATACATATTCCTATACCGCATAAAATATCGCACAAAACAAATAGCACAAAAAATCTCATAAAAAAAGACCCCACAAAAACATGTTTGACTGTACTCTGTTCCCAATGTGGAGGAAAATTTCTCTACATGGTTTAGCGTACTTTCTCCAGAACAGATGGATGCAAATTTAAGATGTGATCACGGAAATTTTGCATTGATTTGAGAGACCTGAAGTGTGCCATTGGTGAGTAACCTAAAATTAATCCCATATTGAGAGACGATGTCACCTTTTACAAGAAAACAATCAAAATTCTTGTAAAATTAAGTAAGAGTATAAGGCTATTGCCTGCATTCTTCAACTGTAGATATCTTAAGGGGTACTTTCATAATCATTGACAAGAACTCAAAACATTCTGGTCTTATTAGTTAATGTGTGCCATTGGTCTTCATAACAAAAAGACATCATGAGCAGAAACCTGTTCAAAGGAATATGAAGGAGGAAAATTCCTCCACATGGTCTAGCGTAGTTTCTCCAGAACAGATGGACGCACATTTTAAATGTGATCACGGAAATTGTTAAAACAATTATAAAATTATGACAGGAACTGGCCTTATTCATTACAAAGACTTATGTAAATAGCCATAGCTATAAATCGAATTTTCTTATTCCCTATTCTTTATTTTATACTTATTTCTTCAGCAAGATACTTTATGAAGATTAGAATTCGATAATAGGAAGATTCTCAGATCACCTGAACAGTTCGATGGAAGAATAGCACCTCGGAGTTAAGAGACATGGGCGAGAATTCCGGTTCTAGCACGTGTTTTTTTACATAGGAAACCGACCATTTGGAAAAACATTTACGCCAGCTTGAATTACTGTTATGTTACCTGAAGCGAGTGACAAATATTCCTGCCAAAACGATATCCAATATCGTTGGAAAAAGGAATAAATTAATCAATAACATAGGGAAAACAGGAATAGGTCTAATTCCCGAGACGTATTTTCCATTATATTCTCAAATATCAATGTATGCTAGCCAATTTCAGCATTCTCTTGCGGAAAATCATATTTCTATGTGAGTATATTTAGTTCCGTTTGAAAAATTCTAAAACTTTTATAATCTTCTGGTTTTTTTCAATTCAAAATGCTATTTTTTCCAACAGTTAGCCTTTTCATATCTTTTGGTCATCATATCTGTTATCTTCAAACAAATGAACATTATTTCAGAGAAATAATTGTTCCTGTTTTAATCATTTTTAATTTAAATTATTCCGCATTCAAACCATGAATTCCCCCGGGAAAGTTTTAAACGTAACAGATTATTTTTAACAAAGTTCATTCGTCCTTCCTCTTTATACTATAAAAAGGCTTTTATTACAGCAAGGTTGTCCTTCTCGAAGTTGAAAATAATTAAATGAAATGTCTTAATAAGGTAAAAAAAAACTTTGGTTCAGCGAACTGCAAGTCATAATCGCTGGGAGTCAGTATTCTTCGAAAGAGAATTACGTGAGTAGCGAAATCATTGAATCTTACTGAATGCAGACTGAATAATAATGAAAGGAGTTTATTTGTGAGCATATTTTGGTGCTTGGACATGGTTTGGAAATTAATTTATCTTGTAGAGAAGTAACATGTAATTTAAACAGATAAAGATGGGCAGTGTTTCGCTCAACTGAGCACTAAATCTTTTTACAAATCACATGTAGAGATTGTTCGGAAAGTTAACTATGCATTATCACAAAAATGTTACAGCTAGTTGTTAACAACTAGAAATACGAATAGGAGATTGATAAAATATCATAAAACCGAAATTGTACTGATGTACATGGGCAACATTTGTAAGATGTTTTAGCGAGTTTGTAAGGTCCGCTTACCAAGAGTGAGGATCATATTCACGTTTTCAAACCTCGAGGCCGATAATCTACCAACTGAAGTACCTCGGTGTTTGGATAAAGTGTTATTTACAATGACTTTCTCACAGATATTTTCCCCTTTCTCTCTGAGGAGAACAGCATAGTATATTGCATATTTTTGTTCATTTATTTTTGACAATGAGTTATTTGTTTGTCCTACCTTTGTCCCATAATCGATTTTTTAAGGCTGAATGTCAAATGTAACTGCCACATGCCAGGGACAGAGATCGAACTCACGTCTCGAAAACTCGAGAAAGGTGCTCTTCGAAAGGAGTTATAAAACTCGATAAAGGTGAAAACTGAGCAAACATGGCATTTGATTCTTCATGGTTGTTAAACCCTTGACGATCGCACCATTTTCAAGAAAACAGTAAAAATCGTGCCTATTTTTTCCAGAATATTCCATTTATTTCTTGCCCCATCTAGTTTAAAAAAACCATTCTCAATTACATTATAAATAGTCTGGTGCTGCCATCTGGTATGTAAAATGAGAAATAAATTGTTTTCAGGATAAATTAATTGTTTTTAATATTTTTGGGGCGTTACTTTTGAACACTTCAGCCCGGAAATATCACGGGCACGAGAAATACCTCACCCCGTAATTTTGACGAGAGCGTGAAGGAAGAGATTAACATTTTATCTGAAATTGATATGATGCGTAATTCTGCTTTTATTTTGTTTTTACTACAAAAATGGAATGAGCGACTGCCAAGGGCAACGAAAGAACTCGCGTCCTCAAACCTCGAGGTTTATCCAGCCATTTGAACTACCAGGCGTTGTGAGGGAGAGTTATTCCCCAAAGTTCTGCATAAATTTTTATGCTTTTGTGTTTGACGATGTAGTTTTTTATCTTTTGTCTTACTTTTTGACAATCATTCTTTCAAACTCTCGTCCATCAATAGAAGGTCTGCCTGCCATGGACAAGGATCGAATGCTTTTCTGCAAACACCTCGAAGATGATATTATATCGACTAAAATACGTCGACATTGTTAGGAATTGTTTTCTCAAGTACTTTCACATTTTTTTTTGCGCATTAAAATGTAAAAAAGTCTAAACGTGTGAGAACATGTACATAATCCCAGTGCTCAACTACATTCTGAATTGTTCCCATAATGATACATCACGAGAATATCCAATGTCAATCATTGTCATATAGTACACAAATGTCCACAATGTCATATAGTACACAATGTCCAATGTCATATGAAGGCCTTATTTGAAAGCGGGCCATGTCCATTTTTGTTCATTTTTAGATTCAGAGCCTTAAAGTCTGACGAGTATTGAGAAATGACTGCTGAAGTCTGATTTGTAATGTCCTCTTTTGGCAGCAGAAATAAGCTGGAGGTGTACCAGTTTTAAAATAAGATAGAAATGAGTTGTATGAACATGAAAGTGAGGATAACTCCATTTTTTTAAAAAGTGGAGTTGGTCCACTATATAAATTAGGCCTTCATATAGTACACAAATAAGTAAAAAAAATATGCACATCAACTTCAAATATCTCTAACAAAAAACCTTGTAAAAATGTATTGCATCAAAGCACAAATACGTTAACTTTGAATAAACAAAACCTGAAAGGGAAAATTATGAGAAATAACATATCTTTTCAACAAAGGACTAGTTTAGTTTGTGGAATATCAGAGTCTAATGGCCCGTATACTTACAACGAGTAAAGCCGAACGAAGAGTAACGAACGAGCTGTTCGCTAAATGTATACCTAGCAGTGAACATCAGAAAGCATTTCTTTGCCTTTGTCACGGTACGCTCACTAGACGGTACATCAAACGAAGTACATTAATCTTCGATGGCAGCGAGAGAAAGCCTAGTGGTAGCTTGTTGCCTTTTGGTACTGGGAGTGATCGGATCGAATCTATGCCGGAAATGGACACATTAAATCCGTAGACCGTAAAGTCCTTCTTTGAGGTCAGTGGATGGAGAAGGTAAGATCGCCCCATATGTCACACCTGGGGGTGCTCGGACAAAATTGAGTGTCACCAGGCTAAGTCGGACTCCAACCCTTGTCGTGCCATTATTTATCGGAGCTGAACCTTTCAGACTGCAATGGACCTGGTCTGGAATATATTTCCGCCAGGGGTCATAAGTAACAACAACAACAACTTTTCGATAGTCAACGTTCGCTGTTTGCACACAGAGCCAATAACTTAGCTTAGAATATTTTAATTTTTTGCTTGGAAATTTTATTTCGAGTAGGAATAATTATTTCGCAGTTCGTTATGAGAAACTGGGTGTCGCGTTATACACTACGGACAGGAGTATTCACCACAACAATTCAATTCAAGAAAGTGAACGAACGGCTGCACAAGCATTCGGCTTGTTAGTGTGATCGGCCAATCGAATTACAAACAGAACCTCGGAATTCGTTTGATGAAATTTGGTCGAATGTTCGTTACCCTTCGTTCTCCGACGTTCGGTGTATGTATATTCGCTTTGAGTGTATTCGAGGCGCATATTGGACACTCACCACAGGCGGATGGAGTTATACCGGAGTTATACCGGAGTTACACCGACTGGTGGAAAGAACAGCTATGCAACGTCAGTCAAGTGTATGGCAAAACGGGGAACCAAGAATTTTGTGATTTTAATGTCGAAAAGAAAAAGGTAATGTGTAGGAAAAACTTCTTAACACTTACTTACAAAACCTGTTCATTTAGTCGAAATATTATTCGCCAGGTATGGGGATATGCGTTTCTTTCTTGCTTTTAGGAGGCTGCCATTACAAGCGTAAACTTAACAGCAAAATATGAGGAAAATACGTAACTTAGAAATTTTAAAATGCTATTTTGGACAATGCTAACCTATACTAATCTATATGAATCAGTGAAAAAAAATTCATATCTGTTGTATATGTACATTTTACTTTGAAATAATCAGTAAAATGTTTGAAAAAAAAATCAGATAATAGGCTCTTGGGAAACATACATAATAGCATCTGAACCAAACTAATTTTAGTATTTTTATTTCACAAACTATTTTCAGTAAATGCTACATTTTATCTAACATATTAGATAGTTATAGCACCTACTACATCATGCACTTAGAAAATTCTGTGTTTTTACGTCAAATATTTGAAATAGTTAAGTTTTTGATGCATGCGTAAGGTAAACCGAACAACAAGGTAAACCGAAATTTTCTGCAAAAATACGACTGTAGACGCAAAACATTTTTCTGATTTATTTCTTGAAGTACATTAAATCCACACCTATAAAAAATTTATGGGAAAATATTTTACTGTATATTTTTCACCTAGCCGTCCACATAATATAGTGGTTAGCGTACTGAGCTGACACGCATTGGGCTTGGATTCAAATCCCGAATAAGTTTCCGTGTCGTCCCCATCATAGGGAGCAATGCTGGCTCCCCTATATGGTGCTCCCATAATAAAGTAGCCAGAAAAACTTCGCGGATCTTTATGGGACAATATGAAGTATTGCCTACCTTCAGAGACAACTGCCCACTGCATTGAAAAAATAGTTCTCTTAAAAAGAAAATAAACTAGGAGATAGCTGTCTCTGATCTAAAATTTTAATATTCAGCTTGATTATCTGTCAGAGAAAGCGTTCTATTTTTATCCACTGTACAGAATACTGATTAATAAGTCAGATTAGGGTTTGAATATACAGTCGAACCCCGTTATAACGAATTTAAAGGGACCAAAGGTTTTGTTCGCTTTATCCGGTGGTTCGCTATATTCGAACCGTTAAGAAAAATGCTAGTGTTCATAAAATGTATAACTTATTAGTTTCAAAGTGTATTCAATAATGATGTATTAAAAAAATGATAAAATCTATTAAGGGGACAGAGGACTTTCAAAATTGTGAAATTTGTCCAAAAATTCGATTTTTTTATTTTATTGAATTGTGAAACTACGGACGAGTAGGAATGTGTTGCAAAAAGAATTTTTAATTTCTGTGATTACTTTCCAAGTTATAGGCATTTGTATTTAATTTAAATATTTTGGGGTTACTAATAGCAATAACTTTAAATGTGTTTTTCTCAAAATAAAAAAATTCATGTCATACGAATATTCAAACCGCTGCAGGCGCATTTCTAACTATCGTACTGCTTTGAAATTTAAGTTTTATATACTTAACTGTATTTCAAATAAATCTTATTTAAAATAATTATGCTTCGTAGATGAGAATTTTAAAATTTTGTACTTGAAAAGAGGATTTATAGGTATTTTGCGTAATAAAAAGGGTGTTTTCACTATTATTATTTTTTTCTCTTTATATTTATAATGAATGCTTAAAATAAGCAATAAGTTCCATTGTTATTTCTATAAGGTATCCTGTAAATAAAAATTACCATGTTATATGCCAAAGAAATGCGGATGGAACATTTCAAATGAGGCCAATTTTTGATATAATTAATAATTCATAATTCATAAATTATTAATATTTCATTATTAAATTTTAACATATCTATGGTACTAATCACATATTCAAATATCAAGCAAATCCATTCAAAACAAAAAAAGTTAGGTTTGAAGGTCCACTGTCCCCTTAAAATGATCATTGATGAATTAAATCGACTAATATCGATTACATTAACTGACACAATACTAATTAAATTACGTACAATAGGAAAACGGCTGGGCGAAAATTTTCGTTCTTTATATCCGTGAGTTCGTTATATAGCGGGTTCGCTATAACGGAGATCGACTGTATTATTAGTATGCCCTGCTTTTATGACTATACAAGTAAATTTCACTATTCCTCTGCAAGATCGCTATTTGCTAATACTCCCATTCGCTTCTCCCATTTTAAATTTGCTGATCACATGGCGGGATACCCTGCTTCGAATTCCCTTACAAATTGCAGTATTAGGTGGAATTTGGCTTCCCGCCACTGACCAATAACTTTCCTTACCCATTGGAAAGAGGACAGTTATTTCAAGGTCGCTCAAACTTAAGGCCCCTCCCGCGCCTAAAATTGCAACTGCTGTGTGTTAGAAAGTCGATGGTTACTATGGTAACTCGTTTCAAACACAGCGGTTGACAATCGACCAATGCCTAAGGATTTTGTCCGTGACGTCAGCCTACGTCACGTATGCAGTGATTGAAGGAATCGTTATTCGGATGACACTGAGGAACTACTGGGGTCGGTCGGCGGCGGGATGGTTGAAAAGATTATACAACTCGCTGAAGTTTACTGAACTTAAGAAACATAATTTTATAGTTTAAGTTTGGGCCGGAAGATAAAAGTTATTTGTGAAATGACTTTTTATTAGTTCGGGTGTAGCTTGGATTTATTCTATATTGTTGAACTTGTGCCAAGTGCATTGTTTAAACGCTTTAAAATTATGTTTATTAAACTTTTAAGGCGCATAAAATTTTTCTAAGGGATTTTAAACGCCTCTCTTTAATGGCCATGTTTTATTTAATGAAATATCCACTTATGCGAAATACTTTTGGAAGCATTTAAATGGAAAGTGACCCGTGAAACAATATTTTTCGAAGTAACACGGAGGTTATCTCCATTGAAAAACAGACAATTTGTTTTTTAAATTGTAAGAATTCAGGTAAATATAAATTTAGACGACCACTAGATTATTTGTCTAAGGTATGTTATTGTTGTTGCTAATGCTCCCAGGTTGGAGGTTCAATTCACCATGTCCTAATAGGCTATAGGGCTGAAAGGGGCGGTTCATGTTTTGAATTAGCACCACAAGGGACGGAGTCCGACTTGGCTAAATGACCGGTCCCGTAATTTTGAACCGAGTAAAGGGGGTCCAGGACACAAAATATTTCGAATTTTCGAAAAAAATTTTATTGCATTAAAAAATTTTGTATTCTTTTGCGCTTAAAATGACGTTTAAATCATGTTTCTATCTCAATTAGAACAGGAGAAATTATTACTTTTTTGCAACATTTTAATAGTAGCCAATCTTTGTTTAAACCTGTAAGTGCGTTTTTCTGTATGATGGGTTTTTTCTCCATTTCTCGTCTTTAAATTGTTATAAGTCAAGAACCGTTACAGATAAACAGTTGAAACTTGTGACATGTCTTTTTCAACTATTTTACTTTAATTTTGATTCAGCAAATTTGAAAAAATATTTACTTTTGAAAATATGATTTTTTAAATATAAGTTACATAATTTTTTTCGTAATTTTTAATCTAAATATTTTTAATTTTTTTAAAAATTGATATTTTAAAAAATGGTGAATCAAAGTTAAAACTTAAATATTTTTGTTTAATTAAATGAAAAAATTTTGAAATTCGACAAATAATATTTCGAGTTATAACGATTTTAAATTACCCCACTTTTATTAAAAATTTTAAATTTTTAAATTTTTAAAAAAATTTTGAGAAGTTCTATGATGTGATTTTGTTTATAAATT
The DNA here is from genome assembly GCA_907164885.2 of Dolomedes plantarius. Classification (NCBI taxonomy): domain Eukaryota; kingdom Metazoa; phylum Arthropoda; class Arachnida; order Araneae; family Dolomedidae; genus Dolomedes; species Dolomedes plantarius. The sequence continues at coordinate 191,491,034 of OU015492.1, read as the reverse complement.
GTATGGTTAACCATTACAAAAAAATTCAAAATTTTAACTCAATAAATAAAAAAAATTTCAAAATGTGTCCCGGACCCTCGTAAAGTGACGGGACCGGAACACTTGACCTCCAGAGGTAAATTTGAGAACTTGGAGGACATTGCAGCCACGACCTATTTTACTTGCCCCGGCCACCATTAGTGAACACGGCGGTGGATTTGCAGCAACGAGCATCAGACCAGGGACGTTCAGATCACTGGCCCGCTGGGCTACCGCGCCCGTCTAAGATATGTAATTCTTCCTAACAGAAAAAGGAACGCATTAATCAAATTTTTAGAAGAATATTTTCCGTAGCGAGAAATATTAAACAAAAAACTCGATGCGAGATGGGATGTAAACGAAAAACAAGTGTAATTTGAATTCATTGTTACGTTTTGGAGAATAGGTACCGAATGAAATCCCCAACTGAGAAAACAAATATAATTTGCATAAAACTTAAATATTTTACATATCTTGCATGTAAGGTATTGCATGTATCTTGCATGTCTTAAATATCTTGCATGTAAGGTGCGTTGAGCCCATACTGTAAGTTGTGTTTGTCTTTTCATTTTCTTCTTGAATAAATTGCTTCTTTGGGGGACTCGGGGCCTTGGGATGTCTTTTGGGCTTACGTGCATCCTATTCAGAAAGTTCCCCTTCAGGTAACTGACATGGTTAGGCTCCCTGATGACGAGACCTGTCGGTTACCTCTATGTTGCTTTATGGTTCAGTTCCGGCACTTATACAGAATCTTGCCGTTGGTGCGGGGATGCCCAGAGTGCTTGATTTCTGTTTGTTTTTTGTCTATTTTAGTATTATTTTTATCTATCTCTGTTGGATTATTTATTACTAAACAGGAGTACTCAGCTTCCTTAAATTCCCTATAAAAATTTAGAGTGGCAACAAGTTTCAAACTAATAATCATGGCTTTTATTGCGCCTGGGAAGTATTATGAGTAATTGTCTTGATCGGCAGTTCCCTAATGCAAATCTATGGTGCTCCGTATAAAGGGCTTAAGACAAAAAAAAGTGATTTCTACCATGTTTTTGCCTACTCACTTTCTTGTTTGTTTGTTTGTTTGTGTGTGTGTTTGTCCCGTACAAATCTTGCAATCGATTTTTAACTAACTTCCCGACTAGCTAGACATTTATAACTGTTAGAATAGCTCAGAACACAATGACAATGCATTAATTTAATACTTTTAGCCATCTTTAAGCGGAATTAAATGAATTTTCAGTTAAATTTGTTTTGTAGACTGGTGCAGCCATCTATCAGCCGGGACGGGAACGAAAAGTTAAACGCATGTTAACTTCCAATTAACTTAATTTTCCTTCAAGTTGATGGGATAATTCATGAAAAATTTTTTAAAGTTTTTATTAATGCATATAATTGTCTAGTTTATATGATTCAACAGAAAATTTAAAAACGTGGTATATAAAAAGTTCTATTTATCTTGTAATTATTAGATATTTATTAGTATTGATAAAAAAACTTAAAATTATTTGACTTGTATAAAAGGAGTAAGTCTATCAATTTTGTATACAAAAGTACATTTCTTTGTACAAAAGACTCAAGTCGAAATTTTTGTTCTGTGATTGGTATAAGAGCCAATAACTTGGTATATTTAAATCACTGTTTTTGATCACTGTTATGGTGCCCCTTATACCGGGCACCATAGGAAATATTACTAAACATCCGTGATTGAAATAGGGAAACAACATTTTTACTGATGTCCTATCACGAAGCTCCGCTTGAAAATTCTGCTTAGTTCATAACTAGTGGCGATTCATATTTTTTAGTTTGAATTTTAAGAAGCTGTTTATCAACGATCAGCAAAAGAAATATTTATATTTGCAATTTTATATGAATTAAAAAGAATACAAAAGGGTTTAGGTTAGTTTCTAAACCAATATTACTGTTCCGTCATCGTGCAATTCACTTTTTCTTGCAGAGTCTTGCCGGTCAATGATTCTAGACCGTTGAAGTATATGTCTGAAAAATAAGTAGCACTTGAAAGTCACTCAAAGGACAATAATCTATATATATAAAACAGTTCCGTAACTGACTGACTCCCTGACTGACTCACTGACTGACATACAACGCACAGACCATACAGCTGGACCTAAAGGGCTGAAAATTTGCATGGCGATGCTTCTTATAGTGTAGGGGTGCACTAAGAAAGATTTTTGAAAAATACTTCTTAGATTTTTTAAATTGGATTTTTAAGCTGTTTTAGTAACTTTTTTAAATTTGCATTTAAAATAATAATCTGGGGGTTACAAAATTTATATTACGAGAAAGATAATAAAAATTCCTTTAAAATGAGATATTTTTCCAATCTTTACCTCCATTTTCTCATTTTTGGTGAATTTTTAAAGATTAATTTTTGGAATTTAATTTATTAAGTGCTGATCACGTGATTTCTTTTTCTTGTACTTTAAATAAATTTATCGTCACGTGCATAACAACTAAATAGATAAAAAAAAATTTTTTTTTTGATAATGCGGCAGACGATTGGACATTATCCAAAAAAATAATAAAATAAAGTAAAAGTTATGTTTCTCAAACTGTACTATATTGACTGTACTATATTCTTTAGTATATCCAATTAGATTTAATTTGAATATTTTCTTCTACATTATTTTGTCTATAAAAATATCCCTTGACTTTTTTATAAATATATCTTTTTGGGTTTTTTACATCAATTGTATACATTGATCGTCGTATTTATTATATATATATATATATATATATATATATATATTACATTAATTGCATACTTTGACCGTTGTATTTAATTTGAATGTACTCCGTAGCGAAGTGCGCGTTTTCAGCTAGTCTTTACATAATACAAATACTTCATAATTATAAGAGACGTTGGACGTTGCAAACAACATACAGAGATCTGTTGTTTGCAACGTCTGTTGTTTGCAACATGATCTGTTAGCAATGAAAAAACGAAAGAAAAGTAAAGGTGAAGCTTGTTAATTCCATGAGTTTCTATTTCCCCTGTACTGGAGTTTGTAGCATGTTGTTGTGGTTTCTTATGCCTCCTGGTTGGAAATTCCAGACCAGGTCCGTATAGGCTTTAGGCTGAAGTGTGCGGCTCCGGTTTTAATTAGCACCACAGGGGTCGGAGTCCGTCTTAGGTAGTTGGTACCTGAATTTTGAGCGAGCGACCCCAGGAGTGACATCTGGGGGCGATCGTACTCTCTTTCACCCTCACTGGCCTTCATAGAGGGGCTTTCCGGTCTACGGATTTAACGTGCCCATATCCAACCTAGACACGGAGATATTTAATTGCACGCGACGGGATTCGAACCGAGCACCCTCGGCACCGAAAGCCGACACGTTAGCGCAAGGCCACTTCGAGCCCGTTTGTAACATAAGCGTGATCGAAAACATAACAACTACTTAATAGTTAGATTTCTTTGGTTCAAAGTGGGAGAATTTATTGGTAAGTTTCAGCCATAAATGCCAAACGAATCAGAACGCTCAAACTTTAAAATTCCTAGGAAGTTGAAGAAAAATTGGAAACCCGATTGGATGAAAGTGCATAAACTTTATATGCAAAAAATTAAACTAAAGCGCAATGCCTAGGCTAAAAAAAAGGTATGTTTCTCTGAGTAATATATATTTTAATGCCTAGATATCGACTTAGGCCCTCGCTGGGTAAGTCTATTCCACCAACATATAATAATAGCGGTAAAATCATTGAGGTAACTTATGTACCTCCAAAGTTAGGGATGATTTGTGATATGTTTATTGAAACTTTTATCTTTAATAATTTATATCTTATCATCTTTAATAATTTATATCTTAAATTTCACATCAAATATTCTTTGACATAAATAATCTTAAACAGAATGGAAACTTTTATTAAATAAGTCTTATGGAAAACCTAAAACTAATCACGTGGAAAAGCTGTTGCGAATCGATTTCAGTTTCTATTCCTTACTGAAATTCTGACCCACTTTTCTGCAAGTGTGGGCATTCAAGTTAAAAGACTCTATCATTTATTCTTTGCGACCTTCACGTAACCTTCCATTAAAGCGCAAGGGATTTTTTCAAAGGATTCCATTTAAATATCTCAAAACAGTCAAGGTGGAATGTCTGAGAAACGCTGTCATATTTCTTTTCCAAGGGTCATCATATTTCTGTCTGCAGCTGAACTTTTCTTTTAATTCAATACTTATTTTGAACTTTAAACATATTTGAAATTTTGTTTTAAATAGAAAAACTTCCTTTTCACTATCATATGTATTTTAGAGATTTCATTGTTATTATTATTCCGGTTTCGAATTTTCCCCATGAAATTTCTTTAATTTATCAATTACTTAAACAAATCGTTCGATGAATCCTTAAAATAATAAATGAATCAAAAATATTTTTGTATACAAAAGAGACAGCGTGTGCTGAGGCATGAGTACCAATCAATTTTTAATTTAATTTAATCTGTAATTAAAAATAAATTATGAGCAGAATTTTGTGTTGTATCATTACAAAGGTATTTAAAAGAACATGAGAAATGAAATACTTTTAAACATTTAAAAGTGTTTAGTGTTGTTCATATTAATGGTTTTTTTCATGTTATATGAGTTTCAAATTTTGTTTCAAGTCAACTAATTCCCTATATCAGCTAAAAATTCCTGAAAATCATTGGGTAAGTTTTTTTTTCTCAAAATTAACCAATTCCTTCATAAGAAAAATTTCGTATTTTGTTAAAAAAGAAATCGAAGTTAGACTTCGATTAACAACTTGAGCAGATAACTATCGTTAAGAGATTGCAAAGTATATTTTCTAAACACTGTGTTTCTTAATAAAATTAGACATCACTGCGATAATACAAAATTGTATTGAAGTCATTTAAATTTGTTTGGGCAATATCGCAGATGTTTAAGTAACTCGCGTTTAATCGTGAAAACCATGATTTATTCAAGTATTAAATCATCGAACTGGAAGCAAATATTATTTGTATAAAGCCCGTATAACTTCTAGAGACGATAAGAATTACCAATGACTAAAATTTTTGCTCTAAATGTTGAATAAATTTTAAAACACTGTTTAAAATTCATACTTTTCTTTATTGCATATGAACTTTTCAATGTGTGATTTAAAAATAAATATTACTGTAGATTATACAACTATAAGATTTTACGGTACTACAAGATTTTACGTACCGTAAAATTTTGACTATAATACACACACGTGTATAATACGCATGCTTGGTTTTGCGCGAAATTTTCGGAAAAAATTAAAATTCGACTATAATACACACCCATAACTTTTCAATATTTTATTTAAAAAGTGCACAAATACTTAATAACAGAAATAAAATTTGTAATAATTAAAAAATTAAATCGTCAAATTCGGTAGGAAAAAAACTTAATTTTTTAATTCAAAACAAACAATACTGTCATATTATCAGTCTTAATCACTTTCACTAGAATACATTTCATCTATTGGTTGTCGTTTATTCAGTGTTTAAAAATACGTTTTTTTTGTACACGAGTAAAATACGCACCCTCATTTTTGCAGACTTAAATGTGAAAAAAAATGCGTATTATATTATAGAATTTACGGTATATATCTATATTTATGTATCTACATTTTTATATATCTTATTTATATACCTATTACATATAAATAAGCAGTTGAACTTTTACTCTTCATCCTTCTTAACATTTGAGACCCATTGCATACATTACACATAGAGATGAAACATAATTTAACTCAATGAATAAAGAAAGTACCAGATAATTTCTAGTTAGTACCTAGGAAACAGAATTTCATCAGGATCATTATCAATGAAAGCCACTACAATCCTCTTTTAGGTGTGGTTCTGTTTCTAAATGTAGAGTTATTATTTCTGGAGTGGTAGTCAGGAAAGTCAACAGAAGATGGATTTTTTACAACAGATTTTTGGGATCCAGGAGTGAGAAGTTGGGACAGACATTTGGGTTGTAACTTTCTCTCTCTCTCTCTCTCTCTATGCACGCTCATTAAGTACTTTCATGAGCAAATAGTTCAAGTTTTATTCAGACAAACTGTTTAGTTGGTTGTCATCAACTGTTTTGCTAGTCTTTCAAATGCCCTAATTTAGAATTTTAATTTCTTAATTGATGATAACATTTGAGTTTTGTGTTATGAGATATTTGTCTCAAAGGAAAGGTCTTTGAACCATCCACATTCAAAATTTCTACATCAGCCATATATCTACAGATATATAGGAAAGTCTTTCAGTATAATTGTTCATCTTTGCATTGAAATCCCCAAATCACGCAATTTATTGTCAGACAGAAAGGAAGACCTACCTGTTCTCGTGGGATTTGCAAAAAATTATGTTTCTCGAAAACTCGAAATTACCTTGTAACTGGAGCTTTAAGGATTTAAGAGCATGTAGGTTTCATCTGAATCCCCCATGCGATATTCTCACAATAATGATGCGCGTAATATTGCTCCACATTAGAGATTCTTAATCTAGGAAAACATTATTTATTATTTTTTGATTAAAAGAAGTATTCTATTATCACCTTATAATTAAAAACAGTAGACAATATTTCTAATATATTTTTAATGATAAATTACATCTATTTGTATTGATAAAATATTAAAATATTTCATATCTTGTTACTTGCAAGATTTCAAAATTTGACTTCCGTTTTCTATACTATTTACCAAGTTTAGACATAACAATCATTACTTAGCATCGATAGGTTAGCTGAAATAGTACAGAAAAAGTCTGTCTTTCATTGTAAATATTACACTGGAACTCTGATAACTAGAAACATATCCTATGTCTGAAACGTATTTTTTTTTATTTTAGTTATTCTAGTTAACTGGCTTAGTACAGCCTAAAAATATGATACTCTTTAATACAGTCTGAATGATCGTAGAGAACTTCAAATTCCCGTACGGTATAGGATATAAAACTCTTAATCATTAAAACAACAGAGAAGTTCTTTTGATGAACTGACACATGAATTTTCCTATAATCATATATCCTTTTCCAAACAAATAGGAATAAATCAATTGGGGCGAATCTTTTTTTCAATTCCATTGTACTGTATAGAGTTTAATAGTTTAAAAATTTCACAATAACTTTTTATTCCTTTAGCAACAATGGTTAATTTCTTAAATAAACTTTGTTTTTAGCAAATTCTCGTTTATTTAACTAGTCTAAACAGATACATTTGTACGTGTTATTCGAATAACAGGCCAGACAACAATTAATTAAAATTAACAAAAAGAAATTTTAACAAAAGGCTTGTGATTTTGGTTTCAAATTTTATCTTCCATTGGTTTAAAGATACTATAATTCAGCTAATTAAGTCATAAATTCCTTTTCTTGAAATTTACTTCCTTCATAAAATATATCACAATACATTTCTTTATCATGATAAAGTCTAAAAGTATTAAATCTAAATCTCTGATATGGTAATAAAATTTAATGGTTGTGAAATATATTTGCTTTTAATTAACAGCTAGAAAATTTACATCTTCTATTATACACAGAGACGTAAAAAATCAATATTTCTTTGCCGTAACACTTATTAAATTATGTGTACTTATTTAAAAATTTTAGAATGTACGGGTTTTTTTGGTTACATGTAATTATATGATTCTAGGCACTCATTTGCGGTGATTTGGGGGAACAATTTTGGGTATTTTTAAAAATTAAATAGACTTTTTCGAATTCAGAATTTCGGATGCATAGTTTTCTTGCGAAGTAATTTTTATTATTACTCAAATACTAATAAAAAACTTAAATACTTTATATAATTATTTAATTTATATATACTGTAAAATATTTATTTTGAGTGTCTACCGCTCCCGTGGAGTCAGTGTTGGGGAAGTGATCCAATGCAACTCTACTATAAATGTTCCAGTTCAACCTGAATCCTAAAAATCTGTGAACAAGGGCAAAATATATTCTGCATGCATACGGAAAAAACTCATTTTCTTCCTGTATGAGGAGATAGCCTCAAAGAGGAATACTGTTAAAAACCCAATGAAAATAAAAAAATAATTTTCAACCGGAAATTTTAGATCATTATTTACTTCAAACACAGTTAGGTTTTACTCGTAGTATTATCTTTCTTTTCAGACTTTCTAATTTATTGTTACAAGGGCAATATATTTTAAAATGCGGAAATAAAGCAATTAACTCAATGTGGTATCACATTTCGACTACAGAAATAGAGTATTAAATGAGAAATGTTTTCAATTAAGAGGTAATATTTCTACGCATAATAAATAGTTGATAAGATTTAGATGGACGCTGCAATAGGACCAGCATTTCTTGTTAATGGTATCTCCTCGAAATATATAAGCAAAAATATTCCAATCTGTAATTGATATATCTTATATTGGGGATAGAAAGTCCTTAAAATATTCAGAATAAGTAACTAAAATGTATACTCAGTTCAGGAATTTCTAAAACAAATACATCTTTCATTTATCTTATTTTATGAATAGAAAATCCTTAAAATATTCAGAATAAGTAACTAAAATGTATTCTCAGTTCTGGAATTTTTAAAACAAATTCAAGTTAAAAGGAGTAAGACAAGATATGAAAAAGTATTTTGTTGCTGCCTGGAATTACTGTGTAACCGTTTTCATACTCTGTTCTTAAGGGAGATAGCTGAATTTTCGTGAATTTCGCTCAATTTTCAGTAATTTATAGTGAATATTTTAAGTTTTTTCTAATCCCTGAGTCATGTCTTTAGTTTTGGTACCTTACTTTCAACTGAATATCGTATTTTATTCCGTATTTTATTAAAACAATGTTATGTTTTTATAGTTTCGAACCCGTGTTTGAAACCCAAAGTCGAACATATGTATATCTTAAATAAACCTTGAAGGAACTTCTTTGTTTACCCCATAAAACTCAATACTCTATTATCACGTATGTTAAGACACAGAAATGGCGTCTCAGTGATTCACCAATTTCTTACCCACAGCATAACATTGTGGCTTCGAACAATTTCATGCTATAGATAAGATTTTCTCCTGTCGTGGTGCATTCTAGCACTAGTTATTCCTTCCCTATTGGAACCTTCTAGTGTTGTACATGCTAGCGTAATATATTTTTCTTCTGATCAGCAATCGTGACTGAAGGGATATGACTGCAATTGCTTGGGTTGAAAATTGAAGCCTGTGTGAGACTCCAAAGTTGACGTCACCCCAAATGTTATTTGACGCGGGTTCGTGAAGAAACAGCAATCTGATTACAGCCACAACATTTATTAAGACGAAACAAAGACAAACATTTAAGGCTGCTATATACTAACCCTATTAGATTCGCTCACCTCAATGTAAGCTTATAGAAAAATGTGTCTACCATTTATAAATGCTAATAATCAAAGAAAAATAATATTTTCAGATAGCCTGAACTTCTCTGCACCTTGTAACAGGATTCATTTTATAAATTTAAAAACCAAAGGAATTTATAAGCGTTTAAGGTTACAAGGGACCTTCAAATTCGAATTTCTTTAATTTTCAATTTTTAACTCCATATACAAAATGAGAATAATTAATTTTCTATTTTACTACATTGAAAATCCTTAGAATTCAAAATAAGGAATTTTTGGCAGAATCATGCCCGTTTTTCAAAAAAACTTTTTCAAAATGCTCCATGCACATTATAAATCAATTAAAATTCTTAAATTTTGTATTATAAGTTTACCGTATGTATATATAAATATGAATGTGCATTTAATTTTTTTATATGAATCTAACGTCTTAAATAATTTTTTTTCTATTCTGTCTCTTATTTTGTTATGTTTTTACTTTGTTTTATGATCTATAAATTTAAAAAATATTTGTGATTTCAAAGAATTATGCACCGTTTTGTAACAAACACTTCACATAACAATGCTGAGAAATTTGAAAGATATCAGAAGAAAATGAATAAGCATGGAGCCTTTTGAAAAATTCTATTATTTTTGAAGAACATTTTGATAAGCATGTCCTATTCCTCCACAAAATGCTAATTTGTGAATTCTAAGTATATTCAATTCAATAGAAAAGAATATTAATTATGTTCATGAGGTATATAGAGTAAAATATTGAAAATTAAAGACGATCGAGATTGAAGGACCCTTGCTCCCTTAAAACACACTATACCAGATTTTTCCCCGAATAATTTTAAAATATAATTTGCATTTAAAAAGGAATAATGTTCCAAGGTGTAAATTTATTTCTCTATTACAGAGTACAATTTTAAAAGACTCTTTAAATCCAAGTCGATAATCATTTGACACATTTTCTCCATAGGTTAACATGATGAGCGAATCCAATAAGGTTAGTAAGCAGCAGTCTTAGGACATTTTACATTTAACTTCTACATCATCATTCTAAAACCTGTCTCACTCCACTGGCAAACTTTTTTCGACCGTGACCCACTTTTTTAAAATAAAAAATTCATCGACCCCCCTCCCCCCCCAAAAAAAATCATTATTATTTAATAAATTAATAAAAATTATGGTAGTGACAGATATTTTAAAAAAAATTGCTAAATGTTAACAAAAAACAGGAAAAAGAATATGAAAATTTTGACAAACAATTTTATAAATCAATGAATTGTAAATTTTGAGTATACGTTTATTTTGCATAATAGCAATTTAAAAAAAAGTCTTATTTACCATCTACACTTGTATTTTGCCAAATCTTATGGGACCTAACCTTCACATTTAAAGATTATGTATTTTTTAGTAAATAAGTCAGTATGATTTAAACTTACTTCAAACTATCTGCGACCCCTGCAATTTTTTTCACTGCGGGCCACTTTTCTACACGCCCTTCACACACTTCAGGAGCGCACACAGCGCCCTCTTTTGCTCAAATTCTGATTGGCCGTAACAGCCTGTCAACGCGCTTCTCGATTACAGTTTCATAGAAGAACGTTTCAGATTTGTAATCACCAGATGTGGCCTTTATGGCTTTGTATAAGCGTATAATCCCAGAAAAGAAGGTTGATGGTTCCGTATGAACTACTAAATGATTATATCCAACTTGAAGAGTTGACCATGAAGAAGATTCTTAAAAGCTTTCTAAATTTATCAAAAAGAAGACTGATCGTAAACTTTTTTTTTTTTACTAATATCACCAACAATAGGGTAGGCTAAGCCGTGAAAGCACGAAACACTAGCTTTGTCTACTAGGAACCAAACTCTCGCCGATTCAGTATTTTGCTGAGCTGTTCAGATCCGCTTGAAAGTTTACTCTGCTTGATCTACGCTGCGAAATTGGCGTAAAGCATTGCTTCCAGTGTATGTGCATAATATTCAGAAGTTAACAAAATATTTTACAAAAATACGATATCGTTTACAAGTCCTTCAACCATGGCTTCCTCAGATGTGAACGATTATTATATCTGCCGCTTATTCAAATCTTAGATTCCCTGAAAAAGAGCAATAGTTCATATTCATTTTAAGAAGAACTTCAGAGCTTTGACTTCCACATTTTTAGAGACACGTTAAATTCGCAGACCAGAATATCTTTTCATGTTGACAGATGGATGGGGGAAGGTGCGAGCCCTCCAGATGTCGCCCCTTGAGGCGGGGAAGGTCAAAATTAAGGTGGGCCCAGGGAGTAATATTGATTCACCTGTATGAGAAGAGTCGACTATTTTTAAGGTTGTTTATGCGAATGTTTTAGAACAACTCCATCCGCATTAAAAAAAATAAATTTATAGGTTTTTGACAAAAGGCATAAGTTTTCTGCTTCGCCTGAAAAAGGAAAATTATTATTAATAAGGTGTCCAGTTTTCAGAACATTTGATAAATATATCACTTTTAATAACCTTTACACCAACACACACAAAAAAAAACCGATTCCTTTTCAATTTTCACTTTTTCTTTTGACCTTACATTTTACTAAAGATTAGAAAAGCAGCAGCGTACTGTGCAAAAAGTAAATTTACCTTTTATCTTCTGTCAATAACTATATATTCGTCATTTCGTAAAAGCGCTTTGTAATACAATCTGCTCGCAATACCCTTACGTTAAAATTCTGACGAGCCACATATTGATCAAACCCATACTCCGATCCAAGCCATTTATTTCCATTTGTTCCCTGCTCCAAATCGGCGTCGATTCATTACGACTAATGCCCTGACAGCGCTGTAGTCCTTTTTGTATTGTATTTCTGATGACCGAATACAAGTTATTTAGAGGCTTTTGTCATTCGACACAATAGATACTTTTAAAACTCGGTTGGAATAATTAAGCTGACACTCTTAAGTTGAATTAAAACTGAATCTATACGTAACAAGCCTTTAGTATGTGTACCACTGAGATGAATAAAGTGTCCCGAGAGAAAATTAAGCTATAAATTAATGTATTCAATTGCAAGACAACTAAATGGTACTATGCAGAAGATGCTAGGTAGAATAACAGAATTTATTAAGGGAGAATGCGTCTCCATATTTTCATGTCAACATGAAGAAAATTCTCGCACATCACAAATTGGGAAACATTTGTAATGACTCCCGTACGGTAACGTAATTTTTTTTTACCTGCGCACGCGGAATTCCAGGAGACCATCTTGCTCCGCGGCCCTATGCACTTAATTAATTTAAATTACACAGGCCAACGATGAAAAAACCTTTTTGAATAAATTTGCTTTATTCTTGTGGTTTTTAGTGTGCTGAAACCGAATATGACCATAAAAAAGCCGTATCACCCACCATTTTTTCACATTTCAACACTCAATATTTAAAGAAATGGCATTTTTTGCGAACTCAACGCGATCAGTTAACCGCCAGCAATGTAGCTTTACCAAATTCCTATGTTTCTTATGTGAATGGGACGATAGGGCAAGGGATCAACATTGGTCCAGGAAAATCTGGCCTGCAAGAAAATCTTTAAAGGCCTGGAGAGAAGAACATTCTGCGCAAGAACCTCGTGGACCCGGAAAACATTCTGCTGCCACCTCTACACATAAAATTAGGCCTAATGAAACAGTTTGTGAAAGCGTACCCAAAGATGGATAATGTTTCAAGTATCTTTGCGAGAAGTTTTTTCATCTACCAGAAGCAAAATTGGAAGAAGGGGTGTTTGTTGGGCCTGACATCCGAAAAATGATGTTAGATCCCAACTTTGAATCAAATATGACTTTAAAAGAGAGGGAGGCTTTGTTACCATTCAAACAGATTGTGACCAAGTTCTTGGTCAACAAAAAGGACCCACATTATATTTCTATTGTAGCCAACGTGCTGGAAAAGTTCAAAAAGTCAGGCTGTTTAATGAGATTAAAGATTAACTTTTTGAAAAGTCACCTTAATTTTTTCCCAGATAACTTGGCTGATGTCAGTGAGGAGCAAGGTGAGCGGTTTCATCAAGATATTTAATCGATGGAAAGACGGTATCAGGGCCACTGGGATACCAATATGATGGGAGACTACTGTTCACCGAGTACTGTTCACCGGGGGTACTTCACCTAGAAGTTGAGCAAGCGATTCACAGACGAAAAAGCAATATCAGGAGCTTTAAGGAGAAGAGGGAAAGGAAATATAAGCTAAAGCCCACATAAAATCTGTGTAATAAAAAAGTATTTTCATGTTTATACTTGAATAAAAGGCTTGTTCACATTGTAACATTTATTTATTTTTATTTTCTATGGTATGTTCGGCTAATTTTCTAGTTTCCGACGAAGTCACATTGTGACGAAACTGTGAGTGATAGAAACAAACTGAGATCAGATACGGATTCGGCATCAAAAGTTACATAAGAATCAGCTATTAACGTTAAAAAAGTTTTCAAAAAGTCATTTTTCGTTCGCTTGTGTTACCTTTTCTCAAACAGCCGCAGACAGCCGCACTTAGTGACATAAAAGACCGGAAGCGCTTACGGCAGTTCGCTCGAATGGTAAACCAGTCTACAAAGAGGAACCTCAGGACAGGGAAGCAAATGATCAATCGGTAATGTTGCTGGACAAGAAAGAATGCGATTCTGGATTCTTTGAGAATGTTCGATGGCGGTATTTATAATCCGCTGAACATAAGTGATACAGGAGGGAGTTGAAGCTGTTATAAAAGGAGATGCCGAGCTGCTACCCGAGCCTGTGATGCAAACGGAGGTGACTTGAGACTGTCCTCCCTCGTCGATAACCGTGTTGAACAAGCGAAATTAGTATTTTTGTAAATAGCCCGTATTTATTCAAGTAAAGCATAAAAATACAAAAAGGCCAGCAGTCATTTTTTTTAAGGCGAAGTCCTTAACCCTTTGAGGGGCGCCGTTTGCACAGTGCAAAAGCCTAAATCTAGTTTATTTTCACTTGCATTCAATTTATTCCAGTTAAATGAGCAGAAAATGGTTAGTAATGCCATCTGTTATCAGTTTAAGGAAGTAAAAAGATTTTGCAACCTTTAATTGGAAAATTCTTCAAGATTCTCTAGGTTAAAAAAATTGGGGGGGGGGGGGGGAATCTGTACCATGCAAACGAGGGAGGTTATTGCCCCTGAATAGGTTACGCAATGTTTATTTTTTTCCTGTGTAACGACTCTTTTCCAGTGTCGGGCATTGGACCCGGTACTCTTATCATCGATTCCAGAATTCTACTGAGTGAAGTAGCCTGACGATGTAAAGAACTGTTTGTTTATATTTCTCAGATATCTCGGTTTTTCTATGTGAGGCTAATGGCACAAGATTTCTTTTAAAATTTCTATAACGTGCACTTGATATAAAATCTTTCTCCAGTGTTAACCATCACACAGTACTAACAGCATGATAAAATAAAATCCATAAAAATCGAAAAATATATATATAAAAATAAAAAGATTAAAACTGTCAACGTAAGACACAAAGGATGGAAAAATTAATAAATAAATAAAATAAAATTTAATAAATGTACAAAGTAAAAGAATCAACTTATTTGAATGGTTCAGAATCGATCCCTAGCTTTCCAATGTTTATCATAGATATTCCCTGATTTATGGGCATTCCTTAAAAGTATGCAGCATCCATCCCAATGCCAGAAAAGCACAAAATTCAGAGGAACAAACTCAATTCTTCTACATAAAAATATACTCAAGATGTTAGCCTGCTGATTTAAATTTATTTATATTTTTTCAACTATACGAATTTTTTTCCCACTTTAAATATTTACCATGTGATTCTGAAAGGGTCATGATCACTCTTTCCTATCGCGTGCATCTGTAACGACCATTTGAGAAACTCTGATGTTTTTAACACTATTAATCTTAAAAAAAGCTCTGTGCATTTTTTGTGATAGCAAAATCGATTTGTTTTGATAAAAACGGAAAATGGGATATACCTCAGAATATTCATAAAGTTAAAACATGACATGTCCCTTCCTAAAGCATTTGTCAAAAAAATGCTTCTACTATACTTGCAAAGAAGATATTCTTAGAGTGAGTTCTACACTAGAGTTTGTCTTCATTATCAGCTATGATATACGTAAGTTGCGTCAAATAGTATGAGCATGCAAAATTACTTAGAATAATATGTTTTTTTTTTAGATTGGAAATTTTTTCAACCTTTGGCAGTTGGATAAAGCTTCCAAAATTTTAAAATTCGTTATTTTATAAAAATGTGATCTAATTAAATTTTATGGAAATTTCTAAATATATAACATATATTTTCCTATAAAATTATACATGTAAAGTATTGTGTTATTTTACATAATGTATATAGTATAATATATTGTTCTATAAAATATGTTTTTTTATATGAAAGTATCATGACGGTCTTTGATAAAGTTCCGTTTTAAAAGTGGAGTGATTTACTAAAACAATAAAAACTATCTCTGTTAAGAAGTCGTTGTAAGTAATCGCGGTAACATATTTTTCTTAATAAAAAAATTATTTAACTATCAACAACGATTTCTTCAAACAAATACTATTATGAAATTAAAGTGGAGTCATTTACTAAAACAATAAAAACTATCTCTTTGTTAAGAAGTCGTTGTAAGTAATCGCGGTAACATATTTTTCTTAATCAAAAAATTATTTAACTATCAACAACGATTTCTTCAAACAAATACTATTATGAAATTAACAGGACGGAAAACTTCAATTGGATTTTAACTGTATACATATATATATATATATATATATATATATATATATATATATATATATATATATATATATATATATATATATATATTTTTTTTTTTTTTTTTTTTTGGGGGGGGGGGGGTATTTTTGCTGGTGAAAAAAATATATTGAAATAATTAAGACTTAATAATATTATTTAAGATAAATAATATTCCTAAACTTTACTGTGAAATAAAGCAACCCTTTATTTTAATTTAGAGTACAATCATTAGATCAAGTATTACTGTGTAATGAACCGCAATTAATATACTTCATAACATGTATTTTTTTCAGGTACTTCATGACCCGAATAAAGCAAAGAAAAGGATACAAGTGGCCAACATAATAGGAGAACTAGGTTAAGGAAAGGTTATTTGGGTGTTACATATTTCGTTATGAATATTATTTTCAGCTTTTTGTCTAAATGTTCTGCCCAGTAAACAGAATCCTAATTACAATTAATGAAAAACTGTTTTGAATATCTTCAGGCAAGCATTTGACGCATTCCCAAAAAACAGTAAAGCTTTTCATATTTCCACGGAGTTTAATTAATTTCATACAGCAGTCTGACACACTAAAAATATTCTTCTGACACTTTAATATATTCTCTGCAATTGTCATATTTTCCTCAACATCCCTTTTTGTTCCATGTTTGAATTACTTAAAGGGTTTATGGTAGCTATCTAATTCTCACCAACCCTGAATATAACTGCATAAAATTTTTTATCATAAAATATAGAGAAATTACTACTCTTAAACGTATCAAGAACATGAAATGTTTATCATTTAATTTTAAGAGCCGTTAAACTTCTCCCGAGAACTTGAGAAATTAGTTTTCATTAATGATGATTAGAGGGTCTTAATTAATTCCTACTAGACAAACAAAAAGTTTCAGAATAAGAGAATAATTACAGGCCATCTGATTGTTTTTTTATGTATGAAAGACCTTGCAAAATTCTTTTACGGACAACTCTTTTTTATGTTGTGACTCAATTATTCTAAAGTGATAATTGCACGCTTTGTCTCTCTTCTTTGTTTTGAAGTCAAGAAATAAATCATATTTCTTTATTAAATGGAATTCAATTACGAAACAACCAACCGAAGAAAAGATAAAATCCCTTTTTTTCTCAGCTTTTTATGCCTTTTAGATAATTCTTTATTTTTAAAGACGCAACTCAATTAATGAATAGATTAAGCTCGGATAGTATCTATATATTAATGGTATTTACACTTTATCTTTTTAAGAATTAGCGTTGGATTTTTTTTCCTATAAAAATAAGCAGTTTTTAACTCAAAATACTCTTCTTGAGCCAGGTGATTTATAATCCATGGTGACTTATGATTCTCTCTGTCTATGACTCATTAGTATTTACACGTTATACTCTCTACTCATAGTCAAGAAATTTTCGTTATTCATTATTTTCTATTGCACATCACCTTAGAATCAACAAGGCTATTTAAATTTACTAAGCATGGGGTATAACCGTCACTTTGGTGTATAAACGATAGGGTCAAGATTATGGGTATAAGTTTATAAATATGAGTATGCATTAAGGTCATAACAACCAGACATTTCGACGTAAATAATTAATCCAAGTAATTATATGAGTAATTTATAGAAAATGGCATTTAACGCTCTTAATTGATCTTCTTGGGACTTCAAATACACTCACCTGGTTAATTCCATTTCATTTAGAATGTCTAGACAGATATCTAAATTCAGCATGAAACGATGACATTATATACGGGATCAAACTAATTTTCATAAATTTTCAGTTCAAATACACCCTTGCAATTATGATTTTAGGCTATTTCCTAACACAGTAACTTGCTGTAACTATTTTAAAGTAACAGTCTCAGTTATTAATACTCCTGGTAGCTGCTTTGGATTCGATCATATTTGTGTCTTCATAAAGGCTTTTTCTTGTTACTAATGAGTACAAGAATGTTCTGTCACACCCACCTACAAAACCAACCAACCAACCAACACACACACATAGATACACACACACACACACATTCATATATATATATATATATATATATATATATATATATTAGGGTGGAGCGTAAAAAAAGTTTTCGATTTTGTTTGTGCCCTAGTGCGGGAGCACTGGTAGATAGGTCAAGTATGCAAAGATTCGGGAAAAACAAAAACGTTTCCATTTCATCAGTGATTTTTAGTAAATTTTATACCATATAGTTAAAAATATGAATTTGCATTGTTTTGTATGCAGCTCTTCGCTTTTTTCTGAAATAAAATTCAGAAAAACCCAGAACTCACCACGGGGAGGTGGCTGCATGGCGAGTTCCACCAGCAACCGGACAACAGAAGCGGCGAGATAAAGAGCTCCCGACAATACCAATCTGGACGCGAGGCGCCCGCATGTCTGAGTTTCAGACATGAAGTTGAAAGAAAATCAGTTCCGCTCCGTCCCTTGATCGATGATGAGCGAGGAAAATTTATCGGCTGAAGCAATCCGCTGATCTGATGACGAGGGAAGTGGCTGGCCAATCAAATCTCCGGAAAGTGGTGTCACTTAAAGGGCACCAATTAAAACCCTTTTAAATTTCCAGCGTTCGCAGCACCAGAGAAAAAGTTGCGTCGCTGCGAAATATAAAAATTTTATATAGCTCCTAGACCTGCATCTAGAAGGCAACTACTCCGGCATGCAGCCGTGATTAAGAGATTTCTAAGTCCATGTGATAGGCACCGTTAACCGACATCCTGTCGACCGCTTCCAGACGAAGCGAATTTCTTGAATAAGATTTCTAAGTACTTGTGATAGGCACCCTTAACCGATATCCTGTCGACCGCTTTAAGACGAAGCATTTTAATTGCATCAAGAGATTGATGTTTAGGCTCCCGTGAGATAAGAGCCGTTTTCCAGATTCCCTGTCGACTTGTATCCAGAAGGAACTGTTATAGCTATTAGAGATAGCTCGTTTCTTTAGATCTCAGACGGATTAAATTATTCAGCTGTGTGAGCGACTTTTAGCAGAAGTGATTGCTGCGCGTCCTACTGAGCTTTCGTGTAAGAAGCAATAGAACAACAATCTGTTAGACTGTAATTGTATAGCGACTTCAAGATTTCTAAAATAGACTCAGGTCGTGTAGCTGAACTTGTTTTCCCGCACGTCATTGCAAGTGCATAATCTACTGTGTTAATTATAACCTTTCATCTGTGAATAAATCATTTAATTTAATATTTTACTAGATTGTATCGTCGTTTCATTACTCTACCATCCGACAAATTCATTACAATATATATATATATATATATATATATATATATATATATTTGCAAGAATCATTGCACTAGGCCACTTTTACACAAACACATAACATTTATTTTCTATTTACAACGACGGACATTATTAGGTTTCACCAACCTTCAAAACGGTGGTTCAGCTTGTATCATTACATCAATCTAACTATAGAACACCAGTTCAAAATACTTGAGATGGGCACATAGCGCCCTCTATAGCTTATTTCGCTTCATATATAAACTAAGAAGTCCTGACTTATTCACGTATTGAACTTTTCCAGCTCTTCGTTGATATAATTGTGAAATATCTGAGTTTGAAGGCGTTGGCCTAGGTAACTCAGTTAAAACACATGTCCTATGGTCCTATGGTCTTATTCACGTATCAACGCCCAGCAAAAACTATTGGATATACAGATATCAAACTTTAGGAGCTTATTACTTTTGTGCTGAAGGCGTCATTTAAGAAGAGATTTTTCAAAATTCGCCCCCCAAGGGGGAGGAGGGGGGGGGGGGCAAAACGTGTTTTTTACATATTCCTTCATATCTCAAAGAAGAAAATTGATATCCATAAGATTCTTGCTTTAAAATGTAACAAACATGAATACCTAAAAACCAATTTTAGGATTTTTCAAAATTCGACCTCCAAGGGGGAGAGGGGGGCTAAACGTGTTTTTACGTGTTTTATCTATATATATAAAGGAATCAACGCCCAGCAAAAACTATTGGAGATACAGATATCAAATTTTAGGAGATTATTGATTTTGCGCTGAAGACGTCATTTAAGAAGTGATTTTTCAAATTTCGCGCCCCAAGGGGGGGGGGGGAAGGGGGGACAAAACGTATTTTTTACATATTTTTTCATATCTCAAAGAAGGAAATTGATGTCCATAAGATTCCTGTTTTAAAATATAAGGAACATGATTAACTAAAAACCAATTTAAGGATTTTTCAAAATTCGGCCCCCAAGGTTGGAGGGGGACTAAACGTGTTTTTACATGTTTTTCACATTTACCTTTATATTTCAAAGTAGGAAACGAGTACCCATAAGATTCTTGCTTTAAAATGAAAGGAAGACGAATACTTAAAAATCAGTTTCAGGATTTTTCAAAATTTGCCCCCCAAGGAGGGGAGGGGAAGCATAACGTGTTTTTTACATATTCCTTCATATCTCAAAAGAAGGAAATTGATATCCATTAGTTTCTTGATTTAAAATGAAAGGAACACAACAACCTAAAAATCGATTTCAGGATTTTTCAGAATTCGGCCGGCTTGGGGGGGGGGGCTTAACGTGTTTTTCACATATTCCTTCATATCTCAAAGAAAGAAACAGATATCCATAAGATTATTGCTTTAAAATGTAAGGAACACGAATACATTAAAACCAATTTCAGGATTTTTCAAAATTCGGTCCCATGGGGGGGGGAGGGGGCAAAACGTATTTTTCACATATTCCCTCCTATCTCAAAGAATGAAGCAGATATCCATAAGATTCTTGCTTTAAAATGTAAGGAATATGAATACCTAAAAACGAATTTAAGGATTTTTCAAAATTCGGACCCATAGAGGGCGAGGGGGCAAAACGTGTTTTTCACATATTCCCTCATATCTCAAAGAAAGAAACCGATATACCTAAGATTCTTGCTTTAAAATGTAAGGAACATAAATACCTAAAATTCAATTCGGGATTTTTCAAAATTCGGCCCCCAAGGGGGTTAGGAGGGCTAAGCTTGTTTTTACGTGCTTTTTACATATTCCGTCATATCTCAAAGAAGGAAACAGATATCCATAAGATTCTTCATTTAAAATGTAAGAAACACGATTAAATGTAACAAAGACGATCAATGTCACGATTTTTCGACATTCGCTTTAGATTTTGTAAAAATTGCTGGAAACAATACAATAATTTATATTTCCTATATATCACTATTTTGAAAACCAAATTGGTGGTAGGGGAAAACAGAGAAATCAACTTTAATTAAATGAAGTGTGGATAGGTGTGTGTTTGTGTGTGTGTGTATGTGTGTGTGTGTGTGTGAATTGTATATTTCGGTTGTTAGTACGTATACATCTAGAGCTCAGGTTAACTACATTCATTTTTATTATCCTGGGCAATGCCAGGTAATCCTTTGTTTATGAAACCGGCAATTTTCACAAGCGTTTACGGGGAAGCCCTCAAACTCCTCGAAGGGCCGGGATCCAGTGGGAATTCAAAATTGAAAGAAACATTTTAATGCTGACATCAGCATGGGGGGGTATTATAATATGTGATGGCATGCTGACCAGTGGAGAGGGGTATCGATTGGCATAAAATACAAATATACGTATCAAAGAAGTAAGCTTTATTAAGGGTACACCCATGCAACGCCGGGTATATAAATCTAGTATGTATATATATATATATATATATATATATTTTGTAGGGTATTAATTACCTTGAAACAATGGATGCATGCATGGGTTGGAACAAGCAAGGAAGACAACGCATTGTCCTTAAACATACATTTATTTGATAACCCAAATTTCAATTATCTTGTCATAGCTATTAATATAACAATCCGTTTCATATTAACAATTTTAACATAGAGAACCCAGAAGCAGAGGCAAACTATATAGTCAAAGATGATTTTTAGAGTCTATTGGGGAGGCACTTACTATAACGGATGTATGCAGCGATGATCGTAGCATAGGCGACGGGAACCCAGAATCATCTCCAGTGTAGGAACACTTTGGAGGGATATTCGCATTTCTCCAAGACTCTGGGGCAGACGAGAGTCTCTAACATCTAACTCTGAGGAACCCAATCTAAGATCCGCCTCCTTCTTCGCCAATTCCTTCCGTCCTTAGCGGAGCTGTTGTCCGTTTACAGGGGGGCCATTCTGGCCCGCTCCTCACTTTCATTGGGCAGTGGGCAGTTTTTCTTTCAGTGGTTCCTGCCCCAATTGGTTCTATTAAACCACCCCTATCGCCTCTGTCTATAGTCTATGAAGTACCTCCCCCAACATAATTTTATTTTGCAAAACAACTTTGACCCTTCTCATCTGACGATTTTAATGTGGGCCATAAAATAACGACCATCCATCTTGTAAAATTTAGACTTCAGATCGCTATCACTGGCCACACCGACAGCTATTCTTCTATTTTTATTGGTTTACAAGCCTGTATTTACCCCTGCCTCTGCATCCTTATTAATACATTCGTTATTGGCCACACACCGTGGGGAATTATACCATTTCACTTCTACATCACACTCCACCACTATGGAAAAAAAAATTTTAATTTTTTTTTTATAGTCGATTCATGGCCCTGTTCACAGTAGCTGAAAATAAACATTTTAGAGCATACATGACAGTGTAAGTGTGCGTCCACGCATCACAATATTAAATTAACTCTTAGCCAAAACGACAAACCAAACTAATTTTGAATTTTGAATAAGACTTCGAATTCTATATACATATTATTTGCAATTTCTTTACCATACACAAGTTTTACTGTACATAAAAAAATCAAATAATTAGCACATTTGTGGTTCTGTAAATATACTGAGTATAATACATTGGAAATTTCAACAGGAATGAGTACATTACAAATTTGTCTTACTCATTATTTTCAAGAAACTTCCCTGCTCAATATTAGAGGTACCATTACAAACTTAGAACCACATAATTTCTCATCTTATCTGCATCATTTTCATTGAATTAATTATATCTTGAAATGACATCTTAATTATTTATCTAACATGTTCACGTGCGTTAACTCTTAGCAACACTATCATAATATAAACAAACATAGAATACTACACAATAATCTTCTTATTACCCACTACATTGATCAATGAAAATTCCATCATACAATTTGCAACTATACATCATCAACCTAATTATTACTAAATATTTCCTCTATCAAAAAAACACTATAATATTTATATACCCATTATTTTTATTATTATTATTATTTTTTATAATAATTGTAAAATAATAATTATCGCACAAAAATTTCATGACCTAAAATAAACCTTATCATAACAACACTAACTATATATACATACATCGACATCATTGTAACTGCAAATCATCATACACTTATGTCATTCTCACAGATTGTTCGTATCCAAAGTCCATAATTTTACATATGATATATTCTCTGTGCATGATTTCACGTAAAACACAGTTATATCGTGGAAGTCTTTACGCTGATAAATTTATATTCACCTAACTTCTTTTTTTTTTGACTAAGTCTATACTATTTTATATCATCAGACCACTGTATCAACATACCTACAACCTTCCCGTTCACATTGTCGCATATGATATCTCCATACGAATCATATAATGCTACTAATTCGTCAAACCTCTTATTAATCTAATTCGTCAAACCTCTTATTAATCTAATTCGTATTGCAAAGACATGCTAGTTGTATTATTCAATTAATTCCTGTAAATTTTGCTTTGCGTCACATTAACTTTTCTCGTACACTCCGCTATATCACCTTTGCATCTCACACCTTCATCTCTCACAGTTTGTTTATAAACTGTCAATTTGCGCTACCACCTGTGACACGCCCCCTTTGTCGTACTCCCTTAACGTTACCATGCCTACCGTCACGTACCGTTCGGTTTAAGGTTAATCTCCGTAATAGTCTAATCGCTAAGCCAGTTTCGTTTCTCGGCTTAACGCCGTCATCGATCGCGTAAACCCCCGCGGTAATTACTTTTTTACGAACTGAAGTGGCAACTCAAACGTCTTTCCCCACTGAAGTAATTACTGCCTCGTCATTTCTTCCGGCTCTGGTAAATCGCCGCGCGAATTCGAAATGCACGATGCCCATTCATGCGACTCTTAATCTTTCTGCATCAAGCTGAAAGCGTAACTATATCTGAACTTTTTGTATCACATTTTATTTTTTATTTCCTATTTTATACATACATTCATTTATTCTATTCGACATTTACCTTATCATGTGGCTAATTGTTATTTCTGCTATGTAACTCACATTGTGTATTGTATTAAATAATCTCTCGCATAATCTAACTTGCTGGATATTAATTAATATGTTGCATTACTCTATTATATCCATTCTCATTCGCCGTGCTATTTATTTATTTATTTATTTTTATTATTTATTTTTTTTTACTACTGATTGTCATTCAATCAATGCCGTTAACTCTTCCATCCCTATGAATCTTTGACCCTCATCATAACTAAATTTTTTAGCTCACCACATTGCTGGATATTTAATTTCGCTGTTTGTTAATGTTGTTTATTTTTTTTATTATTTATTTAATTACTCATATTGTCTTTTACTCTTTTAATGCTCAACGCTGTGCGTACTTTGCTACCGCTGTGATATTGACGAACTATGATGGCCTTAATATTTTGTTTAATCTATGCTCATCCACCACCTTAATATTCGTATACTCTACAGGTATGTATTTAAACTTTTATTGGTTATTTGTTTTACTATTCATTTTTATGACACACCTAACACACTTTGTTGTACATATCATACAATCCATCTTTATATCGCTCTTATGTTCTTTTGATTTGTCGCTATTTTATCGTGTCGTATAGTAATTTATTACCTTCTATTATTCTTTTCATACCTCACTTATTACTTGTGACTCATTCATGCATGCCCAACTTCACTTGTTCGATTTTTTTTTCTTCGATTTGATCCGTTTGTGTCATCGATACAGTTTTGTTTTTCTCCCCCTGTTCACTAATCTTCACATTTTTGGTTATCTTGCCCACTTGAATCTCATTTTGCCTCGGGAACCTCTGTATGTGTGGGCTTTTATTATTGTTTACATAGCGTACCAGCGGTTCCCTCTTTAGTTTAACCTCCTCGCATATTACCTCCTACCTCTCATACCCGTATAATGTCTCACACCCCTGACCATCCTGTCATAATTATAATCATTATTCCTATTTATCTCTGCATATGCTTCTCCCTGTTGCGGATAATAATTTCCTTGTCTTTGGTTACTTTGATTATTATCAACATTACTGTAATTTTGCTTATGTAATTAACGTACGTTTGTGGCCTTTGATTATTTCCACTAAAATTTCGCCTCTGGGGGGTCCCCCAATATGTATTCGTAGAATTCGGAAAATTACTTTCTGCCTAAATTACTGGATGTGTTTGATTTTGACTCATGGTCACATTCCTAGGGTTAAACCAGCGTTGTAGTGTACTGTGGTTGGTTTTTCCACATAATTCACATTTTATGTCATCACCTTGGCCCTCTTTTGCATCTTTTAAACTTAAGTTATTTATTTTCTCTGTCGTGGCGTTTAATCGCTCCATCAGTTCTTTATCTTGATTTAATAGTGATTCAATTATTTTCATTGAAGTGCTATCATTATTTATATTCATAACGCTGTTTTCCGAATCCTCTAACGTGTTTTCTATGTTTCTTGCCGTTTCGTAAGCCTCGTTAAATGTGGTAGGAGCCGTTTTTCTAACTTCCAATTAAATATCGGGTCTTAATCCATCTAAAAATTTTGATAATTTAATTTTTTCCGTCAGACCAACCGCTCCCTGATCCTCTGATAGTTTCGCAACTTTTAAATAGTTGTACGCCCTGACAATTTCCTCCTTAAAATCTTTAACGGACTGTTCGGGTTTCTGCGAGATTTTCATTAAAGCATTTTGTGATTTCATGAAATCTTGCTCCGGAGTGAATTTTAGTTTTGACGTTTTCTTAAAATTTTCATAATTATTTTCGTCCTGTAACTCTTCGTGACTGCTTAAATATTGTAATGCTCTGTCCTTTAGTTTTGCTTTTAAAAATAACAATTTATGCTCTTCATTTAACTTCCTTATGGCTGCTATTTTAACAAATTGGCTAAAAAAAATCCATGTTGTCATTTTTATTCCCAGAAAATTCTGGCAAATGCACTAATATATCTTTGCCCTCCATAGTTGTATTATCCTTTGTTTCTAATTTACGCATTAATTGCGCTCTAATTGCATCAATATCAATTTGCTGATTCTGCATCAAACTAATGATTGGCAATATATCTTAAATTTTGCCTAACCTATCACTCAAACCATATAATATCATTAACATATCATACATAAACTACAACAATTGTCATATCATTCTATTCGCATTAGTTTTAAACAAATCACTTTAGTGTGTATTCAACATTATTCAAATAATAAAGTTCAGAATTATATACACTCATGGACAAAAAAATTAGCGCACCAAGAAATAATTTCGGGATCGTAACGAAACTTGCAATGAAGGTACATGTCGGGGAGATATGCAAATGATTAGAAATGCAGCGTGATTGCGCATTACGTATAGCCGGTAGAGGGCGTTGAACATCGTACTCTGTGGAGTATAAAACAGGTAACCAAAGCATGTTTGAGTGTGCTGAATCATTTACAAAGGAAGAGCTGAGATAGACATGCCATTACGCCGTGTTCGAAGACTATATAAGCAGTTGTCGCAGTTTGAGAAGGGGAGAATAGTCGGGATGATGAAAGCTGGGTGGTCAGCTAGGCGAGTAGCTCGTCAATTAGGCCGCTCTGATTGTGTTGTGAGGAGGTGTTGGGACCAGTGGACCCGAGAGATGTCATGTACACGAAGACCAGGCTCAGGACGCCCTCGACAGACCATTCATCGAGAAGACCGCCACATCGTAAGAAATGCACGCGTACAGCCAACTGCTTCATCGGCCGCCATCCAGGCACAGGTAGCACCTTCACTAGGGGCCTCTGTGTCTTCTCAAACCATAGACACAGCGCCTGGCTAAAGGACAGTTGGTATCGCGGCGCCCATTACGTGTGCTGCCCTTGACGCCCACCCATCGACGCCTCAGTTTGGAGTTCTGCCACGCACGAGGAGACTGGACTGCATAGGTATGGAACCAGGTCGTCTTTAGCGACGAATCCAGATTCAATCTCGGCAGTGATGACAATTGTGTTCGTGTGTGGAGAGCCCGTGGTGAACGCTTCAATCCTGCCTTTGCTGTACAGCGACACATCGCTCCCACAGCTGGTGTGATTGTATGGGGTGCCATTGCCTACAATACACGGTCACCCCTAGTATTGTTCCGTGGCACCATGACAGCCCAGCCGTATGTTCATGAAATCCTGCAACCACATGTGTTGCCACTCATGCAATGGCTCCCAGGAGCAATTTTTCAACAAGACAATGCTCGGCCTCATACGGCAAGGGTGTCACAAGACTGTCTCCGCACTGTTACTACCATTCCTTGGCCTGCCCGATCCCCAGATTTGTCTCCAATCGAGCATATCTGGGATCATTTGGGACGACGAGTTGGGCACCCCACGAGTTTGAACGAACTAGAGGCAAGGTTACAGCAAATATGGAACGAAATGTCTCAAGACATCATACAGAACTTGTATGACTCAATGCCCGATCGTATCGCATCGTGCATTCGCGCTAGATGGGGTCCAACGGAGTATTAACTCCTCCGTTCTTTTGCCTTTTTCTCTGAAATAAATTATCCTTTTTCTTTGATTTTCTTATCATTTACTTATATCAAAGTAGTCATTACGTATGTAAAATTTCGTTTCATTTTGACTACTCCTTCTTGGTGCGCTAATTTTTTTGTCCATGAGTGTATATAATATCACTTCAAAATTTCAAACAATTCACATTGGTAAAGAAATTGCACACAAGTCTCTGCTTCTGAATATCCCACGTTAATATCCTACGATTCTTATCATTCATAATATTATGATAAATATTCTCATTATTAAGTTTGGCGATTAACGTAATAGATCACCTCTCATATTTACTCCTTCTTCATACTCGTTATGATCATAATAGTGTTAAAATGTAATCTAAATGTTAATCATATTGTTGCTCACAAATCATATTCTAAGTCTATTTTCACTACAGTTGGTAAAAAAAAATACTTGTTTCCTGTTCTACAAAAAAAAACTTAATTATTCTTGCAAAATAACAAAATATTATTTTAGTCTTGATTATTACTAAGGTCTCTTCAGTAATAACCACACCTACTTCCAACCACGTACATCCTGGTCACGGCGCCACAGATGTAGGGTATTAATTACCTTGAAACAATGGATACATGCATGGGTTGGAACAAGCATGGAAGACAACGCATTGTCCTTAAACATACATTTATTTGATAACCCAAATTTCAATTAACTTGTCATAGCTATTAATATAACAATCCGTTTCATATTAACAATTTTAACATAGAGAACCCAGAAGCAGAGGCAAGCTATATAGTCAAAGATGATTTTTAGAGTCTATTGGGGAGGCACTTACTATAACGGATGTATGAGCGATGATCGTAGCATCGGCGACGGGGACCCAGAATCATCTCCAGTGTAGGAACACCTTGGCGGGATATTCGCATTTCTCCAAGGCTCTGGGGCAGACGAGAGTCTCTAACATCTAACTCTGAGGAACCCAATCTAAAATCCGTCTCCTTCTTCGCCAATTCCTTCCGTCCCTAGCGGAGCTGTTGTCCGTTTACAGGGGGGCTATTCTGGCCCACCCCTCACTTTCATTGGGCAGTGGGCAGTTTTTCTTTCAGTGGTTCCTGCCCCAATTGGTTCTATTAAACCAGCCCTATCGCCTCTGTCTATAGTCTATGAAGTACCTCCCCCCAACATAATTTTATTTTGCAAAACAACTTTGACCCTTCTCATCTGACGATTTTAATGTGGGCCATAAAATAACGACCATCCATCTTGTAAACTTTAGACTGCAGATCGCTATCACTGGCCACACTGACAGCTATTCTTCTATTTTTTATTGGTTTACAAGCCTGTATTTACCCCTGCCTCTGCATCCTTTATAATACATTCGTTATTGGCCACACACCGGGGGGAATTATACTATTTCACTTCTACATATATATATATATATATATATAAACATTTGTTACCGGCAATATATGAAACGATTCATATTTCACATATTTCCTAGGCATTTAATTATTTATTTTTTATATGAAAATTTTGTTTCCCTTAATAAGAAAGGCATAAATTTTGCTTTGTACAACTTTCATTTTTCTTTACGTATTTTGAATAAATTTTTTTAATGGTACTCTGATTATTTTTTAAGAATAACATTTACATTTTTGATGAATTCACGTCATTTATATAAATAGCCTTATCAGAATATTTTTTCATACTTTGCCTAAATAGCATTTGTCATTCTATAGAATGCCTAGGTATTATATACAATGCCTAGGGAAAGTATGCAATAATTCTCATATCTCATGCTTTGCCTAAAAACGTCAGGCCTTATATACAATGCCTAGGCATTTTACACAATGCCGGAATTTCATACTTTGCGGTAACATATATATATAATTTTAATTTTGAACCTAATCTTATTCATGCATTCTTAACTAGGGTGAATAAATTAATTTATTCTCTCCTAATATAAATGGCCCTCGGTTCAATGTCCTAGGGGAATTTTTTTTTTCCTGTTATTGGTTGATGGAGCACAGAAAAAGAAGTGAGACCTAAATACGCCAAGCAAACATTACAGGCACTGCTGACATCGGCCATCAAAGATAGTGATAAATAACCTCTGTGATGTAGTAGTACATTTGCCTTGAGTAATGTAACTACAGCAGTTGGGCAAACTCGAATTTTTTTTCCTCTTTGCAGAAACACCCGTTTGACGGCTGGTGCAAAGTATATCGGAATAGTTATAATATTTTAATATCCACTAACGGTTAAAAACATAGAATTTTATTCGGTGTAAGATTTTAATACTTTAGAATAAGAAGTTCGAAAAACTAAAAGGTAAAAGACTTCTTTATTTAAAACGTTAAGACTGTATGCTTAAACGTTAAGACCTGGAACTTCATTATTTCACTCAGAAAAAATCTTATTTGAATTATATGCGCTCATTTTAAGAATTTTAAAGCTTCTTAGTGCTTATGCAAATTATTTTTAATCTTACAAGGGAAAAAGGAAGATTGAAAAGCGGAATCTTATTCAAACCTTTGGGCATGTCTAAGTTAAATCAATTTCTCCACTGGAAATGTGTTGCATTATTTTTGTGTCCACATTATGTATATAACACACATAACAATTTAGCTCAATATTAATGATATTTACCTTTCATACATTTATTCTTATGATTACAGTAAAATCTCGTTTATCCGGATCTCCGGATAATCTGGATCAAATTTGTAGATTTTTTTTATTTAATGTTCACACTAGAAAATAATTTTTAACTATGATACAAGAACGTCACTACAAGTACGCCAAACATTCGCCTTTTAGTTTTAATCAATGCACAGTTCCTGCATAGATTATACAATAAATTATGGCAATAAAATGCTTTCTGTTGAGTTTAAGAAAGCTTTATTAGACTTGCCAATTCTTTGTTAAGAAATGATATGAAAAGTTATTTTTATATATTTTAATGTCTTATAAACAATACTATGTAATTTTGTTACAAAACATAGCTTTTTATCGTAATAAACGGTAAGGCTGCTTAGTTAAGGATTTGCTTATTACCTATATTACCCGGTTTATCCGGATTTTTGATTATCTGGATTGCCTATGGTCCTTGTTAATTCGGATAATAGGGGTTTTACTGTACTATTATTTTATTTCTTGTTCTTGCTAATTGTTTTTTATTTATTTATTTTGCCCCGTTTTCTTTTATTATTCCACCTTTTTTTAACTTTCATTTTTCTGTTTTTTTCTATATAATACCGCAATATTTTTTCATCGAATATTTACAATTTTCATTTTTTTAGAACCGTTGTTTTACTATTTCGCAACGTTTTTTAATTTCTACATACCCTCTAGAACTAATCCTTATAACAGGTTGTTACTGAACAGCTCACTATGAAAATAGTTTGAAAAAATGCATACAAAATTTGCGTAATAATTACTAATTTTTAGGAAATTTGTATTTTTATATATACGACCACAATTATCGTCTTTTCTTTCAAGCATGAGCAGTTTTAAAATACACAAAGAGAAATTTCCAAAACAAAAAAGATTCAGTTAAAAATATTTTGCCATACAATGTCATTTTCACTATTCTTTTGTATTCGGAATCTGGTGACATTTTTACATATTTTTTTTTTATAATTTTAACTGAGAGTATGCCAAAAAACAAGAAATTTGTAGGCATGAACAAAAATTTATTTATATACGAGCGACGACGAAGTTAAATTAAATTTGTGTAGCATATTTTCCCATAGATGAAACAACTGCCAGACACTAACAACACACAAGCAAAAATTTTCAAAATTTGTAAAATACTAAAAAATATTCGTGCGCTTATGTTTCGTATATTTTTATCAGTTTAAGAAAATTATTCCACCATTTATGAATATCAGAAAAATAGTTTTAAATTTGCGTATGTTTAGGATTTAAGCAAAAAATAATCATATTACAAGCTGTAACTATACTGAGAAAACTAGGTAAGAATATATTTTAATCTACATTTCTTCAAGTGTGTATTATATAGCTGTGAAATAAAATATTTCAGGTTGAAACTCAGGAGGAAAAAGCCAAGACATCACATTAAAAGGTACCGAATCATATATGTCAACTATCATTTATAAATATTTACGATTGGTATAGAAAATTAGATTTCAAATGCAACAAAAATATCGGAAAACCAAACAGAATGAAAAGATTAAAATCACATACAAGTTTTGTAAAGGGAAATTTCTATAGAGAAACATTTCCGTTATTTATCTTCATTTCTTTAATTCCCTTTCTTCGTACACGAGACCGATCAATGAAAAGTATGAAACTGTACACAATAGATATTCAAAAATAAAAATACCCTGAACAGCACATCAAAGGAATTTAAACGAGGCTCCAGAAAAAATATCACTCTTGCGTCACTACAAGAAGGTCAATAGAGTTCCGAGAAAGAGCTGAAGAGGAACTATTTTCTTTCTATTCATGGTGACGGCTATAAAAGGACCTCGAAATGCGGCTTGAATGCGTGGAATGAAGTTGAGAGGTGTTTACGTCTGCCGTGAGGGTGTCTCCTAAGACGAATCTGATGAAATAAACAGAAACTGGCTGAATAACGATCAAAAGAATTTTGTGAGTAAAAGCATTTTTTAAACGAAGACTTTTCTGCATTCTTTCATACATTCACACTTATATAAGGACTCAGTTTCGTTACAACCATTACTCCACACTGAGTTATGAGTTTGTTTGCTGTGCTTTTAAAGTGTATTCAAATATGATGCAAATACAAAGAGATACTGTTCATGATGTTCAGTTATAAAGAGTATGTAAGACTGATAGTGGTTGAATGGCGTATTGGAATTCTTAGTACAGGCTGGTTCCGTCTGATTCCAAATAAACCAAGTTGTAATTCTTACAGTAAAATATGCAGCAGAATTTCAGTAATTTACTTTTGATGTGATTACTTTTGTTCTTTCGTTGCGACGAAATTTCCTTGTTCCCCATAATTTTTAGAAATGTCGATACATCCCCTCATTTCCATCCCATACGGGTTGCACAACGTTACGCACAAGGGTATTCATTGTGTGGTGAACGGGTAAACCAAGGATCCGTCTATTGTCTCTTAACCCTTTGAGGGGCGCCGTTTGCACAGTGCTAACGCCTAAATCTAGTCCTTTTTTCATTTGCATTCATTGTATTTGAGTTAAATGAGCAGAAAAATGGTTAGTACTGCCATCTGTTATCAGTTTAAAGAAGTAAAAACATTTTGCAACCTTCAATTGGAAAATTTTTTCAAGATTCGTTAAGTTAAAAAAAATCTCAACCATGCAAACGACGGAGGTTGCTGTCCTTGAAATGGTTAAGGAGTGGCGTTATTCAATAAGATATATTAGTTCTCTTCCGCGTAATTTTATTTAGGAGTAGTTTTAGATAATTGTTTAAGTGTCTATCAGAGCAAAAGTAGTCAGTTGAGGAAAGTTCAGGTGCGTTTAGGAGTAAATTTTAATTATTTATATTTTCATAACCCAGTTTTCTTTTTGCTCCCTTCTCGACCTGCCAAGGGAATGTTAATTTGTTACTCCATTGTTTGAATGCGGCTCACTTACGGCGATAAAAGAAAAATGAAGACTGTATGGAGTCCATGCATAGATGTTTTTCTGTTGTCTCTGGTGTCCTTATGAGACGTAACGTGAAGAAGGCTTTCCCTATACTAGTGTGCCTGGGACTTGAAAAGGAAAATCTTCTGGCGCAACCATTGTTGGTCATTGACTTCTTGAGAGTGTGCGGTATCATGGACTTAATCTAGTTTTGCTAGGTGACAGGGATCAGTAACTACAACAGAAGGTTTTCCCACCTCGAGTGACGGGATGTAAAGAAAGTAAATTTATCTCCTCTAATCTGACGCGGGATCCCGAAATCGGGTTTCGTGTACTGAAGGGTTTCACTGCGACTTGATGGGGAAATATGTTTAATCATAAAGCTGGAAACCTGAAGTACGAAAAGAATGTTTTGAAGCTGCAGGCTCAACGCGCTGAAGAAAGTCGTCTTGTCACTATCGATCTAATTGCTAACATTTAAGCAGAGAATTTAATTAGCGTTAAACTTAAAAATACTATCAATAAAATATTCATTTAAAAAAAAACACTTAGTCTTAAAATGTAAAAATACATTTACTTTTAAGATTATTAAAAATATTCTCTACCCGCTTTGTGATATGAATAAATTATGGCATTAAATAAAGATGGAACTGTAACATTTGCCGTGACATCGCATGACATTACTATCATATTATTTCTGCATTACGGAAGTCCAAAAAGATACGTGTTAGGACACGTTATGTGATATCACATTGCAATTATCCTATTCCATCGTTCCGTGACTAGCCTAACAAGCATATATTATACTTTCTCTAGAAATATCTGGGGTGTTTTAAAATATCCTTGTATCGGAACCGTATAAATGTGCTACAAAGATTATAGATGTTATAATAAAACTTCACATTTTAGCCAAAAGCTGATATAGATGAGGATAGCCGTTTTGAAAGTTTTGTGATGTGATGCTCACGATATGCTACAATATCTCATCACCGTTTCGTCGTGGTTAATTCTGTGCTCAGATGGCAAAATGTTATAAGAAACTTTTCTTTAAAAAAAATTGAGTTTCTCATTCCAGATTCTCGTTTGCCGATATTTTCTATTTACTGTAACTATTGTAAGTAATAGCCAACTATTTTTCTGAAAAATTGGTACCACGTTTGCTCATGTAAAATAAATTACTGATTTTTCATGATATCTTGAAACTTAGAATTGCTGTCACGTAAATTTCTTATAACATTTTGCCATATAACCACAGAATTAATAAAGAAATTTATGATTGAAGAAGCACATATACCGCTTTTAAGGGGAGAAAGGACTTTCCATCTCGTTCTTCCTTAATTTT
This sequence comes from Dolomedes plantarius, assembly GCA_907164885.2. Taxonomy (NCBI): domain Eukaryota; kingdom Metazoa; phylum Arthropoda; class Arachnida; order Araneae; family Dolomedidae; genus Dolomedes; species Dolomedes plantarius. Next base: position 191,456,326 of record OU015492.1, on the reverse strand, counting down.
CAATATTTCAAACTATATACCCCATGCGTTTAATTTATATTCTTTCCTACTACATTGAATATACTTAGAATTCACAAATAAGTATTTTGTGGAAGAATAAGACCTGTTTATCAAAAAGTTCTTCAAAAATGCTAGAATTTTTCAAAAGGCTCCATGCGTATTCATTTTCTTCTGATATCTTCCAAATTTCTCAGAATTGTTAATTGAAGTGTTCGTGATAAAACTGTGCATAATTGTTTGAAATCACAAATATTTTTTCAAATTTGTAGACCATAAAATAAAGTAAAAACATAAAAAAATAACAGGCAGTATAGAAAAAAAAATTAAGACTTTAGATTCATGCAAAAAAAAAAATAAATAAATAGATGCACATTTATATTTATATACATATGGTAAACTTATATTACATAATTTAAGAATTTTAATTAATATAAAATGCGTATGAAACTTTTTGAAAAACATTAGCATTTTTGAAATTTGTTTTTGAAAAACAGGCATTATTCTGCCAAAAATTCCTTATTTTGAATTCTAAGGGTTTTCAATGTAGTAAAATAGAAAATTAATTATTCTCATTTTGCATATAGAGTTAAAAATTGAAAATTAAAGAATTCGAATTTTAAGGTCCCTTGTCCCTTTAAGCCCATTCTAACCAGGCTTTTAGTAAGCAACACTTTATTGTTACTAGGTGTTTACCTAGTAACAGCTTATTACAAAGGTAGAATAATTTAAAAAGGGTGATCTTTCATTCCTGCCTCTCTGGATACCTATGGTTGGTTGATTGGTTGAGGGCGCAACGGTCAACTTTTGCTTCACAAGGGTTAATTAGACCGAGACCTACAGTTTTAGAGCACATACCTCTGAGAGTAAGTTTAACTCTCCAGATTCATTTAAATTTGGAGGAAAGTGAGTGAGGCATGTTAAGAATTGTAGGAAAGTTGAATTAAAATGTAATTAGACAGTAGAATTACTGAAATGTTAAAGGCACGTGATTGTATCTTTTGAGCATCGTACAACGAGAAAAGGGGCTTGTGATTAGGGTTGTCAACTGTCCCGGATTGGCCGGGATTGTCCTGGAATTGGAATCGCTGTCCCTGATCCCGCATGAATGCTAAATTGTCCCGGAATGTAGCGGAAACTATTCCATTTTTTTAAAAATTGAAATTGACATCTTATAAATCCGTTGAACGTTGTGACGTCGTAGTAATCCGACAGGTAGCTTGAACGTCACAGACTAAAATTGAAGTTTCCTCGATATTTATTTAAAAGATCAATTTATATACAGATCAGGAAGTACACGGTGATGGCACAGATGGTGATTGCAATGACAAACTATGGGCAGAGTATTTCAAAAAGCATGAAAATTCGGTCCAGCTGATGAAAATTGTGTCTTTCATTTTGTCCATCTCTGCGAGTAATGCTTACCCAGAGAGAGTATTTAGTCACATAAACAGTGTGTGGTCGAAGGCCAGGAATAACATGAATATCGACTTAGGGAAGGCGGAATTGCAAATACTACTTAATTGTGAATCGTGTGCAGAATTTGCGAACCTTTTAAATACACAAATTCCTTCCCACTTGCGAAGGAATTTGTGATTGCAGCAAAAAGTGAGAGAAAATATTATTGGAAAAACCCATAAAAATATAAGGTTAAATTTGTTATTATAAGATTTAAAATTTTATTATTATTATGTAATATATATATATATATATATATATATATATATATATATATATATAAATAATTAAGTTTCTATAATAGTTAAAATAACAAATATAAAAAATAAATTAAAAAAAAACAGTATTTGAATTTTTCATACATAAAATGTTTCCTCAGAAAACTAGGTAATGGCTGAATGATAATGATTATGATGTTCAGTTTTGAGCTATTTGTCCCGGAATCGTCACAGAAAAAGTTGGCAACCCTACTTGTGATGCTAACAGAAAGTGATCCTCTCAAAACTGTAATCAAAGAGTCAAAAATTAACCGTCATTTATTTCGTTCTCAGTAAATTCATGAAAGTGTTTTGAATTTATATTTTTTTCTTCAACACTTTAACTCAAAACCTTCTTTCTTGACAACAATTTATATTTTTAACACCGTATTAAACTTAAAATCTACAGATTACCGGGACAGGGAAAAATGTCCTCTAGTTTTCACCATGATATTTAAAAAAATCTTACTTAAAAAATAGTATATTGATTTGAAGATGCAGTGTATACACTCTGGAACAGCTAAACTTCCAAGAATTGTCAAAATTCTTGTGTTTTAGCATTAACACTCGCATTGAATTGATAATAATATTAAAATAATTGAAACCTAAAATTGTTTATAAAATTTGATACACAATTTAAGAACGTAAGAAGCTACTGAAACACTAAAATTTCTGACTATTATTTATCTGTTTGCTTATTTAAAGACTTATTTCATTTCAAGATTTATCTTAAAATTCTACATCAAAATATTAAAAGTTAACTGAAAAGGTGTTCATCACGAGATATTTTTAATTCATTTTTATTTTGGCAACATATTTGCATAAGTGGACGGTGGGCCTTAAAAAAGTAAAAATCGACCAAAAACTCATTTCTTTTTCTCATAGTATTTCCCAAACTACATAGTATCTAATGCAAAAAAAATGGTATGCAAATATCTTGTTTTACAAAGAAGTTTTTAACAGACCTGTAAATAGATGACCCAGTAAACAGACACCCCCCCTCGAAGTCCTTTAAATTTTAGTAAAATTGCAAATAATGGTATGTCAAGAAAAATCTAAAAGTAAATTTTTTAACATAAGACATATTATTTAATGATAATTCTACTTAAATATGAAGTCAATTTGAGCAAATTGTTTTATATTTGCTAATTAGAGGAATTTTGGTGCTTTTTATAAGTGAGCATTAAAAGTAAGTTAAGAAAAAAATCTTTAAATGCATTTTTCTGAAAATAATTTTTTTTATTTTTTTATGCCTTCAAAATGCTTCTTGCATCTCATTTTTGTTCAAATTTTAGGATATTTTAAAGAGATCATCTTGGAACTTGTTTTAAAAAATCTGTGTATCTTTTTAGTAGCATTAAAAGTAAGTTTAAAAAAAAATCTTTAAATGCATTTTTCTGAAAACAAATTTTTTTCATTTTTTTATGTCTTCAAAATGCTTCTTGCATCTCATTTTTGTTCAAATTTTAGGATATTTCAAACAGACCATCGTGGAACTTGTTTTAAAAAATCTGTGTATCCTTTTTAATATGCGACATTATTATAGTCCAGTCAAATTAGGTTTTCATTTCGTACTAAATAAAGGGGTTGAGATTTTTTCAGGAATGTGTAGGGGTTGGCCCCTTAACAACGCTTAATAAAGTCCCCTCGATTTCGGGCGCCGCGGGGTGGGGGTGGGGGGTTCCCAAAGGTCGATTTTTTCAGTTTTTGGTGTTTATCTCGAAAACGGTGCGTCGCACAGAAAATTGTCAAATACAAAAAATAAAGCTGATAAAATTACCTTTCAAATGGTATATCCATGTTTTTATCTAAGTGTTACCGTTTTCGAGATATGAGCCATTGAATATAAAAAAATTTCAAAAAAAGTGGTAGTGGTTCAAGTATCTCGTCAAACTTCCTCTTCTAACTCTTTCCCCTTCCATTTCTCAGAAAGCTCGTGATAGAAAAAGTTGTAGAGCAAAAAATTTCCTTCAAAAATGTATACATTTATGCTAATTTATCTTCACCCGGTAAATAGTTAGAGCGTTTTGAAGTTTAGGAGTACTTTTCAACATTTTGCTAGTAAAATGCTCGTCACTCAAGTTTCGTTTCCAAGGTCTGTAATGTCTTAATCATTTTGTATGCTGTTTAATTAGATACGTATAGTATTTATAACTCGCATAAATAATAAATTATGTATACCTGTACGTATAATGTATATCTCATATTATACAGAAGAACACATGTAGTACAAAGGAGGAAGTAAGAAAACAAACCAAAATGTATAAAAGTTGTTCATATAATCAAAAAATGGTTATCAAAAGTAGGTTCAAACAACAAGTACTTACATTAAATAGATTATATATAATTTATTTCATCAACTGCTTTCCTATATATTAAAAGCCGTCAATCTAATACTTCGGAAAAAGTTTCAAACAAGTCAAAGTCTTCACTATCATTTTAGCTTCTGTAGAATGTCCGAAATTTCACGAACTGATTTCCCATAAAGGTGGCATCCCACTAAATGCCACGATCAAAGTCACTAAGCTCCTTTGACTTACTCATCGTCTCACAAACGCATAAATATGACCTGACAAACCACTACCAATAGTTTCAGGAGTTTCAGGAAGAGTAGTGGTAACTACAGTACATGGTCCACTGTAAACTACCAATACTGTTATAGCTTTCGGTTACGCATCAAATTACGTCACCTGCTAGATCCATTTCTTTAGGGGGGTGTCCGGATACTTTTCGCCAGATAGTGTACAACGTATTATTGAATATTAATGAATTATATAAATTATTAAATTTACTTAATGGGGTCAGTACGAGCAAAGAAAAAGGAAAGGTACCTGTGGTGATTGAGATCATGCTCATTTGGCGGGGCCTGGAACATGAGCAGGAACATTCGTTCTTCAGCTCCAGCAATGTCTTCTGGTGAAGAGTTGGAGTCATAAAAAACTTTGGCGACGTTTGTTGTTTCATTGGCATACCGCTGGAAACATTGTACTATTGCTTCTTTGCTTTTACCATAAATCGCTGACGTAGTGTCACATCCTGAGAAACTATGGATGAAGAGAATGTACTGGCTGAATGATAAGACCTGAAGATGTTGTGAAGAGTAGAGCCTGTTTTCTGTGTTGCCTCGTCCGGCCTTCGTGAAAAACACATTCGTGTCTCATGGGGTGAGTGTCACAAGTAAGACGAGCAGGTCTGTCTTCACCTACTATCACCATAGTTGAATGAGAGGTGTTTTGCCACCCACCTCTGACAATACTGCAGTCAGCATCTCCTTTGGCTATAGTAGACTGTATTGTATACCTCTTGCACCCAAGGCCTGAACTAACATAGTAATGAGATTGGTTTTGCTCTTTTCATTGGAAAGGAAGTTTTCCTGATGAACAGTAGCCACCATGTTCTTTTTGAAGTCAATATCCACTGATGTTTTACTTGATGCTCTCCGATGTTGTTCGTCTCTTTCCGTGGAGTTCGTGTCTTCATAACCATCAAAAACCACAGCTGAACTGCTGCCGTAATGGTTGAATATGTACGATACATATTGATCGTAGATGGAGGCGAAGGTGGTGTTGGTGTTCCCCTTTACTCTATGAAGCAAGAAGCCGCCATCGATTACCGTGAAACTGTTCTTCACATTGATCAGTTGATTACATTTTGGGAAAGCATCATACAGTGCTGACTTTTTTATTCCAAGGCCTGGTAGCAGTTTACGTTACTTGTTCCAATTACTCCCGTTGAAAGTGACATGAAACAATTACGTTCAGCAAAAGGCAGATGATCATCCAACCATTAAGCAAGCTTCCTTCTGTCTAGATCATCTTTGGTTATGCGTGATGCTCGAAACTCAACATGTTGTTCTCCGCTTGCAGTATGGACGCCACAAAACATCTTAAGTGAACTACATATTGCTGTAGCTGTGCGTGCTCCCACAACCCATTTCGCCAACACCGAATCACTAAAGCCTCGTCCAATTTAATTAATTCTCCTGTTGTTAATCAATCCTCCCAATTGTTAATTTTCCTTTACTCTTCATGTCACACGTAAGTGTCACCTCATTTGCCATGTCAGACCACACACCAGCCATTGGTGTTCCAGTTATGTTTACAGTGAAGTATCCACGATCTATAAAATCCTGTTTAAGTTGAAGGTGGCGAGTTGTTAGTCCCAGCATGTCTTGTACACATAGGTGAGTGCACTTTGCATAATGAAAATGCCCGCTGGCATGGAAGTAAGGTATCATCATCTGGGCGCATGTCATATGATTTTCCCAGTTGCGCTGCGCTGCAATGAATTTTTTCATCAACACCACCATTTCAAAGTGCTGGACCCACAAAGCTGCTGTTGGCCCATTACCTTTGAGACTTGACAATTCGTTGCTCAATATACATTGAATGCTGGCAAGGGAGGTATTTGTGGAAATGTGTTGTGGAGTAATTTCTACTGAGGTCTGAAGTAACTGAACTACTTCTTCTTCATATGGTGTGATATCTAAATTTTCCAAAATGATCTGAGCTAAAGTGACGCTTTTATATATTTTGGTTTGTTTTCTTACTTCCTCCTTTGTACTACAAGTGTTCTTCTGTTTATGAGATATAATTTATACGTACAGGTATACATAATTTATTATTTATACGGGTTATGAATATTATACATATCTAATTAAACAGTATACAAAGTGATTAAGAGAGTTACAGACCATGGAAACGAAAGTTGAGTGACGAGCATTTTACTAGCAAAATGTTGAAAAGTACCCCTAAACTTCAAAACGCTCTAACTATTTACCGGGTGAAGATAAACTAGCATAAATATATACAATTTTGAAGGAAATTTTCGCTCTACAACTTTTTCTATCACGAGTTTCCTGAGAAATGGAAGGGGAAAGAGTTAGAAGAGGAAGTTTGACGAGATACTTGAACCGCTACCACTTTTTTAAAAAAAATTTCATATTCAACGTCTCATATCTCGAAAACGGTAACACTTAGGTACAAAGATGGATATACCATTTGGAAGGGAATTTTATCAGCTTTAAGTTTTGCATTTGACAATTTTCTGTACGACTCACCGTTTTAGAGATAAACGTCAAAAACTGAAAAAAGGGACCTTTGGGACCCCCCACCACCCTCGCGGCGCCCGAAATCGAGGGGATTTTATTAGGCGTTGTTCAGGGAACCAACCCCTACACATTTCTGAAAAAATCTCAACCCCTTTATTTAATGCATGATTCGCCGCCATTTTGAGCTTATTTGACTGGACTATAAGTGCTGTCGATAAGCTTCAATATATAGCGATACAGGAAATTTTGCTGAAAATTCTGTTAATATCTAAAAGAAATATGTATAAAAAATTAACTTATCATTCAATAATAAAATGGATACACAGATTTGTTCCTATGTTACTATTGAGTAATATGAAATAGACATTAAATGGAAATATTCAAATCTGTGACGCATGGAGTATTTTTTAAAGTTTTTGACGAATTTGAAAATTAAGTTTTAAAAAATTAAAAAAATTAAATTTTAGAGTTTTTTTTTATATTTCAAAAAGTCATGTTATGATTTATGTTAATACAAAATTTCTTGACTGAATGACAAAAATTAAAAAGAAAATTTTTTTAAGTCCACCGTCCCCATAAGGCAGACCTTCCTCAGTGGGAATTTTGTTTTTAACAATCTATTAACTTAAGATCAAAAGATTAAATCCTTACGTGCTGTACCTAGGTATATTTAGATGCTTTTCAATCCTTGGAGCTCAAATTTCCTGTTATTAGTAATATCATAGGTTATTTAATTAAACATCATTTAAGGGAAATGTAGAAATTTTAAAATATTTGTATTCATTCAAACAGAAACCTTAATTACATAAAATGTTCGGAGAACGCTTTGCTAGTTGCTAAATCCGCGACAAATGCAGTAAAAATTATGCATCCTTGATACTTATTTCATCACCCAGATGGGAAGAAAAAGTTTAATCGTAATCCCCTCAATAAGTTTGGAAATTTAAAATTTTTATGTTCTCCTCAAAACTGTATAATATTATGTGTTTAAAATATATAAATGTATGTATTTGTACGTATCTTAATTAATAAATTGAAATAAAAGATCATGCGTTTAAATAATTTCGCACTATATATTTTACATGCATTATATAAACAGAAAAAAATATAGCATTTCAAAATATCTATCTATCGAAGGGGAAAAAATACCAAAAGGTCTTTTATTCATAAATATTTACGACGAGAGTTACCAAATAAAAAGCTCCACGACGAAATGACCCGTAAATAAAAAGATTTAAACAGAAAATACAATGCACAAAATCACATTAGAAGTTTTTAAAAGAGGAAATTTCAAAAAATATGTCTGCTATTATTCTTTTTAAAATAAAACTTTTATAAATGAGACTAAGTAATATATATGAGACAAAACACTATAAAAATTCGAAATGAATGTTCTGGACTGTATCATTTTACACATCAAAAGAATTCAAACGAAGAAAAAAAAATCGTTAATACCATCCTTTGCGTCACTACTAGAGGGTCGATAGAATTCCGCACAGAAGAGAAAAAGAAAGCATTTTCTTTATATTTATGATGACAGCTATAAAGTGGTTCCAAAATGCTGCTTGAATGCATGGGATGAAATTCGGAGGAATGTTTGTTTTTATATGTTTTGTTTGTACTTGCTTTTAGGATAAATGGCATAAAGTAACTAGAGAGCGGATGAATAACGATCGAAAAATTTACATGTATGTGTAATTATGCAGCATAATTTTTTCTCCTCCTGACTCAGTTTCTGACAAACGCATATAAAAGATTAAAGTATTATACATTTTGTTTATAAATACAAAAAAAATATTAAATAATATCGCTGCATTGAAACATATAGAGACACGTTAATTTATTATCATTATAAGAAATAACATTGGTGGGAAGTGAGATCTGCGTGTCATAAAACATTCCACGATACGGTATTTCTTACAGCTTTTGTAAAATGAATCATTAATAACCAGATTTCAATATAAAACTGTATAATAGTATTATGTACTTAAAATAAAGATTTCGTGATCACAAACAGGAAATAAAACTAGGTCTTAATATACTGAAATATTTTAGTAGTTTTTTTATTGAAGGTAAAATGTATGGTATCCTTTAAAAGATAATTTTTGGCCGTTGTACCATGTATATGCATTGAGGGGCTAATTTTTTATGAGCACCTACTCAGTACATCGTTGGTCCACATTTTTCTCTCAATACTGCTGCGATTCTCTTTATCATGGACTCTATGAGATGTTCGTGGGGAGCTTGAAGAATCTGAGACCATATTTGAAGAACTGCCCTTTCCAGTTCTCTAAGATTTGATGGTTATGGATCCAGCTGCATGAGGCTGCTCCCAAACTCTCCCCAAAATTGCTCATTTGGACTAAGATCTGGGAATTGTGGAGGTCAGATAAGCAAGGGGAAGTCTACGTCATGCTCTTCAAAACATATGTGGACATTGTGAGATTGTCCTCCTGGAGCTATCCTTCTCTAGTGCAATAGACCATTTCTAAAACTGTATGAATTTGATTAGCGACAGTATTTAAATACATTTCCGCTTTCAGAAATTCTTTCATACGAATTAAAGGACTCAAACAATGTCGGAAAACACCCCCTAAAACATAAAATTGCTGAGGTGTTGAAGTGTCGTGGCAATGCACGTAGTGTCCATGCTGTTTTTTTACATATACGCTCCCTGCCAACTGCATCATGTAACTGAAAACGTGATTCATCGGACTACATTTCTCTTCCAGTTCAATTGCTGTCCAATCCTTGTGGTGGAGCAGTTTGATCTTGTTTGCTTGTAGTTTACAAAATCAAACGCCTTTGGCTATGGGTATGGTGGCCTTTGAGTACCATAACCAATGCGGTTCAGTTTGCTGTACACAATAAGTTGAAAGGCCGTCGGACTTGGACTCTGATTAATATAAGCTGTAATTGGGCTTATTGTTGCCCTTTTGTTTGACTGTACCAATCTGGAAACTTTCCTATGAGCTGAAGCATCCAGTAGGCGGTGGCAACCACACTCCTTACGCTGAGACCCGGTTTTTTGTTTGGTAATCCACTCTTTGTATACTGGAACAACAGCTGTTCTCGAACACAACAGAAGCAAAGTATTTTCGCCTTGTTTCATTTGTTTAGTGACCTGAATTAAATTAGACTTTTTCTTATAGATACCAGTTAAGAATGAAGGTAATTTTCTTACCAAATCCCTCCTTCCTTTGGCGCCAGCATCTACTATTCAGAATTCAGAACATAAGAGAAAAAGTAGAATTAATTTCAGGTTTATTACTAAATTTACTACAAATGAAATCCGTAAGGTTGGTTTGTTAAGGTTTAATGGCACAAGGTCCTGAAAGCACAAGCTGCGTCAAAAATCCATAAGGAGAAAAAAAACTACGAATACACCACAATGAACATTTTAGTATACACATAGTATGCTACTAATATATGTGATGCATTTTTGGAAACATTAAATTTCATTATTGAAATATTCGATTACATTCGTAGGGATGGGGGGAAGGATTTCTTTCAAAAGAGAATCGTGGTGGAAAAAATGTTTAAAAAAAACCGTACTGTTATAAATACTGTTATATGCAACTTTATTTTGAGGCGGATCATAATGCTTTCTCCATAACGGTTGAATTTTCTTCTTCCGCGGTGTACAAAGCGATACATTCTTTTCCTGAATAGACCAAACTCAATTGTTCGACTCAATAGCTTCTCCAAATAACATAAAAGAGATGGAGGAATTCATACCCAAAATACCCCATAGTTTACTTTTCGCTTTAGCAATCGTTATACTTAATGTTTCGGCGACTTCTTAAAAGCTTCGCTAAGCATATCGAGGAGGAAGTTGTTCCTCTTAGCTGAAATTGCTTTTACGTCCGAAGTGCTGTTGATGTGGCGAATCCCAGCCAGAATAATGTTCGTGCTTTTGAAAGAGTGTATAGACTCGAGGTGCACACTCTTGCGTAAAATGGGTCAATATGATTTTCTTGTGTGCATCTGCAAATTTATGAAAAGTCTCTTCTCCTAAATTTTTTTTTTTTAAGCAAAGTTCGCTTTAAATATTTTCAACATGAGTGCAGTGTATGGAAATATGATAAAGTTTGTTTATATGAAATGTGAATATTCAAAATATGCAAAGTTATGTAAAGCAGAAATTCTTTCATCGGAATTTTAACTCCACAGCCAAAACGTAACGAGTGAAAAAAGGAGAAATATAAATTTTTGATGTAAAGTTTTACGTCATTTCAAAAATTGATTTTTATGACCGTTTCTTCCATTTTATTTTCTTCCAATAAAATTTCGCATGATAAATCTTTTTTTCTAAGATATTAAAGCAATTTCCTTCTTCTTTTATTAAACACATAATTATATATATATATATATAGTATATAAATATATAAAATGTATAATAATAGATTTTTGCATAGTATAGCATTTCTCTTTCTTTAGATAATTGTTTTCTAACTATTACAAGAATTTTTTTTTAATTTTTGCAGAACGTCATTCAAAGTCATAGAATTACTGTCGTATACACGTTGTACTTTTTCAAACTACACTGCTGGCCACTGTAAATGCAACACCCTGAAGGTAACATGCAAATAACATGAAATTTACAACATGCATTAGCGGAGGTGAGATATGCAAATGATTAGAATTTCAGCTCAGACGCACATCACGCGCGCCTGTGGCGCCACTTCAAAGCGCTATTTAAGGCTTGGAGATTTCGACGATTTCAAGTTCGGCAATTGTCTTTTTCTTGTGGTTTTTTAAAAAAAAACGATAAATTATGCCTCGTCGAAAACAGCGATCATCTTTTGATCAAGTATCCGAGTTCGACAGAGGAAGGATAGTGGCCTACCGAGATTGTGCATTATCTTTCACGGAAATCGGTAGTCGTGTCGGACGAAACCAAACAACTGTAATACGGATATGTGATCGTTGGATGCAGGAGGGTACGACGGACCGGCGTGTTCGATCGCATCCACCTCAGCGCACCACTTCACGTGATGACAGGCAAGTTGTGCGCATGGCAGTGACGGATCGCTCAGTCACATCACGAACCATAGCACAGCACATTCAGTCTGTAACGCATCATCCAGTGTCTGCGCGTACCATTCGACGCCGTTTACAGCCGTTTACAGCCACTCTGTAAACGACAGCCGTTTACAGAGTGGTCTGTCCGCAAGACGTCCATTGCTTTGACTACCCTTGACGCAGAACCACAGACGTCTCCGCCGCCAATGGTGCGATGACAGAAGGATGTGGACGGCAGAATGGAATGAAATTGTCTTTACTGACGAGTCACGCTTCTGTCTGCAACACCACGATGGTCGCATTCAAGTCTGGAGACACCGTGAAGAGAGGATGCTGAACAGCTGCGTTATGCACTGCCACACTGGTCCTGCACCGGGTATTATGGTATGGGGCGGTATTGGATAACACTCTCGCACACCTCTAGTACGCATTGCCGGTACTTTAAACAGCCAGCGCTACATCTCCGAGGTGTTGGAGCCAGTTGTCCTTCCATACCTTCAGGGCTTGCCCACAGCCATATTTCAACAGGATAATGCGCGACCACACGTGGCACGCATTGTCCAACGGTTCTTCGTCAATCGCCAGATTGAATTGCTTCCCTGGCCGCCTCGCTCTGCGGATCTTTCGCCGATAGAAAACATGTGGTCAATGGTTTCTCTACGATTGACCCAGATTCCATCTCCAACTGCCACAGCAGATCAACTTTGGCAACGTGTGGAAGCTGCTTGGTCTGCTGTACCCCAAGAACTCATCCAAAGTCTCTTTGAATCAATGCCGAGGCGTGTGGCAGCGGTGATCTCCAACAATGGCGGCTACTTCGGCTACTGATTTTGGCAGGAACCACACTTCACAGAAGTCTATAAATTTAATCATTTGATACTTGGTCAACATGTTATCTACAAAATAAATTTTGTTGTGATATCTCTTGTCTTTCTTGGTGTTGCAATTTGGGTGGCCAGCAGTGTAGTACAGCATAATCAATTTACAATTTACAGCTTAATAAGAAATGCTAATTATGAAATATATTCACGGATAAAAATATGAAATAACCAGGGTAAGTAAAAGAAAATTAATTCATTAATTATTTATATATATATATATATATATATATATATATATATATACAGTGGGTGATCGGTTAACGAACAGTTCAGACTGCGAACAATTCGGACAACGAACACTTTCACGAAAGATTTTTGTGTTCGGTAAACAAACATATGTTCGGATAACGAACTAAAATTAATTCTACCGAACACTTCTGTGGCAAAAAGTCGAAAAAAGTTTCTAGCAGTCCAAGATCAACCAAGGGTTGGTTTAGTGAGTTTATGTAATAATTCTAATCAAGAGGTCTACAACCGATACAATTTTAGTTAAACATTTATTTTACATGTATGTACAACCGTTAAAGGGGGTGTACAAATTGCCACTAATCTAAGAGCCATGCTTACATGGCGAAGTTCCATTTAGTCGAATTCTAAAAACGGTGGGGGCGCTGCTCGCTACGTCATACATTTCGTCACAACCTCTCGTCGGAGCTCGAAGTACACGACACGGTCGCATACTGCGTAGTTTGCGCCGAGACTTTGTGAATTGTACTCGTAACCTTTATGTACGCTAGTTGGTTTCTGCAATTCTGAATTTTTGTATCTGTGCATTTTTTAATCCCTTATAGAAAAATAAATTAAAATAAATTAAAATAAAAATAAAAATATTAGAAAATCTGGCAATATTATGAAGCCTAAAAAATGTGGAGTGTCAAGAACTATGCTCACCATAAAAACCAAGCAAGAGATTATAGCCAACGTAGAGAGTGGGCAGAAGATATCTGATGTTGCTAGGCAATATGGCTTGAAGAGGTCTACAGTAAGCACAATCTTAGCTAAGAAAGATATCATCAAGAATACTCAAGCAACTGAAGAGTGACGAAAATCACATCTGAGAAGCAAAAAAGTGTCCTCCATGAAAAAATGGAGAGGTTGATTTTAGTTTGGATAAACGAAAGGGAAATGAAAAGAGATGTAACTAGTATGGCCATTGTTGTGTCTCACACGTTCAAGGACTACATTCCAACTGAGTTTTATTTACAGAAAATATACATTTACATACAAAAGGACAAATACAGACACTTAGCACCATCTGGTGTGAAAAGTTAAAAACACTTTGTAGCATTTATATATATATACCAACACTCTCCCCCTGCGAAAGGGGTTTTATCTTTTCAGAACATTAACAGCACATTTACATTAAACATATATTCTTCAATGAGAATAACAATTTATCAAATGTTACAGCCTTGGTCAAGAAATCAGAAATCATCTCATTAGTATTCACATATTTAGTCTTTATAGTATCATTTTCAATGAGATCTTTGACAAAATGGAATTTCAGATTCACATGTCTAGTTTTATTTGATGACTTACCACTATTTAACCAATCGATGGCTGATTGACTATCACTATATAAGACTACAGGTCTCTTAACAAAATTTTCACATTTTAATTCAGTTAACATGTTTAGAGTCCAAGTTAATTCTCTTGCAACATCGGCGATAGCTAGCAGTTCTGCTTCACATGTGGATAGTCCAACACATTTTTGTTTTCTTCTTTTCCACGTAAGAAGTGAATTACCAATCATTATAACACAACCTGAAAATGATTTGCCTCCCTCAGCATTTCCCCAACTGGCATCTGCGCAACAATTTAAAAATCCATTTTCTCTGTCATAAAACAAAACTTTATTTTTTGTTGCGTTTAAATACTTCAAAACTCTTTTAGCTAATGTATAATGCCTTTTTTCCGGTCGTTTATTAAATTGTGATAAATAGCTAGTGACAAAAGCGAGATCTGGGCGAGTTCTATTAGCCAAATATAAAATCTCACCTATTATTTCCTGATATTCAGTCTGATTGACTAAATCATCCGTGGGATTAAAACATCTATCCTCACCTTTAGTTATTGGTGTATTAGCTTTCTTACAGTTTTCCAATCCATATTTATTTATCAGAGATTCAATGTAATGCGTTTGCGATAAACTAATACCATTTTCATTTTGTAGAACTTCTATACCTAAAAATTTGGAATTTTCTGTAGTTTCATTTAATTCAAAAGTTTTTCTAAGCTTAAGTATTATCTCTTCACATAATTTAGAATTATTTGAAAATATTGCCAAATCATCTACATAAATACAAATTGCGAAAAAATCAGTTTCATTACTTGTAATAAAAACACAATTGTCAGATGCAAGCTGGTTGAGGCCAATCCTTTTCAGTTCATTTTTAAGTTTATATGCCAATTTCTACCAGATTGTGGTAAACCATATAAGCTACGCTTTAATTTACATACATTGTTCTTACCAAATTGTTCTTCATAACCTGGTGGGATTTCCATGTAAACAGTTTCTTCAATATCGCCATACAAGTAAGCTGTCTTGACATCAAAAAATCTTACAGATAAATTTAATTTTGCAGCTAATGATATCAATAATCTAAATGATTCTATATTAACAACAGGCGAAAAAGACTCTGAATAGTCTTTATTTTTAATTAAATTAAAACCTGCCGCTACGAGTCTTGCTTTATAAATTTCCTCGTCATTAATTGTTTTAACTGAATAAATCCACTTACTTTTGATTATTTTTACATTTTTAGGTCTTTCAATTATTTCAAAAACATCATGCTTATTCATTGACTCTAATTCTTTTTGCATCGCGATTTTCCACTTATTATGTTTAATGCTATTCATTGCTTGCTCATAATTTTCAGGTATTGAATTATTTTCCTCCCGAGTAGAGTTACTTAAGGCCAAATTCGCCGTTGACTTATTTTTTATACGTTCGGAACGCCTTAATTTAGGTGATAACTCATGATTTGAGTTTTCCACTCTTTGATCGTTTGCGGTTTCATTTTGTAATGATTTTGTGTCATTAATTTCACTTTGATTATCTTCACGCGGGTTAATTTCTGTTTCTGCTTCTAAATTTGAAAAATTGAACTGACTCAGATTTTCAACATTCCATAAATAGGATTCCGAATTTTTCGTTATGAATTCGCTGCCTTTTAATTTTTCGTCAAATTTAACTGATCGTTCCTCAATCACTGTATTTTTTGCGATGTCATAAATCCTATATGCTATTCTATCTCTGGAATAACCGACAAAAATTCCGCGTTTCCCTGGAACATCAAATTTATTGCGAAATTGTTTAGGAATATGATAATAAGCTACACAGCCAAAAGTTTTTAAATAACTTATTTTGGGTTCTTTACCTGTCCATATTTCCATCGGAAGTTTATTTTTATATTTGCGCGGTGTAATATTCGATACATGAGTACTGCAGGATATGGCTTCCGCCCAAAATTTTTGAGGTAGTTTACTCTCATATAGTAAGGTTCTTGCGCGTTCTACTAAAACTCCTATAGTCCTCTCGGCTTTTCCGTTTGATTCTGGGTTGTACGGTACTGTTTTTTCATGAGATATGCCAAATTTCAGTAAGAATTTAGTCATTTCCTTATTCACAAATTCTAATCCATTATCGGTTCTTAAGCGTTTGATTTTTCGGCTTGTTAGGTTTTCATACCTTTCTTTAAAATTTTTAAACACATCAAATACTTCATACTTATGTTTTATAAAATAAGAAAAATACATACCAGAATAATCATCTACAAGCATTAAAAAATATTTAGAACCACCCAATGAATCAATATTTATAGGACCAGCTAAGTCAGCATGAATTAATTCCAAAACAGAATTACTTTGATCAATATTAATTTTGCAATGTTTTTACGAGGTTAATTTACTGATATACATGATTCACAATTTAAAATTTCAGATTCTTTAACATTTATATCAATTATATCTTTCATTTTAGACATATATTGAGGATTCAAGTGACAAAGTCTTTTATGCCATAATTCATAATTTTCTACATTTTTAACAAAGTTACACTCTAATAATTCAGATGAATTATTATCAATACAAGGTTTCATTATAATTTCTAAGCGATTATTTACTTTCTCAGCTTTTAAAAACAATTTGACCAGTTTTGCTTAAAACCCAAACATAATGATCATATGATTGAATACTATAACCTCTTTCCATTAATTTAGTCATGGATAACAAATTACATCTTAAATCAGGTACATAAATCACATATCAATAGTTAATGTATTTTCAATATTGTTTACAAATGTCTTAGCTTTAACTTTTCCTTCGCCAATAGATTTTAAAACAGAATTCTTACCTGCTAAGTTAATATGACCAACATCGGAATTAAAGTTTTCAAAAAATTTAAGGTCCTTGCACATATGTGAGCTGCTTCCAGAATCCAAAATCCAAATATCCTCACAAGTAGCGTCGGAATGTTCTGGGTCTGTCATAAGGGCAAAGTTCTGATTTTCGTTTTCAAATGCTGCGTTCGCGAATCTCATTTTTGCTTG
This sequence comes from Dolomedes plantarius, assembly GCA_907164885.2. NCBI lineage: Eukaryota > Metazoa > Arthropoda > Arachnida > Araneae > Dolomedidae > Dolomedes > Dolomedes plantarius. The sequence continues at coordinate 191,439,108 of OU015492.1, read as the reverse complement.
TTTTTGGTTTTGTCGTTAGGTAATGTTCTTATCACGTTGTCGGGTGCATTTCCACTCCTGTTTCCTGTTTTATTCCTGAAAAAACAATTTCTGGCTATGTGATTGGATTTGTTGCAGATCCAGCAAAGTTTTACGTTTCTATTACTGTTTTTAACATGGAAAGCTTCTCCTTTTCTGGATATGGAATTTGAGTTCATTTTTAAATGGGTATTCTCTTCTTCGCGTAAAATTTCTAATATTTCATCAATTTCTTTTTCTCTTTGCGTCTTCAATATTTCTCTTATTTTCCCGAATTTATGGTTAAGTCCACGAACTGTGTAGTAAACCAGTTCACGTTCTGAAATGTTCAAACCAAGTGCGCTACACTTCATAGAAAGTCCCCTTGCTTTGGCTATGTAGTCAGATACATTTTCGTTTTCTTGCATTTCTATATTCTTTAGCTCATTTCCAGCATCTATCTTCCGGTCTTCATTTTTTCCTGTGAAAACCCTTTTTATTTTTTCCCATAAATTTTTGGCATTGGTTTCTTCTGCAAATTGGAGACTCTGTTCATCTGAAAGTGATAGCAAAATATAGGCTACAGCGTCATCATTCTTTGTTTTCCAATCTTCTAGTAATTTAAATCCTGTGGTCTATCTTCATAGATAACATCTATTAATCTTTTTAAAGTTAAAATTGCCTTGATTTTCATAGACCAGAGTAAATAATTTCCACTATTCAACAACGGAATGCTTTTCATGTTATCCATTTTCTTCGCTATCGTTTAAACTTTCGCTTTAGGAAATCTCACAGTTGCATTTTGAATTCATCGGCGACCGGATGTCGATGCGACTGGCTCTTCGAGGAGAAAAACAACCACGAAGCTCTGCTGCCAAATGTTGTGTCTCACACGTTCAAGGACTACATTCCAACTGAGTTTTATTTACAGAAAATATACATTTACATACAAAAGGACAAATACAGACACTTAGCACCATCTGGTGTGAAAAGTTAAAAACACTTTGTAGCATTTATATATATATACCAACAGCCATCATTCAAGAGAAGGCTAGAGAAATTTGAGAAGTTGAAGGAACAAACTCCAGGTTCGTTATCCGAGAAGTTAGAATTCAAGGCTACCACCGGCTGGTTTGTAAAGTTTAAGAGTAGATCTGGCTTTAAACATGTGGTAATGCGTGGTGAGTCTGCTAGTGCAGATAAAGAAGAAGCTGAGAAGTTCTGTCTCAAATTTAATGAATTCATTGAAAAAGAAGGGTATTGTTAACAATAAATTTTCAATTGTGATAAAACCGGTTTGTTTTGGAAGCGCATGCCGAACCGTACCTACATAAAAAAGATGAGAAAAGTTTTCCTGGGCATAAACCCATGAAAGACCGATTGGCGTTACTTTTAGGAGCTAACGCTAGTGGTGATATGAAGCATCAACCACTTCTTGTTTATCACTCTGAGAATCCTAGAGCATTAAAAAAAAATTCCATAATCAAGAAAAGACTGCCAGTGATGTGGAGATCAAATCAGAGGGCATGGGTCACGAAGGTTCTTTTCAAAGAATGGCTGTTTGAAGTTTGATCTCCCAGCATCAAGGACTACCTTGAGACCAATGACTTGCCATTGAAAGCACTGCTGCGATTGGACAATGCACCTGCACACCCAAAGGACCTTGAGGATAATTTGCTGATAGACTTTCCCTGGCTGACAGTTCAGTTTCTACCTCCGAATACGACTTCGTTGATTCAGCCAATGGATCAAGAGGTTATTGCGGGTTTCAAGAAATTGTACACTCGCGCGCTGTTTCGTCGGTGTTTCGAAGTGTGCCAATTATCCTCAAAAATGACATTAAAATGTTTTGGAAAGAAAAATTTGACATTCTTGAAGCTATCCGACTTATTCAAAAGGCGTGGTCAGAACTCACTCAACGACATTTCATTTCTGCTTGGCTAAAACTGTGTCCTTCTTGTGTTCAGGGAAACGGAGATAATGCCCCTGAAATTATGAATGAAATTGTTACAATTGCGAAAGATCTGGAATTGGAGGTGAACGAAGATGACATTGAAGAGCTCATAATGGAACATGAGGATGAGCTAACGACAGAAGAACTCCAAGATATCTTGAATGAAGAACACCAGCGAAATGTATCTCCTTCTGAAAGAGAGGGAGACGAAAGAGGACCAATGACGACATCTGCTATTAAAGATCTTTTAAAGAAGTAGGAGGATGTTAGAGCAACGATCTTAGAATGGCACCCAAACCAAGCCGATGTCAATAGGGTTGGGGATCTCTACAACGACAATGCTATTAATCACTTCCGGTTAATTCTGAAGAAAAGAGAAAAGCAATCGACATTGGGCATTTTCTTTAACGACCCATTAACCAAAAAAAATATTGTTAATGTGCAAGAATGTATTATTTTGGTAAAAATAAACTTAGTAAGAAATTATAAAAATATATATATATATCTTTTAATTTAATTTTTAGGGCCTCCAGAGCGAATTAATCGAAGTCCCATAAAAATCTATGGTAAATGGATGATCGGTTAACAAACATTTCGGTTTACGAACATAGTCTTGGAACGGATTATGTTCGTAAACCGATCACCCACTGCATATATATTATATATATATATATAATATATATATATATATATATATATATATATATATATATATATATATATATATAATATATATATATATATATATATATATATACACTCATGGACAAAAAAATTAGCGCACCAAGAAGGAGTAGTCAAAAAATAATGAAATTTTACATACGTAATGACTACTTTGATATAAGTAAATGATAAGAAAATCAAAGAAAAAGGATAATTTATTTCAGAGAAAAAGGCAAAAGAACGTAGGAGTTAATACTCCGTTGGACCCCCTCTAGCGCGAATGCACGATGCGATACGATCGGGCATTGAGTCATACAAGTTCTGTATGATGTCTTGAGACATTTCGTTCAATATTTGATGTAACCTTGCCTCTAGTTCGTTCAAACTCGGGGGATGCCCAACTCATCGTCCCAAATGATCCCAGATATGCTCGATTGGAGACAAATCTGGAGATCGGGCAGGCCAAGGAAGGGTAGTAACAGTTTCGAGACAGTCTTCTGACACCCTTGCCGTATGAGGCCGAGCATTGTCTTGTTGAAAAATGGCTCCTGGGAGCCGTTGCATGAGTGGCAACACATGTGGTTGCAGGATTTCATGAACATACCGCTGGGCTGTTATGGTGCCGCGGAACAATACTAGGGGTGACCGTGTATTGTAGGCAATGGCACCCCATACCATCACACCAGCTGTGGGAGCGATGTGTCGCTGTACAGCAAAGGCAGGATTGAAGCGTTCACCACGGGCTCTCCACACTCGAACACGATTGTCATCACTGCCGAGATTGAATCTGTATTCGTCGCTAAAGACGACCTGGTTCCATTCCGCTGCAGTCCAGTTTCCTCGTGAGCGGCAAAACTCCAAACCGAGGCGTCGATGGGTGGGCGTCGATGGGTGGGCGTCAAGGGCAGCACACGTAATGGGCTCCGCGATACCAACTGTCCTGCAGCCAGGCGCCTTCGTATGGTTCGAGAAGACACAAAGGCCCCTAGTGAAGGTGCTACCTGTGCCTGGATGGCGGCCGATGAAGCAGTTGGCTGTACGCGTGCATTTCTTACGATGTGGCGGTCTTCTCGCGACTGGTCTGTCGAGGGCGTCCTGATCCTGGTCTTTGTGTACATGACATCTCTCGGGTCCACTGGTCCCAACACCTCCTCACAACACAATCAGAGCAGCCTAATTGACGAGCTACTCGCGTAGCTGACCACCCAGCTTCCATCATCCCGACGATTCTCCTCCTCTCAAACTGCGACAACTGCTTATATTGTCTTCGAACACGGCGTAATGGCATGTCTATCTCAGCTCTTCCTTTGTAAATGATTCAGCACACTCAAACAAGCTTTGATTACCTGTTTTATACTCCACAGAGTACGATGTTCAACGCCCTCTACCGGCTATACGTAATGCGCAATCACGCTGCATTTCTAATCATTTGCATATCTCCTCGACATGTACATTCATTGCAAGTTTCGTTACGAACCCGCAATTATTTCTTGGTGCGCTAATTTTTTTGACCATGAGTGTATATATATATATATATATATATATATACATGCATACATACATATATATAGGGAATTCGATTTCCTCTGGCAGGCCCTTATAACGATATACGGAAACAGAAGAAAGCGCATTTACGTTTTGCGGTGGCTTCTTCAGTAAAAAAATTGTAGTCGTACTTGAGCAGCATCAAATCCAGTCAAACAATCCAATTGATGGGAATAATTCGCTTATTCTCTTGTAAACATTGTGATTATTTTCTTGGTTAACATATAATGAGAACTATAAAAGACTTTAAGATATTTGCATGTTTACAAAGAGTGAGAAAATGGACAGTGGCCTCCGGTTCAATCCATGTCCAAACGCTAACTCACTCTCAATCAAGCTTCACTCCAGAACAAAAGGGAATTTTGTCCTCGTGCTCATGTATGATGCAATATGCTCAGCGACAGCCAGGAGCCAAACAGAAGAAAAACGATAATTATATAAGAGGAAAGACGATATTCTGCTTATTTTGAAAGTAGAGAATTAATCAAATCGAATTAAAACTGATGGGGCATTCTTATTACATACATACATATATATGTATATATATATCGGTGCATTTGAAAAGAAAAAAATTAGAAATAAAATTGTCTGAAAGAATGTCAGCATGTTTCGGAAACCAGATAATGTAGCAGAATTTTTCCACATGGATAATTGAAACTGTATCGTAAAATATTAGATTATTACTATTAAACTCAACATAAATTACGATATATATTTCACTTAGAAGCTCTTAGACACTCTTTATTTACAGCATTTGGGAAACTCGACATAAATTGCGATATATATTTCACTTAGAAGCTCTTAGACACTCATTATTTATAGCATTTGGGGACTTCGGGTTACACAGGAATTCAAATTTTCCGTGCCTCCTGGAGCATGAATATTCGGGAATATAAGGGGTGGCTATTGAATGGCAAAAACTGAAACCCCGTAGGCACTATACCTTAAAGAGCGAGGAACGCACGTGCAGATAAGTGACTTTGAACTTCCGGAAGAAGATCAGACAATCCGGGTTTCGTTGTTGCTGGTAGTCAGTCTGCAAGCAGCGATTGAAAGGAGAGGTGTGCAGTCGTCTTGCCAGAATCATGGCTAATGTAAAGGTGGAGCAGCCTATCAATCAATGTGGAATTTTTTGTGGAATTGGTGGAATCGCCAAGGAAGGTTCTCGAACTGTTGCAAGAGGTTTACGGTGATAATGTGATGTCAAATGGGCGAGTCTTTGACACAAGTGAATTCCGAAGGACGAGAGAACGTCGAAGGTGGGATTGAAGAACGCAAGAATGAGCAGAATGAAGATGATGACGATGTTGATTGTTTTCATCGATGTCAATGGTGTGATCGTGCTTGAACCGATCACACTATTGGTACCACAAGGCTAGACAGTTAATCAGAAGTATTACTTTTCAGGTTCTGGCAAGCTGAGAGAACGAGTGAGGAAGAAGAGGCCCGAGTTGTGAAAGAAGAGCGAGTAGATTTTCCACCAGGACAAAACTCCCGTTCACAGTGAGCTGTCAATCAAGTAGTTTCTAGCCGATTAAAAGATCCCATTGCTGCACCACCCACCTTATTAGACGGGTTTATCTCCATGTGGCTTTTACCTGTCTCCTAAGTTGAATCTGATATTGAAGGGGACCTATTTCGAAACTGTGGAAGAGGTCAAGAATAAAACGGCAAAGCTACTGTAGGGGCTGACACATGATGACCCACAACACTGTTTTTAACAATGGGAAATTCATGTCCAACAATGTAAAAATGGGGATAAATATGTTTAAGGGGATACCATTTAAGTATTATTATTTTAATAATAAACACAATTTTAAGCCACCAGTCTCGTTAATTAATAGCTACACCTTGTATAGGAGCTAAACAGATAATTTATATCACATGATAATTCACCTGCATCAATTGCAGCACTTAACTTAGAGGATGCAAATGATACAAGTGGGGTTATTAAAATGTTGTTGTTTCGACTAAAGTAAAGAAGCGGGTATCCCTTGGCATAGTTTGGTAAAGTATTCAAAATTCGTTAAAATCACACAAAAAATGACAGCGACATAGCGTACAACACAATGACGTGTATATACAGAATATAAAGTCAGTTTTAGGCAATTTAAATAGGATAAATATTTCAGAATAAATCCTAAATGTCATCTTCTCTTCATAATTGACACTAAAGAAGAACAGGATATTGTAATGCAAAACAAGAAAACGAAATGTAATAAACACTTGCCATCTATGTCACTGAAGATAAACCCATTCAGTACGAATCTGTTATATGTTCTGCAGTTAATGTTGTAAGTGGATAAGATAGCAAAGAGTTCGCCGCATATACTGCCCACGTCAAAAGATATACCCACTTATTTACAAGAACCCTTTTCTCTAATGATTTCAACATCTTCCTGCCTATGAACTTCTCTGTAATAACCGATGTTTTTTTGGTGTAATTTCAGCATTTTTTTAAATTTTCCGCCAAGTTTGGAGCCAAGTGGGTACCCCTTGGCGCCAAACCAAGCCAAAGGGTACCCACTTCTTTACTTTAACCGTTGTTTCTTATGCCCCCTGGCTGGAAGTTCCAAACCAGGTCCATATATGCTTCGAGCTGAAGTGTGCGGCTCCGGTTTAAAAAGCACCACAAGAGTCGTAGTCTGTCTTAGCTAGTTGCCACCTCAATTTTGACCGAGCACCTCCAGGGTCGACATCTGGGGTATTGTACCCTCTCCCACCCTCTCAAAGAGGGACGGAACTATTAAAATAAAACATATTAGGTTAAATTAATTTATAAAATATCGTTTGAAAGAAGTATATACCCCAAAATAAATTACCACAGTACATTTGTGGAAAACTCAAATCTTCAATCACACATTAAGCTACTGAGACATTTCAGCCCAGAACTTATGAAATCACAACCAGCAATGCACAATTTTGCATTCAGTTGTTCTGCATTCAAAAATGTATTTTTTTATAGTGCGTGTTTTTTAAAATCATTTTTAAAATGTTTTTGATATGTAATTTTATTTTTGAAGAGACACTCGGAATAATTAATGACCTGTCTGAATACCCATGAGATCTGTTTCCTGAACTGATGAACCGTCTCAGTTCATGAAACAAAATTTCAAAGTGTTGGGAAAAGTTTTGCTTAAAGGCGAGTTTTTAAGCATCCCGCGTGTAAATTTAACCCCTATCTGTCTAAGTTGCCCGTTTACCGACTGCTTCAATCACTGCATACATGACGTAGGCTGGCGTCACACACTAAACTCTAAGGCATTGGTCGATTGTCAACCGCTGTGTTTGAAACGAGTTGCCATAGTAACCATCGACTTTCTAACTCACAGCAGTTACAATTTTAGGCGCGGGAGGGGCCTTAAGTTTGAGCGGCCTTGAAATGACTGTCTCCCTTCTTTCGGGTTTGGAAAGTTATTGGTCAGTGGCGAAGATCCAAATTCCACCTCGTATTGTATTGGAATTCGCAATGGCAATCTTTGCCCTTTATCCAGGAAATTTAAAAGGGAGAAATGAATAATATTTTGTATCAATTTCTCATCTTACACTGCTCGCGTACCTCTGTGGCTCGTCTATGACTTTTGAGAGTTTAATTTTTAATTTCGTTAACTGTGTATTTTTAGTTGTAACATTTTCAATTTTTATTATTTTTAACCTCGCTGACTATATAATCTTAAATTTTAACACTTTTACCTTTTTCTTAAAGCTAACATTTTTGCAAGTCAAGTCTTGCTAATCCATTTTAGTATTTTGTTAACTCCAACTTAATCAATTTTAATTCCTAATCTTTTTTTTATTCTCCCAACTTATTTAATAAGTTTTTTAACTTTATCTCTCCTTTTATACGGACAGACATACATACACACATGCATATATGTGTATAGAGTGATTTCCGCTAATAAGAATCACGTTTGTTATTACTGTTTTGGATTCTTATAAGCGGTTGATTCTTATAGCCGAAATTTAGGTTTTGGACAGGCACACACACACCCATATATAAATATATTAGATAATTTACCATAAAATACTCTTTAATTTACGTTATCTTTTACTAAAATTATTTTTTATAATTTTAAAAATACAACTTAATTTCTAGACCTATAAGTAGATACACATGATTATAGTAAGAGAAGAAAAAAAAATCCAATATTTGTTACAACATACCTGCTTAACAGTTTTAACATTTCAACTACAGAAAGGGAGCTAGAAAAAGTTTTCTACGGTAGTTTGACGTAATGAAGTTTTCAGGAGTCTGTTTCAATACTCTTTCAATACTAATAGTCTCATACGAAGATTCACCCTCTAGCTTACGTTTCTCGTTTTGATAACTCGGTTTCAAACTAATAGGACAGTGTTGTGCTAAAGCGTTTAAGGATAAAAACTATTATGTTATGTCCAACAAAGAAAGGGATGAATTTTACGACTATATTCCATCCAATCTTATCAATCTTTCTTTAAAAAAAAAGAAAGAACTTCGTGCCTTTTAAGTGGGTTTTTTGGAAAAATGAAAGGAAAGCGAAGAGTGTAAACTGATTCTTAAAACCGATGGATTGATTCTTTAAAGCGAAAATTTTAACATGGAAATAATACATTTGTTTTTGTTTTCGCGATATTGATTCTTATAAACGGTTGATCCTTATAACCACTGATCACTATAAGCGGTGGTTACTGTATATATATATATATATATATATATATATATATATATATATGTATGTATGTGTGTGTGTGTATACAATCGAACCTCTATATATCGAAGTAGCAAATTGCTGGAAAGGAATTCGATATTTAGAAATTTCGATGTAGAATTGATCTTAGTTTTATCATAATTCTCCTAAAACACTAATATTAAAGCTAATTTTCGTATGCGAATCTCAATTTCTAATTTATAAGCGAATCACATTAAATGAAAGTTAATAATTAAAAAATAAACTAATTTGAAATATTTATTGAGTACTACATACCTTTAAAAAAACAATAATCCAGACAGTGGTTACAATGATCACAGTTACTTTCTTTTTTAAAAAACTACGAATATCTTGCTGAACAGCCAGTTTTGCGGAAGGTTTATCGAAGAAATGTTCGCATTTATTCAGTCTACTAAACACTTCCTGAGGGACGTTTTCCGCGAATTGAAGTCCTTGACGTATTGTTTCAAACGCCTCTCGCATTTCTTTTTTCGATTGCTTGGAAATGTTTTCAGATTTATTTACTTCCTATGGTTCTTCGGTTTCTTTTTCAGTTTCACGATACGAAGTCAGTATGTCTTCGTCTGTAGGATAATCAGCAACAATTAACTTATCATCGACTATCAAGAATTTACTAAGAAGAATACCGTCTGTAATGTGACCTTGGAGTGCAAATTTTTCCAAGACTGTTGGATGTGCAGGAACACGTCTTGTTCTTCGATTTCCGGTAATATAGCGAACCCAGCTTTTGGGAAATAGTTTTTTATTTAAGATTCAAAAACGTCATTTTCCCACAATTTGGCTAATTTTCCCACGCATATCCTCATATCAATCACCTTATGTAAAGTTTTTTCATTTTCAAATGTCCAGATAAGTAAGTCCTCGGAGAATGCGTTTTCGGTAATGAAGTTTCAGGTTTTTTATTACACCCTGGTCCATTGGTTGCAATGTTGAAGTGATATTCGGGGGAAGAAAAAGCAAATTAACATTTGATAATTTTGAAGACACATTAGGATGGGCCGAGCAATTGTCTACAAGCAAAGCAATTTTTCTATTTTGATCACTCGTTTTCCTATCCAATTTCAAACTCCACGCTTCAAAAATTTCATTTGTCATCCATGACTTTCTATTAGAACAATAGTCAACCTCTAAAGACGTTACATTTTTTAATATTCTAGGGTTCTTACTTTTACTTACTACCAATAATCGAAGTTTTTCTTTGACACTCATGTTTAGCGCCTACCAGTACAGTTATTCTATCCTTATTGTTCTTGCCTCCGTGACAATCATTGTCTTTCAAAGTTAGAGTTCTGTTGGGTAAATACTTATAAAAGAGTCCCATTTCATCATCATTAAAAATATCATAGGGCTGATAATCTTTTAGAATTTTTTTTAAAGTCATTGCTTCTCCAGTCATCACAGACTGCTTCAGATACACTTCTACTTTCTCCGGAAATAACCTTTTCCTTGATGCCATGTATTTTCTTAAATTTATCCAGTCAACAAGAACTTGCTTGAAATTGATTATTGCCAAAATGTTTCGCATACTCCAATGCCATATGTTTTATGATCAGACCAGATCGGCAAGTTTTGGTCTCGAACGCTCTTTATCCATTTCAAAACGGCCTCGTCCACTGTATCATAACTGCATGTTTTCGAACGTTTTCTGTTAGGTTCGATACTTTCATAGGATTTCATTACGGCATTCCAATTTTTTATAATATTCGACACTACGCTTGCGGGAATACCAAATTTAGCAGAAATGTCTTTTTTGCACATTCCACTATTTACATTCTTCAGCAATTCAACTTTATCCACAACACTAAGGGATTTTCTTTTTGACATTGTACTCGAGAGAAAAAGTAAAAGTTCAAAACGAATTTATAAAACACTACTTTAATTTGAACAACTTTCACTGAAACTAAACAGATGTAGGAGTGAGGTACAACCATCAGACAAAAGGGATAGCTAGAAACTGGTTTTACTACAAGACAGGTTGCAACCGAAATTAGAAACCGAGTTGGGGAAATTTGGGAATTCCAGAACGGAACAAAAACCACTTTTCCACCTCTCAACCCCAGCTGACTTATGGGGTTCGTGCTAAGAGTTCAATATATACGTAGAAAATTTCGATATGGGGAAGTTCGATTTATGGAGGTTCGACTGTATATATGTAATATCCTTGACGGGGCGATGCAACAGACAGGTAAACTTCATATCCTGAGAATACTCCATGGTTTGTAGTCGGACAGAGTTTTAGGCAAATAGACGTGGTTGTGGAGGCAGGCACGCCGGAGAGAATAAGTTAAGTTCGACGCCAGAAAGTGGGAGGCAGTCTGATCACAATATAGGATGATTTATTAGCTGACACAATCACTGTACAAAGTTGATTATGCTTAACACTTAGGCACAGGTTCACCCAGTTTAATAGTCGAAGTTCTCCGGAAATCACCGGAGTCATCACACAGAAGACAAAGAGACGCAGCATGCCGAAGATTTACATCTTAACTACACCGTGGCAAACACACAAAGTGCGCAAAACTCTAGCTTCACGCCCTGAGGTACAGGCGCGCTGAACTTTTAATTGGTTAAAATTGACACCTGACTTTAACGTGTCATATGGGGTGACGATTTCGAATGTTCTACGAGATTCGAACTTAGATAACATGTAGGCGCGTGGCTTGTTTAAGGGGAAAACGAATAGATTACTTTTGGAATATCTAGATCAAAATCACATTGAGGGATAATGCTCTGTTGCGGTATTACAAAGTTAATGAAGGGAAACGTTATTGTTTCATATATATATATATATATATATATATATATATATATATATATATGTATGTATGTATCTATGTATATATATATTTAAATTAAATTCATATCATCTTGGATCATGTGTGAAAAGTTACAGTTAATTCCCATACTCATACCGAAGGTAAAGAGCCTTTTAGGTCCTATTTGGTACCTTAAGAAAAGTATCTATCTATGTCTAAGGAGTTGTTATATTTGGTGTAGTCATATTTGTGTGAAAGATTGTTGATATTGATGCAAGTTTCGCGGATATTATGGATAACAAATTGACGGCTTTATCTGTTCATACTTAGGAGGACTGATGAATTACTATTATTGTAGAGGCAACTGTCAACTCTGTCTCTTTTGAATCCAGATACAATAAATATTAATAATAATTATTTTTATCTCGCGTTAGTATAAGAGGTTAACATGAGTAACGTGATATTACAGTATGTTAAGAAAGTTTCTTGCAAAAATTTATCTTTCTTGATGACAGAAGCAAATGTTAAAGTTTTTTAAAGAGATACGTAAGAAAAAACGGATGTAAACTGTTTCTTTTACACTTTATTAGGACGATTAAGATATTATAAGAAAATTCTCTTTTTACTGAATTGTTGTGTATTTACTCTATTCTTGCAATTAAAAATGAAACATATCAATAATTTCATAAAATCTAATGAGAAAAAGAATGAGTTTCACCCGAAACAAAATATACAATTCAAAAATTTTGGCAAGTTGCACATACATTTAAACCCTTAATAAAGTTGTATCGTATAATTTCATGATAAAAACTTGAATTCCCTGAGGTGATTGAAGGAATTATATTTGCTAAATCCACGAGGTTCGTTATTTCGCCAGTCATTCTGACAATTCTAATTTAACAGCACTTAAGAAATTGATGTGTTTCTCATCAGTACCGCGTTTAAGGTAAAGGAACGTGATAATAAACAAACCTAAAAGTTGGAAAGAAAGACCCAGAATAGATTAAAAATTATCTTAAATCATTTCGTAATACAGTCTGTCCCCTTGTGAAGACCTGTCTAATACTTTCACGACATTTATTGCAGCAAGTTCTTTTGAAGCTGATATTTATGAATTAAAAGTTTTGGCCAAATAGTATCTAGCTATCAGAAAAATCACAAAAAATTACAGTTTTTCTTTCCCACCCCTCCTATAAAATAAACAAATACACATCTATATATTTAAGTTTCTAAGCCGACTTTTTGGGCAGTCTACTACATCAGAGAAAACTGCTGCATCAATTTTCTTCATTTTGGTCTTAAACGAAAGATTGTAATCTGTATATTTGTCAAATTTGGTTTTTGTAACCGCAGTTTCTACTAACCAGCGATAATTTACTATTAAAAATTGATTTTGGGGCATGTTCAGATCTGGTTTTAGAAACTCACTGTTTCTGCGCAGGCTCAGTGACATGTTTTAATGATAAACACATTTATTCCGAGGAGTCTCTCTAGATCTCTCCTGCCACCATTTTTATTTTTATGATAATTATGCTTGTGAAATATAAGATTAAACCTGATGGAAATTGTTTATTTCCCGCTGTTTAATTGGTGATAATTTACAATTAAATAATTGCCATCTGGTCATGCTCAGTGACATTTTTAAATCTGGCTGTAGATACTCACTAAGTACGAGGCTGATTAAACACGTCAATTTGCTTTTGCGCATTATTATGATTTTCAACATTTGGCAATGATGTGTTGAGTATAATTTGTGTATTAGCAGATTTATTTACTATCTAGCCGTCATGTTTTGGCGTGTACGAACTAGTTTTTTTTTTAATCTAATGCGGAGGCACTTGTCGTTAGACATTCACCTTTTGTTATACACAGCTATTTTACTGGCTACTTTATAATGGGAGCACCATATAGGTGAGCCAGCATTGCTTCCTGTGAGAGGGACGATACGAAAACAACCAAGCCTTATTCGGGATTTGAACCTAAGCCCACTGCGTGGCAGCCCAGAACGCTAACCACTACACCATGTGGGCGGTAATAAATCAATCTGTCTATCAAAATTTAAGTGTTGTTTACCAGTGAGGGACACTTGTCATTGAAGGCATTTCTCTCTTAATCCACTAGAATCGTTGATCGTTTTCAATGGTGCCACTGTATATGTGAACCAATGCCTCCCCCTGGTGCCACCTCAATTTTGACCGAGCACCCCCAAGTGACGACATCTTGGATCCGTCCTTTCCGTAACTTCTCTGACCTCATAGAAGGTCTTTCAGGGCTACAGATTTCATCTTCCCATATCTGGCCTAGATACGAAGGTATTTAAGGGGACTCACGACTCCTAAGTCGAGGAAATAAGGCATATTTTCATACTTTTTGACTCTTTATAACTATTTTAATTTACTCCCAATTTTCAAAATTTTATGTATGTGATAAATTGATATATTCATTTTAATAAATAAATTTTCAACTCTCAAAATAATTTTAAATATTTTTTTAAAATGCTTTAGATATATATATCTTGTTTTTTTGTCATCTTGTTTTTCATTTGATCGTGCAGCTCGCTTTCGAGCATTACTGATTTCAGGGCGTAAATCCATGTTGACACGCGGTTGCAACTTGCGGACGGCCGCTAATGTTTACATCTGGTAGTTGCAGCCGTTGCCATTTGGAGTGTAGAAATATTGTCGATTTTTGTGCCGCATACCTACGCGTTTTATATATATAGATTTTTGCATTAATTTACCCCTGAAAAAAAATAGCAAAATGTGCAGTGATTGCAATAATTCTACTTCAGACGCAATAAAATAACATGCTTATGCAGTGATAAAAATTTCATGGAACTATGTTTCATAGTTTTCAAGATATAAGTTACGGAATGATGCAAAATTACATTTTGAGAAAAATGAGTTCAAAATTTTTCTTACCATAAACTTGATCAGTAATTAAATATTTAGAATATCAATATCTCCGGAACTAAGCGGAATACTTTCATGCGGTTTGCTTTATTTTGTTCAAAAATGATCAGGTTTTAACATATATATTTTTCAAAAAATCGAATGTTTTAAAGATTTAAGTGTAGTGAGGCCCCTTAAAGGCGATCATTGGTATTCGAGCTGAGCACCCCTAGTTCAATGACCAACGGCTACCACTAGACTGTGTGTCAAGTCATTCCTTGACTTCTGAATCATAACCTAAAATTCTTCATAATTTCAACTTATACTGTCTTTTTGCTGCTATTTATTATTTTCAGTCTGTTTACAGTCTCATAAATAATTTATCAGATTATATTTATTTTGTAACAGCAAATCTTAGGGAATATTTTATAACTCAACACAATAAAAGGTTTCGCAAGAAATTTTTAATATTTTTGGAGAAAATGAATTTTTACTGAATTCTGGCAACATATCCAAGTTATAAGTCATTTTTAAAGTCTCATGAAAACAATACGTAAACATATTTCAAAATATATATATATATATATATACATATAAACATTAAATGGGAACTTAAAGCAATGTACTTTTCCAGAAGTCCCTAAACAACTTGCCGAAAGTAATAGGTGTCAACTTGTGTGTCAAGTGAAATTTTTTAAAAATATATAAAAATAACTAATATTTTTAGAAAATACTTTAAAAAATTTTAACTCTGCAGTGCCAGAGATAAAATTATCTTTTATACCATTTATTTATGAAATGTTGCTGCAGACATTAACCTAGATTATTTTTCAGAAATTTTGTACTTTATCTTCAAAGCTCACAGGCGCTTCAAAACGTAAGTTATAGAAGTATTTTATAAGTCTGAGCTCTACATATGACATATTTTACTGCACTGAACAATTTTTATTATTCCGGAGACTACATTTTATGGCAATAATGTACATACATAATAATATATATCCAAGAGTTAATAACATCGGCTTATCACAACATACAGTTAATATGTAAGATGCATATATGAGTTAAATTACTTATATTTTTCTGTCGCCAAAGTTGTGTAATATGTTTCAAGAACTCATAGATTTTTACCGACGGAAAAAAACTAGTCCGAAAGCTTTCAAAACATTGAGTTTAGACTTCGAGTTGAGAGTTTAGTCTAATTATAGAGATCAGACGAGTTTTGTTTACATAGTAATTTTAACACCGAAATTTTTTCTTTATATATTGTTATCAAGCATTTCTAAATTCTGTTTGAAGCAAAAACAAAGCAAACAGTTCGCTTTTAATCTAATTATACCAGAAGCGAATAATAAAATGTCCATACGTAGCATTTGATGCTTTTCGCATCAAATATTTAATGGAAATTAGGTTCATCTTTTGAGGACCAACCACCCTCCTAATAGAGATTTACTACAATATTGTTCAAGGACCTAAGGATTAAATAGTTCTGTTCTTTCACGGAAACTTCTCAGATGATCGTGTGAGAGGGGTGAAGAAAGCTTTGATCACCACGACAGCATGAACGGTTTGAAAGAATCACGACAAAGTAGACTTGTTTGCCGGTTGTAATCCGGTTGTTGCAGTCTGGTGTGATAGTCGAGAGTGAAGACACTTTGTTTCTCATCAATTTGTTTTATTCTTTAAACTTAAACTCAATCAAGTATCGAATCTTCATCCCTTTGCCATTTTGCTCGACTCACTAACACACGTCCATTGTTCACGATTCAATTCCCTATCTGTTCTTACATTTAAAATCCCTGTAGCATTAGCAGCATAAAGCGTTATATACAAATACTACAGTGGTCTGATTAGTGCTGCCATCTATGTTATCACAGACGACATCATATGATCTTTTTTTTTCCCCTTCTGTCTGATTTGTTGTCGTATCAAAGATTTCTAATGGATGTCTTATTAAAATCTACTATTAGCTATTTCTGGGATTTTGTATAAGATTATAAAAACGTGTGATGTTCTTTTCCAGTCTATCACGAAAACACAGATAGACACAGATAACTGTGTCTATCTGTTTTGTAGCTTGTATATGTTTGACCTACTGTTAAGAAATGTCTATTTTCTCGGTCTATGTAATTTTTCAACTTAATGCCGTTCCCTCTCTTATTCTAAAAGGATTGTCTATTCTTAATGCCGTATTTCAGTTCTGCATTTTATTTTGGTAATAATACAAACTAACAAAGTAAACTAAGGCAAATATCATTAAGATTTCTATTTTTTAAAAAATTACTTTAAAAAATAAGCTTTTGACAGCATCTCATTAAATAGATTCAAGTGAATTCTTGCTAGAGGCAAATGATGTTTCAAATGGTATCAATAATCTTGCAAGTTATTATAAGTTCCAGAAAACTGTTTCCACTCCCTCCTGCACGTATTTAAAAGTACATATTACATTTCCTTCAACCCTTTGAAAATTTCCTCCCAATCATCTTTTTTATTTGATTTTCGACGTCAGAGAATAGTAACTTTTATCTAGAGAACACAGTCAGCAGAAAAGCGATTTCTCGTTCACTCGTAGAAATTTCTATGTACTTACATCTACTCAAAGAGGTACATCTAATAATTCTTATTTAAAACGAATAACATTTATCATTAGATGTATTATATCATCAGTTTAAGACATGATAAATTAAATTTTTTTTCCTAATTCGTGTCTGATATCTGTACTGTAAAATCCAATTCAAGAAGAATATTTGCATTTATTCAGATATAAATTGCTGTGACCTGTTTCATAAACGACTGTTTTCATGTCTCCTCCCGTAACTTTCTTAGCAATCCCTTTTTTCTACTATGCAAAACAAATTGCATATCATAATTTGCTATTACAAGAATTCAGTACTTAACAAAAATTTGTATGAACCAATATGTAAGAGAATGATTCCATGTCAAAATTATATAAGCTTTAAGGCGACAATGGACCATGAAAAACTTTTTTTTGATTTATTAACCAATTGCTATGAAATTTTGTATACTTATACAGTGTTGTTTAGAGATGGAAATTCTAAATTTAACAAAAAAATCAGATTGTAATTAATTAAGATATTAATTAAAATCAGTTTGTTAATTACTCTATTTAAAAGTGCTCCATGCGCGTTAATTTTTGTCTCATATATCTAATTTTCTCTCTTAAGCTAGCTTTATATAGTTATAATTAAAGTTAGTAGCAATATTTGGTTGACAGTCTTATTCATAAAAACTAGAAAAGAAATCGATAAAAATTGGTCATTTTATGCAAAATTTTATCAAAAAAATTTATTTTATTGTACAAATTTTAAGTTCTTTTAAAATAGTATAATAAACTGATTACTAAATTTTATTCTAACATATATAAATAATCATTTTATGAAATTTTATGAAATTTTAAGAAAAATTATGACGCATGGAACATTTTGAACTTACCGAAACGACATGAAAACTTGTTTTGAGAAAATAGCATTTAAGGTTTTAATTTGTTTAACATTTCCATTGTTTACGTTTGAAAAAAATACTTATAACTCGGTTAATAATGATCGGATCAACATACTTTTTTTTAAATTTAAAGCTGAGGAGTTGTAGAATCATTTTCTGAAAGAAAACAAATATCTTTTGGGGACATATTTTTGTCAATCTGAAGGTCCATTGTCGCTTTAAAATGTGAAATGTGAACTCAATATATAGCTTAGAATAGGGATTCTCACCTTTTAATGTTTCCAGCACCCTTGGGAAGGAGATTGGAAACTTGGGGTATCCTTGTTAGAACTTTAGTTTTTCAGTTTTTCAAATGTTAAATCAAACTGGATGGTATATCAGGAATCCAATTTAAATTCAAATAAATGACTTACTTCATTTTATTACTGTATTTACTGATTTTATTTATTTATTGAAAGATATAGGTAACAAACTCTAGACTAGGACATATTAATACAGTTTCAAGTGGCCATGGGATTCTGTATAGTAATACACTGAAGGGCTTTGTGTTATTTATGCGAGACTTGCAATTGATTTTTAGAACACAAATATTTGATATCAGGTTTAATAGTTGTGAACGTGAGAGAATCATTCAGGATTAATAATAATTATTCTCATGAACGAGTTAATCGATCTGAGTCATAATCTGTCGAGATAGAGAGTAATTAATTCAACTAATATTTATTTTAAATGGGCCCTATTGATATTGTTTTGTTTATCCCAAAGACAATATGGTGGCACCCATGGGCGATCTCACGGCACCCAAAAGTGCCGTGGCACATCGGCTGGGCATCACCTTCTAAGCTTATAACTTCTAAGAATCTAAATCTAGTGTCAATACAATACGTGCAGTCAGTAAATTTCCACCCAAAAGACATTGCCCAGAAGGCGGTTTTCAGTTTCATTTAAACGAAAATATAAATGGTATTACTCATTAATTCTTCAA
Source organism: Dolomedes plantarius (assembly GCA_907164885.2). Classification (NCBI taxonomy): domain Eukaryota; kingdom Metazoa; phylum Arthropoda; class Arachnida; order Araneae; family Dolomedidae; genus Dolomedes; species Dolomedes plantarius. The sequence goes on along the minus strand of OU015492.1, from coordinate 191,420,146 downwards.
TAATTTTTTCTATTCTTTTAAATTGATTTTTGAAGTTATAAATCAGTAGAATGTAGAAGTCTGCTAACAGTGAAGACTATGTCCATCTTTACAACATAAAGTATCTGCGAATCGGAATCCTGTATCAGTGAGTTTTTCTTCACAGATTTGAGAAAAGCCGCCAACATTTACATCACAGACATCTCGGCTTAACTCTTCACACATCCAGTCAGCAACTCTTCTGTCATCTTCGGGTATTTGATGACAAGTGCGTCCATTGTCAGTCAGGTCCCGATACTACAGATACAAAAGGAGAATTGATCAGGCATATATATATATATATATATATATATATATATATATATATATAATCAATGATATTTCAACAAAAACAAGTATTTAACTGATCATTTTATAAAGGGGGTCACAAAATACCTGTCTGAGGTTTAGCTGTTATAGTAACCTTTCACAATTTCTTATCAGGTCCTAACGTTCAAAGAATAGGGGCGCGAAAAAAGCCCATAATATTTAAAATGAGATCGAGCTCTTAGTCAGACAGAATAATTGATCATGATTACAAATACAAACGCAAATTAATGTATAAAAATTCATTGACGTGTAGAAGTGAAGTAATTTTTATTTTGTACACCTGATGCAGGAAAACAATGATAATATTCATATTCCATTAATTTTCTTTTACCTTCTAAATCCTATTTTTATCAAAACCTAGCGTGCTGCAATTAATGCGTTTAGATGGGTCGGTTATTATTAGTCTGAATTAGACAAGTATATCTTTTCCAGGGTCCAAGGTAGGCAAGTGGTAGCACGTTGGTTTCGGCCGGATTCGGTTGGTTGGGCCGGATATGGTCACGTTAAATCCATAGACCGAAAAGTCCCTCTATAAGGTCAGAGAGAGTAAGGGACGGTACGATCTCCCCCCCCCCCCAGAAGTCACCAGAGGGGAAAATTGAGGTGGCACTTGTCTAAATCAGACTCCGACCCTTGTGGTGACATTATAAAATAGGAGCTACCCCCCTCAGCCCGCTAGCCTATATGCACTTGATATGGTATACTTCCGACCAGGAAAGCAACAACAACGTATATTTTCCAAAATATGTATTTGTCACACTTGGTTTATTTAGTGAGTAAACATGGTTTTTAAAAATAAAAATGTGGTTTTGAAAGGGCTACCGCAATCGAAATCGGTTTTCTTGCATTAAAAGTTCTTCCCGATAGTATAAGAATACAGCAGCTAGTAAATGCAAATACTGCTTCGTTTTTTTGTTTGTAAAATTCTTTTCTTTAGTTATATTATAACACAGAAAAAATTTTTCTCCAGAAAGTGATGTCCATATTTACTTAATTATTATCCTGTTTATCATTTTTGTTTTTTATTCTCGTCATCTCGTTTTGATTTATTTTATAACTTTTATCTCGATGGAGAGTTCATAGACTATAAATGTGTTAGTCTGTGTGTCAAGTAATACTTGATTGAAAAAGATGAAATTAAGTGAATATGTGGTATTTATTTTCGTGGGTGATTTTTTATACAGACGCAGTATAATTCTGTTTCAGAATCTCCGTTTTAAAAAACATTTTTCCGGGTTGAAATCTTTTATAAGCATTTTTTATCGTAATTTAAAACCGCTCACATCTACCATTTAATATTTCAAATCTGTCTGATCTATGCGATACAAATGTCTGAAGAAATAAAATTACCATTTCTTCGCAAAACTCCTTGCATTTATTTGATCCATCGTCATCACAACCCAAGTCATCAAGTTCATATTCCAATTCAGAAATTCTGTTTTCATCCGAAATCTCGTTTTCTCCTATTATGTAGGTAAAGCATTTGCACGTTTCTCCATTACATATCCTGAAATAGAAGATTTCCGAAATATTTTTTAAGTCCTAACAGTTATTACAATTTTTAAAATATCTCCACTTTTCATTTCATTTCATTTCTGATTTGTGACAAGTCTGCATAAGCAATATTTATTACGATAATTTTGAAGATATATTTTGTTAAAATCTAGCTAATGACAATTTTATTCCACTTTGTAACATATTGGTAAATATAATAAATATTTTTTTTGTCACTGAATACATATTTGATCATAGAAAATTTCTAAAAAAAATTCAGACTGTGGATGAAAACTAACGTGGATTTTTTACTCTGAGATCAATCTCAACACTGCAAATAAATAATTGAACTTACCTCTAAGACACCTTAAACGAGGATCATAAACTCCAGAGAAAATACGGGAACACTACAAATAATTGAGGTTCTGGTTGACAATGATCTCTGCAGTCAGGTTGCATTGATAAAGGGTCAGGTTGCATTGATAAGATTTACGTTTCATCTCATTTTATATGGTTTGCAGCCATTATAACTATCAACGCATTCAGAAATATAAACTTAATTAAATGTTCAGATTTTTCTTGGGATGGATTCGACAAAGCATGTTTTGAAATTACTGGAGTGTTTGCCATGCTTACGAATGGAGAAACTGTTGAAATGGGTGTCCCGAATTCTTACCCTGGATGCTGTGCTAGGATGATAGGCGGGATATGACATGGACGATATAGACGATTAACAATGCAGTAGTATAGCTGAAGAAGAAGAAGAAATTCCATAAACTTGTGTTTTGCGTGGGTTAACAATTTTTCTATTGGTGAATCGTTCCCGGATTTCCTAGCAGTAAAGGCAACATGATGAGATGCTGAGATTTAGTAAAACTTCGTTGTGCTGTTGAGCCATCACTTAAGATTTTACTGCAGTTCGGGAATGGTCTGTTAAACAGAGATCAAGACTATCATAAAAAATGTCTTCCTTGGTACTATAAATTCAAAGTTGCATCTTTTTAACAAAAAACATAACTTTTTTCAAACACAAATTCTTTGGATATATCCTGGATTAAAACCCCTGTCAACAAAAAGGATATATGCCTCAAATGGGAAGCATTATACTCTGCGGGGAAATGAATTGTGATTCTCAGAATGTCTTACCAAGCATCGCAACTGACATTATTAGGCCCATCTCATACAGTTTCTTTTAGTTCTGTACCGTAACACAGATGGTACAAAGTCAGAATGTTATGATTTATATCTTGTTAAGGGGCATTTCTGTTCATTTCAATTGTCTCATTGTCTACGTGAGCAGTGCCTCGCTCAAAACTTACAAAAACCATTGCAGTGCAAGTAAGCACATAGTGATGTTGTTGATCCCATACGTTCTAGGCTATTTATTCTTGCGGTTACTTGTCAAGATAAAAGTCACTTTATAAAGTTTATCACCTGAAAGTATAACCATCGTATTCTTTGCAGAAGTACGAGCAAGAAAGAAAACCATTTAATCAAGCCTCGTGCCAATACGACGCATGATGCACCAGAACTAAGCTTCTACATTCCCATTTCATCTAACAGGAATAGTTCATCCTAAGTTATTTCTTATAAACATGTGTAAACCCTTAAAACACCATATTTTTAAATTCAAAAGTTTCTGGAGTTTCACCTTTGAAGAGATCTGTATAAACCTTACAATTCATGAACAATTCAAATTTAAAGCAAATTCAATTGTTAAACAATTGTGAAAAATTGTGAAAAAAATTCAAAGTAATTAAAATATCATTCAAACACACGTCCACAAAATGATTTCTTACATACAGGCATTTGGTAACATTTATACAAAAACGAAGAAAATTTTATTTCTAGCCACATAGTTATGCCATGCATTGTAAAGTTAACGTAAAAACCTTCATTGTTATGTAACTTGCCCATTTATCTGAATAAAAAAAATTAAAAATTAAATTAACATCCAAAATTTTTCTATACAAGCTATCTTCTAAAGCTCGACACGGTGTGTTGCAACATTAGTTTTATAACACTTTCATAACATAATTCATCACATTACGTTTTTTCAAGAAAATTACTAGTTATTATTCCCCCCAAATATATAATCATAATGACTTTTCACACAGGAAAAAATAAGCCTGTAATGCCATAAAAGATATTATGACTTATCGTTTTTGCATGGGAAAAAAACTTAACCTTTCCAAACTACGCCCTAAAATTATTTTTAGCCTGATAATCTTGAACCTTATAATTTAAACAGTCTAACAATTTCCAGCTACTGGTATATAGCCAAGGATATTCCCAGGTCAATACAAAACACTGGATTTCTTAATAAAAGAAGAAAAATGACATCTAAATCTTAGGGTAACAAACTACAAGGCAAAACACAAAAAAACGGTCTCAAAAAAGTTATTCAGATGGATTCTGCCCTTATCACGAAACAACCTTTTCAAAGTTACGTTTGATTTTCTTCGGGTCCGTGGATTGAATGCGAATGAGAGAATTAAATTAATCATGAAACATTATAGAGTCAGGAACCGTGAAAAAGCAACTGCACTCAAAGAGCATGCGACTTCAGAAGCAAATTTTGTGAATGAGATAAAATGTTTGACGTTTCCTACGGATTACCACTGGAAAAATGTTATGAATGATAAATAGTTTGTATTTTTTGTTTTGTTTTTCAACACTAGCACACAAATTTTTCCTTGATTCAGTTCAAACTAGATTTAAGTTTAGTTACACTTAAAAAAGTTGAATGCATTAATTTTATAAAAAGTAATACTATCAACCCTCTCCTGTTTATAACTTTACCTTGAGCAAATATCGCGTGCGTAAAAATTTGATGCGTAAATTCTGAATGACGAAAATTTCCTTGGATCTAAAAACAATGAGTCCTAGATTTTCTGAAAACATTAAGGAATAGAAGATTTCCAATCAACGTCAAATTTTTCATCCCAATCTGAGTAAAAAAAATTGAAATCTGAAATGGAAGTTTTTCGAATATTTTTAGTTTTTCATTAACTGTAATTTTCGAGGTTATCAAAAACTTTTTATTAAAAAAACTTCCAAAGAAAAACAAAGTTGTTGAATAATAGCGTAAATATATTTATCATGTATCATTTTTATTTTGCAAACATGCTAAAGCCTCGTGTAAAATTTTAGATCTCTCAATGGTAAGATTTTTTTTTATGTATGCATTTGTTAATTTGTTTCAAATCTTTAAATCTTCAATTTCCTTGAATTTCTCTTTCAATGTGTTGTATGAAAAGAATCCGATATGCTAGTTCAAAAATACTTAAATGTAGAGTGCAAATATGATTCTCACTCTCCTTTCAAATCCCATGGAACATTCAATAACTTCATACATAACGAATTTTGGGAGCGAAGATTTTCAGAATGGTAGCAAGATGTTTTCTAAAATTGGGAGAAATGTCTCAAATAGGGTGTTATCAGATATTTTCTGAAATAGTGAGTAACTGTGAGAACATTCCTTTAGGGCATTCAACCCAACTAACTTAACATTATGGAATGAAATAGAATTATCGCTAAGTATTGCTATATCTCTCTTATTATAAATACCATCTTTTCGGTTAACGAAACAAAAATTTGACGAATTATTTTAAATGGAAAGCTAGTGTAAAAATGGGCCATTTATGATAAATTATTCCCAGTTTGTGGTTTCGCAATAGAGAATATATAATCCAAACATATCATAATAGTGATAATATTTTATCACGTATGAAAACCACCGTACTAGTCCAAGGACGCAAAGTCAGATATTCACAGGTTTTCCGAGCGGTTTTCTTTCAATCTCCGAGTATGGAGTAGTCGATATTGTAAAAAATCACCCGCCTAAGTTAATGGGGCGATATCCTTTTTGGGTTCCACATGCAGTGAGGGTGTTGACTCGGTTTCACAAGATTCTTTTCAAATTGAACATTCAAAACTTTAAACAAACATTTTTTATTTAAATTTAACAAATTCACAAGAACACCAAAGCACTATTACAACCTCTTCTCACCGAGTACAACGTAAATCTAAAAAAAAAATGTATATCCCGCAATATCTCTCGAAGTTGCCACTTCAGTAAAAAAAAAAAAAATAAGCATGCAAATGACTCCAAGTATAACATTACGTCACACTGAAAAATAGTAATTTATATGAATGCCGGCATGTGGGATAAAATATAACAATTATCACACAATATTGGTGAAACGTGCAAAGCTCAACTTTTCTCGCGGGCACGTTTCCTGGACGCTACAACGTATAAAAATTGGCTTATCGTAATTAATTTTATATTTTCGTTTAAGTAGGGAGAAATATGCCTGTGTAAAATAAGAACATAAAATGTGGTTACAATAGCAGAAAAATACATAAAGGTAAAATATATGCATACAAGAGGAAAATATATGCAAAGAAGTATACATGAATTTTAAACTTCACTTCAAATCTTTTTGAGAAAATCTACTTTACCCGAAAAGAAGAAAGAAAAGAACAAGTCCTTTGAAGAACATTTTTCATTCAATCTATCCAGTCTAATATAGTTATTTCTCTCGCCTTGAGCTACGTATAAATCAATGTAAAAATTACACTTTCTTATCACATTCCAGATGGCTACTTCACAAGGATTTTATCAACCGTTTTTCTTCTTTCTTTGATAAAACATACTTCAAGCTACAAAATAAATATGTGTGTATTATGGCAATTAATTTCAGGGCAAAAATATTGTATTCTAATTCCCATTTAAAAAAAATGCAAATTTTATCATGCAATTAGAAATTTCAGTTGCATCTTATATGCAGAGTTTTTGCAACCATGGAATTTTTTTCTTGATAAAGATCTCTGTGCTCTGCAAAGTATGCAAAATGTAATAATACTATGTTTAATCGGTTTTTTAAATTACATCATTTCTTGATACCTTTGATCAAATTTTTTCAGGAGTTTATTGAAGGTAAATTTCCAAGTATATCTCTGAAGTTGTCAGAACATAAATTTTACTGATTTTCGAAAGACTATCTATTGCACAATTCATACACACGGTAATCATGAAGTGCAATTTTTTTTCGCTAAGACTTTTAAATTCTGAAATTTACATGATACAAAAAGCCACTTCTAAACAAAAAATTGTCTTAGGATTATGTGAAATACAAGTAAAAATCCTGTAATTCTGGTAACTTAAAGACATGGAACAATTTAAATTATTAATATTTAAGAATTAACTGTAAGAAATTGTCATTAATTTTAGATAGTATGGTTTTATAGCCAGAATAATTCCACGGTCTAAATTTTCAAGTTGAAAATTCAAGGAGGTCGAATAAATACCTTCAAGACACTTCTTAAAGGACTTGCTTTCACAGGTCTTCGGCAAGGAAATTTTAACGGAACGTATAATTTTTTTGTGGTTATACGAAAGTTCGAGTCTCAGATACCCTACATATTTACAACTGGAAAAAAATAATTCAGCCTTCCATTTTCTCTAAAGAGCTGGATTTCCGAAAAAAGTCAATTCAGTCGTAAAGAAAAATAACACCACCAAGTGTTATTTTCCTTTACGACTAATAAAGGAAAACAACACTTGGTGATGCTATTTTCCTTTATTAGAAATAAAGGAAAGTTATTTTGCTTTATATTTAACAAAGGAAAGATTATATAAATAATGTTCTGTAATCTTTAGAACTTTAAGATAAAAAACTAATCTTAAAGTTTTAAAGATTGTACAGCTTTAATAAACTTTAAAATCTTTTGTTCTACAAGTACTGTCAAAATTAAGAAAGAGATTAAATAATATTATTTGTGAATAATCCAAGGACATAAAATTTCTCTGAATATGTGTTAGGTTGCCGTAACTCCATATTACCGAACTAATAGATTCCCTCAGAGTTTTGCGGCAGTAATAAAAGTAGATGTCATACCTAAAACAAACACTTACAAGGCGGCTCAAAGGGCGTAAAGTAATGAAATATAAAAAGAATTACAACATGCATTTTGAGAACGTTAAAAATAACAACAAGATGAATAACACAAAAAGGCTCATACCCTACCTCTTATCTAATATGACTGGAACTAATCTAATATGACTCTAACCAATGACGCATACTTCAAAAGAAGTATGCGTCATGATATGATTTTTTTTCCCTGAAAGCCGATATTACTCTCCAAAGGAAAATTCTTTTGAAATCATCTATTTAATACTTTATTTACAGTAGTTTGATTCATACGGGTAAATTTTTCACCGTAAACTGATTTTTAATTTTTTAAAGTTATGTGCCTACCTTTTGGGCACTTTATTTTGAAAGATAGGAAATTTTCATAAAATAAGTTTTTTAATTAAAACAGGGAACAAAACTATGAATTAAAATTTTTTTATGGAGTTTTCATTAACTTTTGAACTTTAGGCAATATTTAGTCAAATTTTAGTAAAAACTAACGTTTATTCCAAATCTTCTACAACAAAATCTAACCAATATATTTCAACAATATATTAGTAATTTTTTTCTACAAGCAATTCACTTACTTGTGATATGAAGCAAAATATTTGCAATATCTCTAAAACTTACTAACATATACCAAATTTTGTATCTAAAACATGATTTTTAAAAAAAATTATATATTTTTCCATAAAAATAGCTCTAAAAATAATAAAAATATACTTACAAGTTATATTTTGCCTCATATCATACCAGTAGATAAGCAGAACCTTGTGACAAAATTTTATTTCACCATCTTAAAAACGTTCGAAGAAATGAGATTTTTCGTAAACGTAAAAAATGAAAAATGCAGTTTTCCAGAAAACGCAAATAAAGATTTTAATGTAGCACAAAAAATTATCTATACAGTTTACAATCTCAAAATTCACCACATTTGTAGGTCAAGCCTTCCTTGGCTTCATTTTTAATTAATTTTGATGTTCTTTAAGCTTTTGGTATTTTCTGGATTTTTTTGTGTAGAAATTGACGCCCCGATATAATTATTCGATCAATGTTAATTTCCTTGTAGTGTTTTAGCCTTTCTGGTTCAGTTTTTAATTCTAAATAATTAAAAACAGGTACGAGACCAATAAAACCTGAATTAAATAGTATCACTGCAATAGGAGCACCTAATAACAATGTTTGCAGTTGAACAAAATTTTCTTTAGGCAAAATATTCCACAAAACCTTGTTTAACGATCCATCCTTGTTCTGAGTCATTCCATGAGCACACTGTTTTAGTTATTTCTGGTCATAAAGTTCAAAGTAAGTTTTAAGTAAAGAAATAGCTGCTTAAATGCATTTTTACATATATGTGGCCCCATTAAAAGGTCGCTTCCGGTTCAGAAAGTTCACTTCCGGTTTATAATTTGGGCTAGAACGTTGCTTCTAATTATCGCTGAACCAAAAGTAAAGCATTTTTGGAATCCTAAATGTTCGAACTTTCATTTAAAATAATAAAAACAATTCAAAATTTTTCGCAAAAACAGCGATTTCAGGGTAGGCACATACCTTAAAGAATCATTTTAAATTTCTTCCAAACATTATATCGAACATACACAGTCCAGTTATATTTATGTGACCACCGCCTACTTTTGACGTCAACGTTAAATAACCAATCGCAGAAGGCACTTGTCATCAGCAAATTTGGTGGATATATGAAGTGTGTTGTAGGCATTCAGAAAACATTTCAGTTCTTGCAGTCATGCAGAAACGGAGCGATTTATCCGATGTCCAAAAGGGCATGATCATTGGCTTTCGGGCCAAGGGTGGAAGTATTTCCGAAACGGCAAATTTTCTAAACCGTTCGCGGGCCGACGTGGTAAAAGTATACCGTGTATGGCATAATGGTACTATCCAAAATCAGGGACGTGGCAAATGTGGTGCACCATGGGCCATAGATGGCAGAGGTGAACGACGGCTGCGGAGATGCGTTCGGGCGAATAGACGTGCAACCGTTGAGCAACTGACCGTCCAGAGGAACCAAGGGGCTACCAACATTATCTCCATAATGACGGTTCAGTGAACGTTGCTGCGTATGGGCCTCCGCAGCAGGCGCCTGGTTAATGGACCTACGCTGACTGCTGTTCATCGGCGACGAAGGCTGGAATTTGCACGCCAGTACCGCAACTGGACTTCCACTGAGTGGAGACAAGTGGCTTTTTCCGATGAATCCCGTTTTATGCTCCATCGGACAGATGCACATTGGCGTATACGGCGTGGCCCGTCTGAAAGCAAACACTGCAACAATTGCCGTTATGGTCCAAGCTGGAGGAGGGAGCATTATGGTCTGGGGAATGTGTTCGTGGTATTGTCTGGGTTCACTCATCATTGTGGAAGGCACGATGGATCAATACAAGTATGCATCTATCCTTGCGGACCATGTTCACCACTACATGTGAATTGTTTTTCCTCAGGATGATGGCATCTACCAGCAGGACAATGCGACGTGTCATAAAGCTCCCAGTGTACGTGCGTGGTTCGAACAGCACTAGGTTGAGTTTACTGTATTCCCTTGGCGAGCAAATTCCCCGGACTTGAACCCAATCGAGAATCTGTGAATCCTAGGTCCTCCATCAGGTTGTTCGCACCATGGATCCTCACCCGCGTAACTTAGCGCAACTGGCAAAGGCACTGGAGTCGGTATGGCTCAACATTCCAGTGAACACCTTCAAGAACCTAACTGACTCTCTTCCTGCACGTCTCACAAAGGTCCGCTCTGCGAAAGGTGGTTATTCTGGATTTTGACAGGTGGTCAAATTAATGTGACTGGACTGTGTATGAAGTTGTTAGATACTATAGGAGCACCAACACTGGAATGTAAATCAGATGTGAAGTCACCTGTGCGTCTCCCTAAACCTTTTTGCTTATTGTTTTTTTTATGGCCAGCCTTTCACGGGTAGGCTCCTAGGCTCTGATCATTGTACAGCTCCTGAACATGGCTTCTTTAAAAGTATGACAGCTTCTAAATCTGTGTGATCAGGTAAAAATAAAATGAAAACTGTTACTGAATAAACATAATAAATTTTCTTATAATTTGACACCATCTCAAAAAATTCATTCATCCAAAAGAAATTATGATGATACTTACTGGAGGAAATGGCATTCTAACAGAATTACTTTGAATTAGATTATGTTGTACTTTGAATTACGAGTAATCATCATTAGGATAATAGTGTAGAAAAGTTTGCTGTGTTTACCAGAGTGCAATTTAACAAAAATTTTCGAATACATTCTCTAAACAATAATAATCGAATAATATTCGAAAGCAATAATAGTAAATCGAAAACATAAAATAATTTATTTTTATGTTTTCTCTTAATGTCCACCTAAGTCAACAAACAATCATGATGACAAATTTATACTTTTTTCAATATTAAACAAAATGAATTTTAAAAAGTTCACATTTGTCAGTTTCATTTAATATTAATTTTCAAAATTATTATATGAAGCTTGAAATTTTTAAAGTTAAGGAAATGCATTTAAAATTGTGTAATTAGTATTGATACATATTTTTCTAATTAGACATAATCTAACATATTAAAACCAACCCTTATTTACACGTATATGAAATATCAGATTTCAATTTCCGTTTGAAGGGAACATACTACTAAGCACTATGCATCAAATTTACATAGCTGTGCATTATATATAGTACAATATTACTGATTAGTGTAATGGCCAAAACTCTGGTCTGGGGAGAATAGAAGATTCGGTCAGTTGGCTATGGAGCACTATGATAATCTATTGCTACGCCAGGGCTAAACAGATGTAGACTTCCAATTTAAAGCCATTCTATGGCTGCAAACATTCATGACAACAACTGGGCTGTACAGAATGTCTGAATATATTTCTCGGATCAGTCTTATCGTTTTACGGCTAAAGAAAATAAAGAATGTGCTACAGAAACATAATTATCTTATCACTCAAAAAACGGGTGGATATGTATAATTTATTCTAACCACCAGTGAGATCTATTTTTCTAACTTATTAAGCCTTCATTTGAAACAGTAGGTAGTAATGACCACTTCGAAATCAGTACTAAGTTAAAATAATAGAAAGGAGAAAAAAGGAATAATTAAAAGCAAAGCGTTCTTGACGGGTGCGGTGCTCCAGTTGGAAAGAGCAGAGGGCCAGTGATCTGAACGTCCCTGGTTCAATGCTCGTCGCAAATCCACCGCCGTGTTCACTAATGGTGGTCGGGAACGTAAAATAGGTCGTGGCTGCAATGTCCTCCAAGTTCTCAAATTTACTTCTGGAGGTGCGGGGTCAGGTGTTCCGGTCTCGTCGCTTGACTCGGTTCAAAATTACGGGACCGATGTTCTTCGAGGTCAAGTCAGACTTTAGCTCTAGTGGTACCTCGCCTTAAAGTGAAGTTGTTTACTTCACTTTATTAATACTTAATTAATAAAGTGAAAATTTCATATTGTTATATATTTATATATTGGTATATTTATATATTTATATTATCATTATATATTTATATATTTATATATTGTTATATATTTTTATTACTTAACTCCATATAACCTCGCCAAGGACCTAGCATTTGAGGACCTAGGTCCTTTTGACTTGCTGTAGGCTTTCCTACACCAAGGGGATTGACAACAACAGAGTTCTTGAGGAGTCAGGTTTTTTTTTTACACAGGGTGTTTATTTATCGCACTTGTATCTGTATGAGACCTATATGGACTTAGATGAAAAGCACAAAGCAGACGAAAAGCGCAACGCGTGCATAACACTTGTAAGTTGAGGGATATGCGACGTTGAAGAAACAAACCGGTATCATTGTAATAAAACGAGAAGCAGTATGTTAGAATTGTTTGCTCTCATGAATTTGTCCTCAGATACTAACACGCTAGGTTATCAGGGAACGCAAAAAGAACTCATATGTAAATGATCTGAAAACACTAAAAAAGAACAGGGAGAGACAAAAATTTACAGGACATAGTGCTATTCGGAGATATTCCATTTGATATTACTATGGAAATTGCGTTACAATAGTTTACTCGTATAATAGTTACAGTTTTCGTGAAAGGCTTAAATCCCCCTCTTTGAATATGGAGGATTAGCCTTCTAAGAATTCTTTGATCCACCTATGAAATTTTGTAAGAATATAAATGTACTATCAACATATAGTTCTTAAAGCATATCGTATGTTTCTTAGACTGTTTTCCTCTAACGACAATGTTCATCAGATCTTCGTCGTACATCCTTAGAGGCAAAATGTTATTGATGCTTGCAAATCGAAAAAAAAAGCGTGTTGAATAAAACATTTAATGAACTAAGAATGCTACATATTAAAAGACTGTCATAAAAATTAATTTGGCACAATCTGGAGAAAAAGAAAAAGTAATGAACCTGTAAAAGGGAAAACACGCCATCCTATAATAGTCAATAAAAGGAGATCACTTGAAAGGTGATCAAAATAAATAACGAAAAATGCTAGAGTTTGTTACTTTACAGTATCTGCTCTGAGTCTTTTCCCTCAGAATCGATTTGGGGAGCAGAAAAATGGTCATATAATTAAAGAAATAAAACAAATCGCCGGCGGTATGAAGAAATAAATAACACGTGACATTTACTGGAAGAGATAGCGATAAACTAGTCGGATGTTCGAGTTCTAGTTTAATTTAAAGTTTTATAAGTTGCTATATTTTTATATAAATTTCACCTAAACATTTTTTCAATATTTATGAAGAATATTTTTTAAGTGAAATCGTATAATATTTTCCATCATGCAATACAACATACTAAAACATTTTGTAAGATTTATGCCCCGAAAAAGCTATTCAAATATTAATCCTGAATGCTCAAAATAATAGGATCGGTTTCTTTCTCTACTATAGTTCAATTTCAATGAGCTAAAAAATATTAATTAGTGGTATGTGAGTGATATTGTACAATCTATATTTCCGAAGACAGAAGGTAAGATTCCATCATGGCATTAGAACCAGGATAAAATGATAATATATGTAGATCTAATATAATTACAATTGTTAAAAACTAATCATGTAGCTATATACCAGTATAATAGTATTCGTATAAAGGTATATTTTGAGCAATGAACTCGATAGTTTAGTAATATTAGAGAAGCGAAAACAAAGTAAATCTATCGAACCTTTATAAACTATTGTATGTACAATGTAAGTAGTGATGAATAAAATTAGGAATAAAATTAGCATATTATAAATTTTATTCATAGAAAGAAAACTAGTCAAATGGATGAAGATCATAGTGTTAAAATTTAAAAACTAAAGCATTAGTAGTAATATATTTTTTCTCCAAAGCAGAAAGTACATTATCCTGACACATTAACCCATCCAACCGCGTTTTTGGAGGCTACTTTATTATGAAAGTACTGTATAGGTAAACCAAGACTGCTCCCTATGATAGGACAGCTAAGGCGGGATTATTTCTTATCCAGGATTCGAACCCGAACTTACTTTGCGGAAGTTCAAGGCTCTAACCACCATACGATGCAGGCTGTAGAGTGGGGTGGGCCGAAAACAATTTTTTTTTCGGAAACGGCTAGTTGAAAAAAATTGTTACACTTATAGATAAGAAAAACTGTAAAAAAAATTTGTGAAAAAAATATCTTCCGATCGGGCATTCAATTTAAAATATTGAAAAAATAAGAAATTAAATTTTTTTCAGCAGTTTTGTCAAAAGTTCTGATATAATACATTTCAAATGCAATAGTTCGCAATGTATAGTAAAAGGGTGTTAAAAGACAGGGAAACATTTATATATATATGTTTAAAATATTTATTGTACAAAAAAAATATTCAAAAGTACAATTTTTAAAAAAACGTATTTTCATAAGATTGTTGCAAATGCTGTTTTTACTTCACTTTTAACTTTCGTCGCTCCTATTATGCCGCATTTTTGATTGTTGAACTCAGACTCATTAAAGGCAGCTTTTGAAGAAAATTCCAGCATGACTGACCTTGACAACGGGGTGCTTCTTATGTAGCCATCTCTAGCTTCATTGCCGCTCACACTTTGGCTAGCTTCGGTGACAAGTTTGACGCAACGCTCCATAGCTTGGGTGCGTCATGGACATCTATTGAACTCTGAAATCATTTCTTATATTTCTTCGTCCGGTGCATTCCTTAGCAAAGGTGGCGTAGTGACTTTGCAAACATTCCACTTAATCATGTCAACGTAATCAATCACGTTGAAGTCAAGTGTAGGCACTCTAAAGTCTCTAATTGTTTTCTGCTTGCAATTTACCGGAGCTTTGAGAACTCGACGTAATCCCAGTTCTCTCACATGCTGTCTTTTGTCCATAACCAAAGGCGCAATTAAATTTTCGGGGTGTGCAAAATATGAGTTTCTTTCTATTACTGGTTGACTATTTTTCGCAAATGTTCAGGGAGGTATCGTGTTAATCTGATTGCCTCAAACACAATCTTAGGACCTTCAGAAAAATAACCACTTGCTTTGATCCGGAACTACAGTGGCATTTAACAATGCAAAATGAAGTACACCAGCTGCTTCAGTTCATCTCAGGGGTTTTCTTCACTGACATACAGTCTGAATACTCTATTTGCTACTGATACTCATCGGGAATGTGCTAATGGACCTGGTTCTCGAGCTACCAAATCCGCTAGTCTTTGCTCAGCTTCTTCTTATCGGCACTAGGAATAGTGGAGTCAATAGGTAAAAAAATCTGCCACAGGAAGTTTTTCACAGGCTTTCAATTTTTGACCAACTTCACCACCAAAGGAGGATGGTCCTGCAGTGGTTCCGTCCAAGTGATGTAAAAAATGTTTGAATGATAGCTCGTTGAAATGTAGGAGGCAAATACACCATTGCAGCGGTCTACCAACGTTTAGTCTGATTTGACGAATGACATCATTTTTACAGCCAGTGTTAGTGCCCGTTCCGTCACTTCCAGCAACATAGAGCTCTCCAGAAAAATATTCAGTTTAGCCAAATGTGTAACAACTGCCACAGCAATGTCTTTAGAAAACCCAGTAGTGGGTAAAACATGGCAAAAGTAATTTGAGCCTGGTTCTTGAACCAAGGAATAATGTTTTTCTTTTTGGTCGGACAATAACGTTTAGAACAACATTTCAATCATCATAGTCCCATCCTTCCTGCCATCAAAATAAAGACCACGTAAAAGTTCATTAATGGATTTAGACTGCAAATGATGTCTGTTACTAATTTTTTCTCTTCTTACTTTGTTCTTGTCGACAACATGAAACAAGTCTTCCTCAATTATGATGCCGAAGTCCTGGGGCACACTAGACGTAATCACGGCTGTATAGCGGTCCGATACCCCATATAGATCACTTGGCAGAGCAGTTGATTTAAGTTTTATCAACATTTTCCAGTGCTTAGATGCTTTCAGTTTTATCTCATCTGGTTCGAAAAGCTCATCTTTTTCAGCGTCACTCTCATTTTTTCCTTCTTCCTGTTCATTTTCGGGCTGCTCATGCTCAGTGGTTTTTTTATATTTATACCCACTTTCGCCCGAAGTACTTGCACCTCGGTTTATTTTATAGTAATCAGTCAACAAGGTATTTCTACGTTGCCTTTTCTCCAATTTTTGAATTTTCCAGTAATTCTACGGAGTTTATTTTGCCCAAATTGTACTATCTTTGAAGATATATGAATCTGAGTTCAAGAACTGGTATCTTTTTGGTTTTTTCGAACTTCCACTTTATATTTAATGGACATTCACACATATCCGGATTTTTCTTACAGGTGCATTAAAACAATTAGGGCATTTACATGCGGCTACATCAAAAAGAACGTGGAAGAACGCCTTATTGCAGTCCTTCAAAATACGGCTTTTACGATAGTTTTTAAGGCAATGCGCGATCGGTTAATATTGAATAATCAAGGGTTTTAATTTTTTTCACGTGCTATTAGCTTTGCCCTACACAACCTAAACTAGCGCTCTTCAAATTTCAAACGTTTGACGGTTTAAAAAAATTGGAAAGGAAAACTTCATTTTTCTATTTTTTTCGAAACTTTGGAGTGAATGCTCGATGTGAAGATATTATTTTTTCACAATTTTTTTTTACGATTTTTCTTATCTATAAGTGCAACAACATTTTTCAACTAGCCGTTTCCGAAAAAAAGAAAAAAAAAGTTTTTAGGCCAACCCTACTGTAGAGCTTCTAATTAAGACGAAAAAATAAAGTTGTGCACTCATTCCTCTAAAAAAATATTCGAATCTAACTATTAACATTTTTCTAATTAGTTCTTCTTTTCTAATATTAATTCTGGTGAGTCATATATGTTATTATATGATAAATATTCAGAAGCATTTATTAGTTCTATCGGCAAAATAATAATAATAATAATAACGAAATTGTTTTTCGATATATTTGACTGTTTTCCTGCCAAATCTAAAACTAAACTTCGATCTTCCGGTAGATGTTCTTGCTTTGTGAATCAGTCTCACTATCAATGATTTTCTTAGCTTATTATTTCCTATTCTTTTTAAACCCAAAATACAGAAGTTATCTAATTATTTGTCTTCGCAATTCTTAATCATGGTTCTTCGATCATCCATTAAACAAATTATTTGCAATATAGTTTATTCCTAACACTTAAGCTTGCCTTTAAAGCACTTAAACTTGCTTTATCATCTCCTAACACTTAATCTTGCCTTATTTTTCTGCATTGGCTGGAGAACTCGACCCACGGACTTAACCGTTTATAGTCAAGTGTTATAATTAATGTTCCCACCATGACCTCTTTCTCGAGGAATTTTTTCTATTTACCATTTTACATCACATCGCATTTTCAAACAATAGTAATTAAACTTTTCATAGTACAACTCAGCCATTGGTTGGTGACTGCTGCGAACTTATGCTCATGTGCTCGTAGCGTTTGAGACAACTGCAAATCACTTTCCCTTTTTTCACATTTCATTGGGTTCCGTATATTTATGAATATTTTATTAATGTATTATTCATTTAAATATCTATTTGTTTTCTGTCTCAATATCTTAAATGATGAAATAAAGCGATTGGTAAAGCAAATTGAACACACTGGGAACTGAAATTAAGCAAGATAGATATATTAAGGCGCTAAAAAAATTGTGTAATAAATAAAAAAATATTGAGGAAATAATATCACAAATTACACCCCTCCCACCTTGAAATCACAATCCCCTCCCCTCAAAAAAAAAAAAGAAATGAAATAAAATAAAATATCAACTCCGCAATTTCTTTTGCAAAGAGTTGGAAAACAGCTACGACAGCAAAAGATGGATTTTGAATTTTTTTCTTGGAAAAGTCAGTAAAACTATCGTCAATTGTAGCAAATATAAATGGAAAAAAATGCTAGAATTTTTTCGACGGGGGCATATTTAACGTAATATTTCTTTCTCAGAAATCTTTCGACTGGGGAAGACAGATAAATATCAGGATCAGAGATAAAAATGGAATAAGAAAAAAATAAAATCAGCCTTTACAGACATTGATCCGGTTTTCATCAACTTGACTGAAACTAACTCACCAACCATTTGCAAAAAAATTAATGATTTATAGCCAATTTCAAAGGATTAGTTTCAAATACGGAGCAAAAATGTAATGTTTTAAACTAAGAGAAAAGACATTCAATGGGCACTTTATTAATTATAGTGGCGAGGAATTTAATTCTAATAAAGCATTTCGAGCTTCTAAAATGTTTGATAAAATCTCTTACGTTTTATTAAAAAATAGATTAACCTTCTATTTTTTTTCAAAAGTTTTTATTTATAATTTTTATACTTAGAAATTATGACTTCCCCTTGTGTCATTACCACAACCATAATGGGGTGACCCTCCGGTTAAAAAACACTACTATAGATAATTAATGTAACAAGCAAGAGGAGGAACTTTAATTTTTTTGTCTTTCCATGCATTCATAATTATTTAAAAGTTCTTTAAATTAGTGTTATCCGATAGTCAACTATTTCAAATGAAATAAATTTTTACTACATTTGAGTAAAACATGAACAGTAAGATATTTTTTGTTGTATATTACTGTTCTTAACAACATATATGAAACATTTCACCGCATTATGGTCTGCAACAGGAGATCATTAAATGCAATATCGGTAATAAATACTCTGTGCAAATATTCTTTGCATTAGTTTTAGATAATCTGATTCTAACGAGTGTATAATGTCCGAAGTTAAGCAATTAGTAAGTCTGATAAAGTAAGAAGCATTTTTGTGACACGTAAATAAATGGGTAGTTCTTAATGTTAAATGAGTTTCCATTGTTCATATTACAATCATACAGCCTGTAATAGCCAATATTGTGGTATTTTACGAGTACGGATAAGCATATATTCCTATCTTTCCCCTCCTTATGCGTATAAATTCATTTTATCAAAAAGGATGGAACAAAATTTTGATTTACACTGTCAATTTTTCTCTCAAGCGTTTGTTAATCATGGCATTTAATTAAATAAAATTAAGAGGAAATTTTCAGGCAATGTTTCGCTGAAAAACGATAACTTCTTGTACGCTTAAGTATGTTATTTCAAAATAACGGGTTTTTGAATAGCTCTGAATATTACAATCTTTTGCCAACGAAATTCCTAATGAAATCGACACATATCATTTTTTTTTGCTAGCAATATGATTTTATAAAAATATGCAAAATATAAAAAAGAATGTAAAGCAGCTGTATTTAAATGTATATTAAAGTTTTGATGTTTATGAACCTATGCGTAGAAAATGGATTTTCTAGTAATATTTATCCATAATTTTTTTCACGTGATTCTCAACTATTGTGAAAGATTCAGGATGCAGTTCGAAGTACTGTGTCCAATTCTGGTGCATAACAAAGCAATTGTAGAATAATTGTCGTATTGATCGTCCATTTTATTTATAGGGCATGATTATTTGGCGGTAGTACAAAGATTATCATCTTAAAAAGGGGTAGTTGGGTGCGTTGTGTTTTAATTATTTATTTTGTTACCCAAAGCTCTGGACGTAATTAGCAATAAACGAACAATTTTAAAACCAGTTGGATCTGCTAAATCAACCTTGCTCCACATTAAAATACACTGCAGATAGATAATTACTGACTCAAGGTTTAAAACAATAAAGACATATTTATTTACACTGTCTTAATATTTACATTTTATCTCATCAAATTTAATTAACATATCGCTGCTCTACTCACTATCAAAACACGAGCAAATGAAACAGGGTTCTATTTAGTTTGACTTTCTGATTCAGGGAGCGTAAATACTAACTAAAATAAAAATGCTAAAATCTCCTAACCAAAATAATGCACTATATTTTCAATCACGTTAAACTCGCACTAACTATCAATAGCAAACGTGGGATCTGAACTTAACAAAATCAAGAGAAACACTCACGTTCTTTAGTTGAGGGCAACCTTCGGGTTATGCGTCGACTCTGGTAGGGGACTCTTCCGTGACGTTAGTTGGGACTCTGTAGGTTCTCTTTCTAATGATGGGGCACTCTTCCACGCTGGGTTATTTGTCACTGTAGACGGACCGGATGCAATGTTCTCAGCAACACACCTCTTTATTTTGGATTCGGGATCAGCTATCAGTCTTCACTCCACACAGGCTTTCTTTCTCGGGAAGGTTCAACCGAGTTCCGACGCATCAAACCCCCTTCATTTTATTTTAGCTCCGGGAATATTTGACCGGACTTTTGGGCAGTCAAACAGGGGTAGGTTTTTCTTCAGCCGACTCATGGCAAGGCCTCCTGGACTCCGACTGACTCCGACTGACTTCCTTTGTTTTCAAACTCACTTCCAATATTTAAATTCACCTAAACGTTCCCGTCTCCGGAAACAATTCACCAGCCATTCAGGAAACTCTCAACTTTTTATTTGCTAAGTTTCTACACCTAAAAACCTCTCATTCGCTACCCTCTTTCTTAATCAAAAACGTCCCTCTTACGCAATGATCCAAAAAGCTGATGACCACCCGCAAAACACCACAAAACCATGTGGTTTTCTAACGCTCCCCTCCATCAATCACCCACAAAGAGTCATTGTTACTTAACGTCACAAATGGGGCCATCTTTCTCTTATCTTCGTCTATCATCTAAAGACCCCACACACTCTATTGCTTCGTTAAATGGCTAACGTCGCCGACAAACGCCATGTCCTATAGTCAGGTCGGCATCAAAGTCGTTACCAACCTTAAACACAAAATGTAATGAATCAAAGCTTTCAAACTTTTTTTTCTCTTAAAATATTAATTTTAATTTTTTTGAAAGCGCTTCATTACAATAATGACCAATTTTAGTATATAAAATAATTCATAAATAATTTTACAAATTTATTGCTGAGAATTTATTTTAACAAATCAGGGAATTTAAAAACATATGCTGATTTTTCTGACACGTGTCATCTTTGTTTTGATAGTTTTCTCCCAGCCTTTTTAACTCTGTATATTTCTATATTATATATGTCTTTTCTCCTAGTTTACTGCTAGGGAATTTTATAGCATGACATTAGAATGGTCACGCTTTAACATTTTTTAATGGGTTTCATAAAACAATAAAACTGAAACGTAATTGAAAAACATTTTATCCATACTTATCATTACTTTTTAACATTAGCTGATCTCAATTCACACATTCTAAATGCAGAATTTTCTCGAAGTTTTGTGTGATATTTGATGGGTGTTGAAGATGCTTCCGTTTGTATTAAAACACTGCTGGATTTATTCATTTGTTTAAAAACCTGGGTACAAGTATATGAAGCGTAGAAGGGGGACTAACGAATATATAATAGAATGAAATGCTAAATATTTTTATCTACAAGACTATATACAGAAATACATAATTTTAAATCCTTTTAGGTAGTTTTTTTCCTCTTGAATATTTTCCACCAAAAATCAGTTAAATGTCAAAATTAAATCATAATTTAAATGTATCTAATCGTCTCTTTATTTCCATTTTTCTTTGAGGGCCGTCCTCATTGTCCTTCTTATATATATATATATATATATTACTTTACTAGTACTTTATAATACTTTATTAGTATTATAAAGTACTAGTTAAGTAATACTTTATTAATACTTTATTAGTATTTGGTGGAACGTTTTTGGCTTGTAATACAGCCTGAATTCGTCTAGGAACGTATTTGTACATAAAATGAATGGTGGTTAAGGGAGTATTATACCACTCGTCATGGAGAAATCGTGAAAGTTAATGAAGAGCTGGTGTTGGTGGATTTCGATACTTGGATCTATTCTCTATAACAAATTACAGTGTTTCAATGATATTTAAGTCGGGGGACTGTGGGGGTTAGGTAACATGTTTGCCTCAGTTTTCATGTTCCTCATGCAACAATATGACAGGTCTGGCTGTATGGACAGGAGCTGTATCATCTTGGGAAACATACTCTCCAACGTTAAACAATGTTTGCATCATAGGATGAACCTGGTTGGTCAAAAGTTCGACATAGTCCTTCTCAGTGTATCTCCCTTTTAGGGTTACAACGCAACTTGCTGAAATCCATGAGATAGCAGCCCAAACCATGTTAGATCCGTCTCCATGATTGATAGTTTGCACGAGGCAATCAGGATCATATATTTGTTTGGTTGTTTTCCAGTAGTGCGCACGTCTTCTTGTGGGGAACAATGAGACCGATGCAGATTCTGACCACATGACATTAATTTACATATCACTTCACCAGGATTTGTGCTCGGGGCACTAACGTGAACGACGTTTTACATTCACATGTGTTACAAGTGGCTTGGTAATTGTTACTCATCCGTAAATGTTTTGTTTGTGAAGTTCCCTCCTACTTATAATGGCTGATACAGGAAGCTGTAGATGTAGATCGAGCTCTATGGTCAATTTGGTTGCAGTTGTTTTATTTTTACGAGTCGCAATCCGCTTCAATACTCGTCCGTCTCTTTCACTCAGATCTCCCTTTCTTCCACTATTCTGTTTCGCAGATGATGTTTATCCGTGCATTCTGTATGCTGTCATGACATTCGATGCCAATAGCTCTATAAACACCACAAACCCAGGTGGTTGCCTCAAGAGATATTCCATTTGACACACTCCAACAATTTGCCCGCAAGGTCTGCAAGGTTTAACAACTTACGTTATACCCCCAAAACAACGATGCTCATAGCTTCATTACTGCTACCTGGTGGTAGAAGAATATATATATACTATATTCTATAGAAAATACCGGGGGCCATACTTGTATTTTAAGGAATAGGAAACACTTTCCTGAACACCACTAATATTTATAGGTGTTTCCATTATTTTGATAACCAACGGTATACATGTTTATATATATATATATGTATATATATATATATATATATATATATATATATATATATATATATATATATATATATATATATATATATATATATATATATATATATATACACTGCTGGCCACTGTAAATGCAACACCCTGAAGGAAACGTGCAAATAACATGAAATTTGCAACATGCATTAGCGGAGGTGATATATGCAAATGATTAGAATTTCAGCGCAGACGCACATCACGCGCGCCTGTGGCGCCACTTCAAAGCGCTATTTAAGGCTTGGAGATTTCGACGATTTCAAATTCGGCAATTGTGTTTTTCTTGTGGTTTTTTTAAAAAAACGATCAATTATGCCTCGTCGAAAACAGCGATCATCTTTTGATCAAGTATCCGAGTTCGACAGAGGAAGTATAGTGGCCTACCGAGATTGTGGATTATCTTTCAGGGAAATCGGTAGTCGTGTTGGACGAAACCAAACAACTGTAATACGGATATGTGATCGTTGGATGCAGGAGGGTACGACGGACTGGCGTGCTCGATCACATCCACCTCAGCGCACCACTTCACGTGATGACAGGCAAATTGTGCGCATGGCAGTGACGGATCGCTCAGTCACATCACGAACCATAGCACAGCACATGCAGTCTGTAACGCATCATCCAGTGTCTGCGCGTACCATTCGACGCCGTTTACAGCAGAGTGGTCTGTCCGCAAGACGTCCATTGTTTTGTCTACCCTTGATGCAGAACCACAGACGTCTCCGCCGCCAATGGTGCGATGACAGAAGGATGTGGACGGCAGAATGGAATGAAATTAACTTTACTGACGAGTCACGCTTCTGTCTGCAACACCACGATGGTCGCATTCGAGTCTGGAGACACCGTGAAGAGAGGATGCTGAACAGCTGCGTTATGCACAGCCACACTGGTCCTGCACCGGGTATTATGGTATGGGGCGGTATTGGATATCACTCTCGCACACCTCTAGTACGCATTGCCGGTACTTTAAACAGCCAGCGCTACATCTCCGAGGTGTTGGAGCCAGTTGTCCTTCCTTACCTTCAGGGCTTGCCCACAGCCATATTTCAGCAGGATAATGCACGACCACACGTGGCACGCATTGTCCAACGATTCTTCGTCAATCGCCAGATTGAATTGCTTCTCTGGCCGCCTCGCTCTCCGGATCTTTCGCCGATAGAAAACATGTGGTCCATGGTTGCTCTACGATTGACCCAGATTCCATCTCCAACTGCCACAGCAGATCAACTTTGGCAACGTGTGGAAGCTGCTTGGTCTGCTGTACCCCAAGAACTCATCCAAAGTATCTTTGAATCAATGCCGAGGCGTGTGGCAGCGGTGATCTCCAACAATGGCGGCTACTCTGGCTACTGATTTTGGCAGTAACCACACTTCACAGAAGTCTATAAATTTAATCATTTGATACTTGGTCAACATGTTATCTACAAAATAAATTTTGTTGTGATATCTCTTGTCTTTCTTGGTGTTGCAATTTGGGTGGCCAGCAGTGTATTTCTACATATATGTGCGCGTGTGTGTGTGTGTGCACTGCCCTCTAGATCTGCTTTCTGGAGGGCAGTGGTGTGTGTGTGTTTGCTGTGCAAAGGGTGTTAAGTCCAACATGGGCTAGAATGAGTTATCAAACATGTATAGAGAGAGAGAGAGAGAGAGAGAGAGAATCTTTTAATGATTTCTTTTGTCCTCTTCTCTCTGTACCAAGAGTTGTGACTTTGTATGACAGTGAACACGTATTATAAATCGTTTGAAAGATATTATAGAAAATTAATTCCTAAAATTTATCAGAAGAACAACCAATTTTTTCTAAAAACTATGATATTGAATTTCATATTTTTGGAATAATATATATTGGTAAGATGAAACTATTCTAGAAATCCAAATGATTTATAATCCTTACAATAAAGTCTCTTACTGTTTGTTACGCTTTAAATAAAAGGAGGAATATATATATCAAGACTAGCTGAAAACCCGCGCTTCGCTACGGAGTACATTGAAATTAAATACAACGGTCAATGTATGCAATTAATTCCAAAAAAAATAAATAAATATATATTTATAATAAATACGACGATCAATGTATACAATTGATGTAAAAAAAACATATTTATAAAAAAATCGTAAGGGATATTTTTATAGACAAAATAAAGTCCAATCGTCTGCCGCATTAGCAAGAAAAAAATATTTTTTGTCTATTTTTTTTTTTGCACGTGACGATAAATTTATTGAAAGTACCAGAAAAAGAAATCACGTAATCAGCATATAATAAATTAAATTCTAAAAATTGATCTTTAAAAATTCACCAAAAATCAGGAAATGGAGGTAAAAATTCGAAAAAGATTTCATTTTGAAGGAATTTTTATGATCTTTCTCGTGATATAAATTTTATAACCCTCAATGTATTATTTTAAATGCAAACGTAAAAGTTTAAAAAACAGCTTAAAAATTTAATTTTTAAAAATCTAAGAAGAATTTTTGAAAAATCTTTCTTAGTGCACCCCTACACTATTAGAAGAATCACCATGCAAAATTTCAGCCCTTTAGGTCCAGCGGTTTGGTCTGTGCGTTGTATGTCAGTCAGTCAGTGAATGAATGAATGAATGAATGAATGAATGAGTCAGTTACGGAACTGTTTTATATATATAGACAATCAAATTATTTCCTCTATAAACTTTTATGGGTATATGAGAAATCGATGAAAGGCAGGAAATATTATTTTTTACTTCATTTTTTACAACATAAAGAGCACATGTGAATCTTTTCATCTTAATTCATGAAACTGCATTCGGAAAAGCATTGCTAATGAAAATAAAATAAAGTAATGTGCAAATTAAATGTGTAGTATTTAAAAGGATTAATGTATACAGGTTTTTTTAAATGACAAAGTAATAAGCTTCCAGCAAATTTAGTTTTAGTTTAATGATGCGAACTGAAAGATGTAAACGAAAGTTATTCAGCAAAATATTTTAGATACATATTTAATGCCGTTTTATCAATTATATAGGTTTTACGAAACATTATTTTTATTGTTATAATCTAATGGACGTACTGTTTTCCTTCTGTGAAATAATTTCTTCAGTTTCCTTGATAATCGGTAGATTATACTTGCGAGGTACATGGAAGTATGTTAAAAACATGTTTCAGTGAAATTTCTTGCGAGAAAATAACATACATCTAGTGTATCTGTAGCGTACATTCAAACTACTCTGCTGATTATTATACTTATTTTTTGCAGCAATTAAATTAAATTTTCTGAAATGATTGGTTATTAACTATTTAAATAACTGATTCCAATTTCGTGATAAAGTTACCACATTATTAAAAATTAATTTCGGAAAGAAGAAAAGATGTCCCTCTATGAAAAGTAGAACAGGAACCATAAAGCACAAGGTGTAAATGTCTATCGACTGAATATGGAAATGATTTTATTTCATCCCCAATAGGCATAAAGTGAGTTTAGAAAGGGGCAATTATGAGAATGTCGTATTAAAGGATAAATGCAAGAAACTTCGTTTTGACTGGAGGACAAATCTTACTGTTGATTTTTTTATTTAGTCATGTGTAACAGACCCTAAAAATACCTCTATGACAAATCTTTCGACAGACGTGCAGTTTTGTTGTTGCAGTTTTTTAACATATATCTAGTGTATCTAGCTCTGTTATTTATTTTTAGTTATTTTGCCCTTTTTCAATATGAGGATATGAAACAACTGCGCAATCTTTTATTGAAAAGTTATATGTTTCCAATGCTAGGGTAAGTTTTAAGTTAATTTGTTTGGCATTCTATGCCCGCTTTTTAATTTTTTTTGTTTGTGTTGATTTGTTTATATTAGTATACATTGTGCAGTTTTGTAAGTTAGACAGCCGTCGCAATAAACGCTGATCAAAAAAGTGGGTTAAGCAGATGACTGACCGGCTATTTTGATCAAATAATATCGAAAGTAAAGTTATACTAGAGGCAATGATTAAGAAAAGCATCAACAGTTGGCAAGAAGGAATACATCATCCAAAGTAAGCATATCACTTGAAGGACCATATGATTAGGAAAGCAATTACAGCAACCGCAATAGAGACTACTCTTCCTAAATTAACCCTTTCCTCTAGGCAACGAACATTTTTAAGGAAAATGATTACAGATAACAAGGATGGAACTACTAGATTTTGCTCCAAATAACGTCCATTGATCATCCTAGATTGACAGCACTGTCTTGCAGAATGTCAAACCCTAGAATTCTCGACGGCGTCCAGATGGAGGTGTGCGAAGTTCATCGCATATCTTTTCCCTCTCTTTTTTAATATTGTTGAGACTTTAATTTTATTAACAGAGAGCAGCACGTTTTCTTTATTTTATTTATGAGAATAACTACTTTTTTAGATGGCAACATTTTTTTTTGGAAGATATCTACCTTTTTGCTGTTATAGTGGTTGTTAGAATTTTGGCCTGTGATATGTGAGTTTTCCGTGAATAAAATTATTTTAAGTTATTTACAGATGAAAATGTGTAGTATTATTTCTTTTGAGAATATGGAATGCATTAAAACACATAAGATTATTTCATTTTTGATTCAAGGTAAAAATTTTTATTTTATTTTATTCTAAAGGAATGGCTGTTTTCTCGAACCGGGTGTGTTCTCAACGGTGTTGAGTAGATTTAGACACACTAACTTTCTTTTATGTTTTTGGTTTAATAACAAATATAATTATTATTTCGTGAAGACGACATGCGTAGCCATGCTTTTAAATTCGCCTTAATGACCGAGAGGCACATATAATTTACCTTTTAATGTCCAGAAAAAAAATACGCTACTGAAGCCTTTACATCGTCTCTATCCTTAAATCTATGTTCTTTGAAAGCCTTCCTGCTTTCTTAATATGTGTGTTTTACGGTTGCCCTAAGTTGCAATACTTTCGAAGGCTATTTACAAATAATGTGATTCTTGGTCTAATGAGCAATCTCTTTGATTCGCGTATGTCGAATTGAAAACCTTTCCTGGCCAACCATGAATCCATGGCATTTTCACCTCTTGAGCATGTCTAAGATAAGAAGTTAGTTTTAGTCATTATTATATGATGGACCTTATAAACATTCCTAGTATACATCTCGGTAAAAATAACATGAATCCATAGTACTTTTACCATTTGGGCATGTCTAAGACAGGACAAGAAGTTAGTTTTAGTTATTAGAATACGAGGGACCCTATTAACATTCTCAGAAAACATAACCTAAAAATATTAGGCTACTATTTGATTAAATGTTATGTTCGGAAGACAGACTCAGTTTCTACGTTTCAAAGCTATGTAACGGGGTTTATAATAATTGAAAAGGTTTAATTATGTATAATTACATGAAAAAAAAGTACCACACGCTATACACTTCGCTAACATTTCTGTTATTTGAATACTACTTATTTTTGATATTTTTGAGTAATAACGAGGTAAAATATTACAAAATATGACTACATCAGAAAGTAGTTTATAAGAAAGTCAAAATTAAATAGATTTCTTATAATTAAAATTAAACTGTCAATGTGTCACATAAACTTATTCAAGAAAACATAAAATTTTATTTTCATGCTTTGTCAAACTTGCATTGAATTTTTTTTTCTCGATTATAACAGAAAGCTTGTTTTTGTGTTCATTTCTTAAGAATGGATGATGTCATTGAAAAGAACAAATATTGTTGACACTCATTGATCTTTTCCTGTTAATAAGGTAAGAGAAGGAATATTATGAAATATTTGTCAGTTTTTCTAAATCTGTGTATGACTGGTATAACAACGTCAAAATGATGATTGATTATTTTTCTATTTCTGGATAACAGATGTTTTTTCCTTTTCTAGATGCCATTTTTTTACTTCTAAATTAATGGATCTATTCAGCTTTTCAACCATTATTCTGCTAAAGAACACAAATGACATACGGGAATGAATGATTTGTCTTCCTGATTATACTTAAAAGTTTTCAAGACTTCAATCGACCTTAGAACACATTATAAAAGTTTAAAGATATACATAGTCAACCAGATAAAAATTTCCATCACATGTCTGCATATTTTTTTTTTCAAATATAGATAAGTTTTATATCTATTGCATTATACATACGAGTATTTAAAAGTATAGAATTGTCTACACAAAGGTTGAATAAAATAACTCTCTAAACTGGAACTATATCTTAAAAGCCTAACAGTAATTTAGATAACTTGACTGTTATTTATTGAGAAAGTTGCATTCTTAACACATACCGTATATTCTTCATATTTCTTTTAAATGTTATAAAACGGTATAGTTCTATGACTGCTCCAACCATTTTTCATTGGAAGTTGTTATAAAAAATCTAAATTTTATTAAGTATGTGATTATTTAATTACTTTTAACTGCATTTTTATTACAATAGATAATAATATGTCTTTTACAGATGTAAAATAAAATGTCAGTTTTATACTTCTAGTTTTCTAGTTTTTACTTCTAGTTAAATTTTTATTTTGTATTTTTTTAATTAGTTACCAACTATTTTCTTTAAATTAAGAAATAAGATTTTTTTCTTTAAATGTAGATCATACTGCTACATAATCTATAACATTATTCAAAAAGATATATTTCTATACCACGAATTATTTTTTAGATATATTCAGTGAAAAGGAACTACGATAAAAAACTGCATTTTGTTGATATTTTCAATAGAAATTATTTTTCTTCATTTATTTTTATACATTCTAACATTCCTATAATAGCTCAAAATGAAAAAATACATTAAACGAATAGCCAAAATAAAAGTATTTCACTTTCCAGATAAACAAGAATTTACGATCGGAAGCAAAATTATGGATGCTACATGCTTGTGAAATGTACTAAGAGGCAAAAAACTGAAATTTAAGAATTGGTTTTGAATTTTTCAAATTCTACACTGATACGCAGAAAGGTTGGAAGAGAAATATGGTTGAGGACTCATAGAGATCGTAATAAATTATTTTTGGTATTTAAGTTCCCTAAAATTAAAACAAGCAGATGACTTACACATACACAGACACCATAATTTCGTAAATATGTCCACTTTCATTTGAACATAATTGACATGTTTTTTAAGATCCCTAATGCAGTGTACCGATATATATTATCACCATGATCAAAATACGGTTATGATACAGCAGAGAAATGCTGTAACGCTGTTTGATATATTTGTATAGTATTAAAACTCAGTTTAAACTAAAACTACAAATCATATTACTAAGTGTCTGAGACATCTTAGCTAAAACAGTTCTGAATACTGTTTATAAGAGTATGATTCTTCTGCAGTAGATGAGAAATTAAATAAGTTTTGGTGAATTGGGCTATTTGGTACATAGTTGTGGGTATTATTAATTACATTTTCAATCATATTCATTATTTAGGGCAAACCACCTTGACAAAAGATGTCAGGATAACTTTTACAGCTGCCATGTGTTAGCGAAAAGAAGAATCTTTTGTTAACAGACGGCCTAATATTTTTAAAAAGGTATCTTTAAATAGAATTATAATCTCTATATCCTTCTTAAATCAGATTTTTGGCGACTGTCTTTGGTTTCTTAACCCGTCTAAAGTCAATATATTTTATGAAAAGCTAGAAAAAGAAGTGAGAAAGTCATAGATACAGCACTAAAGCTGAATATCATACATTCGCAAACATGTATTTGAATCCTTTACTTAACCAAAGACTTGTATAAATAAATATGACTCCTTTTTGATTTATAGAGAATTAGTTCGCCCTACAGTTGTTACTAAAGAGTTACTGCCAGTGGAATCATCGAATATCTTTTACTTTACTTACTTATATTGTTCAAGAATAATATATCCTGAAAAGCTTCTGAAAATTCTTCCCATTTGAAATTCACCCAGATTTATACCCTCTCCTTTTTCTACATTTTTTCTTAGTTCTCTTCAGCCAAAAGTATTTTTTTTTGCATCAGACAGTCTTTGTTTTTATTTATCGATAAAATACTTCCGGAAACATATATTTTTCCTTTTTCACTTTCATTTTCAAAAGACACTTATAAAATACCAGAAAATAAATTCTAGCATATAGGAAACAGCAAAGGTTTCTGGCAGCATCTCTCTGGGT
Organism: Dolomedes plantarius; assembly: GCA_907164885.2. NCBI lineage: Eukaryota > Metazoa > Arthropoda > Arachnida > Araneae > Dolomedidae > Dolomedes > Dolomedes plantarius. The sequence goes on along the minus strand of OU015492.1, from coordinate 191,388,976 downwards.
AGAATAATTTATTTATAAACACACGCAAATCCCTGACTACAATTTTAGCAGGCTAAAATAATTTTACCCCTATTTTAATTTATGTGTGTAATGAAGCTCGAGTTTTAGAATCTGTTATAACTGGTTATAAGCAAGAAAATTATACAGAATGTGGTGAGTATTTTATAGCTTAAATGTCTGCTATAAACAGATACATATAAATTTGGTTCTACATATCAATTCAGCTTTGGGATTGTGCATATTCGTTATCTAATAATCTATCACACAAGAGGAGCTAATAGGAACAAAGAAAGCACAATCTCAACTGTCTATTAAATACAATTTCTTTACACTTAATATCTTTATATTCAACTGTGGTCCATCTTATTACACTGTGTGTTCCATATTATTATGAATTTATTCTCATTTTAATACAGTTACCAGATTGAAGGTTTATATAAAACCTGCTCCACGACAATGTTTAATGAAGAAGGCAATGTGTTTTTAACTCTTGCCATAATTTAATGATTTACAGACTCACAAGTGAAAAATTTGGGAACTTTTCAAAGCATAGATGTCAAAATTGGAGACGAAAATTCGGATGATTTTATACAAAATTTGCGGAAATTCAGAAATGATATTAATTTTCTTCAATGCCCATAAACTGGTTATCTGGAGATGTTCAAATTTCTGCAGAGGTAAGTGCACACATTTTGCAGACAAACACTTTTTGGCTTTCATCAGATAAGTAAGTATGCAGAAAGTGGGGAATAGGATATCGCGCTCCATTTTTTTACGTAAAATACCGGTACAGAATAAAACAATGATAAATGGTACATGGGAATATTTCCAGAGCCCATATAGTACATAGGTTACTATATAAGTAGGGGACAGTGGGGTAAGTTGACGAACTTAAGCTTCAAATATTTTTCCTGAATTCAATAAGTTGTTTAAAAACCTGAAATTTACAGAAATTCTTCTTTCAACCTTTATGTTTTATAAAAAAAATTGAAACGATTTCATCTCCTCTTGGAATATGGCAAAATATTCCATTCCCCCCAAGAAAGTAATTTTCGTCATCTTACCCACTAGGTGGGGTAAGATGACTAAGGGCGGTTGGTAAGATGACGAATCGATAACAATATAAATCAAGATATAAAGGTTTATTTTCAAAAATGCAGAGAAACCATTTCGCTTAGGTACTTAATGAAAAAGACACAGATAACACTAAAAATACAATGACAGATTACCCATAATGAAACAAAAACTTAAAGAATTAGATACAAAAATTAAGAAAAAACATAGGCAATAAAATTCATATACAAAAAACGGATTTCTAGGGTCTGTCTTTCGCTTCATTATCATCCCAGCCGGAACATTGAGCATGGGCCCAAGATTTGCACCTGAACCACTAATACCATAATTCGTCCTTTCCCTCCTCTCCGCAAATAATGTAGTCTTTTTTCAATAATGTTTCAGTACCATAATCGTCGTCTTCCACATATGGAACTTCTTCTTGTGATGACTCATTAGATGACCAGTAATCCCGTTGACGCATTCTAGTTTTCCTACTTTTCTAGGTGTTTTCGGTAAACATTTAGCTTTGTTTGACGCTAATGTTTCAGCTTTCTTTTTCAATCTTTCTTGTCGTTTCAGTTCCATCAATTGTTTTTCTTTCTTCTTTTTTTCAAGAGCTTGTTTTATAGGAGATCCAGAAATGTGGTAAGAAGAAAGTTTTCTTCTTGGTTTCCTGGTTGTTTTCTTGCTGGCCATTGGAAGTGGAGGAAGAGCTGAAGAAGTTGATGGCTGTGGAGATAGGGTTGATGAAATGGTAGGTTCAGGAGTAAAGGCCGATGAAATGTGCTGCTGACAAATGGTAGGATAATCTAATTGGTTGTTTTCAACAACATCAGTAGTGTATGAAGCGTGAAAATCTTCGTCTGTGAAAATATTGCTGTCTAGAGGCTCAATGCCAGTAGCTCTGAATCCGTTCACAGCAATCTGGACAGAACTAATTCTGAGGTAGGCTCCTCGTCATCTTGCCCCACAACGCCATTTTCGATTTCAACTTGTTTATCAGTATCCAAGCTTATCGTAAATAAACTATAACATACACGATTTTTAACGTTACGAGTTGTATTTTGAGAGAGAAAAATGGAAGAGAAAAAATAACTTACCGTAGTCGGTTAATTCCTTGCGTTGTGAAGTCCAAAATTTACAAACACAGATTAAAGAGATACATTTGAGTCGCCACTACTCACAAAACGATCTCAACTTATATTACTTGTAGTGGACGTCATAACCCAATTAAGAATTCCGTCTTAAGAATTGCGTGGACAGGGGCTGCTATCTATGATTGCGTCGGAGAAATACCGAGTTCGTCATTTTGTAAGGTATACTTAAAATTCGATTCACAAGAATCGAACTTTTAAGTGAATAAATTAAAGAAGCTGCTTGAGATATGCTAATTTCGGCATACGCGCTTGGTATAAATACCAAGCAGCTTGATTAAAGAAGGAGGTTGATAGATAAGTGAGTTAAGTGTTGTTACGGAGCGAGAGGGAGCTACGAGGTAAGCAGCTCCAGGTGTTAACCTGCGCTTGTGCTTAGGGGGCCCAAAGATTACGTGGCAGAACTGCTGGTTGATTTTCTAGTCTGTGAGTATTGAAAAATATATTATTCTTGAAAGCTGAATTTATATATCCTTACAAGTAGTACGTATGCTCATTGTTGAAAAGCAAAATCTATATGGGCAAACATTTAAAATAAACATTGTTTCATGTATAAACTGTGTTTGTATCCAATTCATTTAGAGTGCCCCTTAGCTAAATCTCTATACTGGCGCCAGAAAGTTTATATATATACCCTGGTTGTTCTCGTTACATTTATAACGAACAACATATTTGAAGTTAAACTGTGTACTGTGTACTTATAATGATAAAATTGTTGCAAGTGCGTATCTACTGATGAAAATGTATTTAAGACAAAACCCTGCTGATAATTTATCTGGGATTATTATGATTTCAGCAATTTGCGCCATTCGAAGCCACCTTCAATGGCGGCCCCTCAAGCCAATTCCTAAAGAAAATTGAGCATTACTTTCAGCAACAATGCACCCCAGAGGGGGAGAAACTTAAAATTGCTCTAGCCGATTTAAGAGGTAGTGAATTTCAGTGGTACACGTGTATGCAAAGCAGTAATCTGATTTCTGACTATTCGTCATTCAAGCAGCAGTTTCTTAACGCTTTTCCCAAAACATTTAATCAAAGTCAAATAGAAGCGGAAATTTATTCGCTAAGGCAACGTGAAGGTCAGTCGGCGTTAGATTTTGCTATGGAAAAGATTATAAAGTGTAAGGAATATTTAGAAGGGGTGACGGAAGTGATATTCTTAAAAATAGTTATCCAACGTTTGAATCCACGTGTTCAATATTTTTTGGACAATCAAAATATTACAAGCAAGGTTACCCTCCTTTAAGCTTTGTCTAAATATGGCAATAGGCATTTCTTTTCTACCCCTTACCCTCACTCAGGTACAAGAAGTTTACGAAATATGTCTTACGGAAGTTAGTGAATACTTATTAGTTGACGATAATAAACATGCTTTACACGATAGTAGGAACTCGCTAGGTAATGATGTTATCGTTTCTAGTTTCCAGCCGAATGAGGATGCTGTAGATCACGTTGATAATATGGTCTTAAATAAAGTACATGAAAACCAGACTGAGAATCAGGATGAAAAGCTGACACAGAGTTATACTGTAAGTAGTTTAGCTGATGTTTCGGAAGTTATAGACGTAGTTAGCATTAAAACGCACGAATACGAAAAGCTTAATCTTCCTAAACTGGAAGCAGTGTTAAATAATTTAAATGATAACGATTCTGATGTCGCAAGTTTCAAAGAGAATTTTTCGTCAAAAGAGGATAAAACTAAGGTTAAGGGTGATAAAATACGAGTAAAAGCGCCTTCAGGTTCCAGCATTAAAACTGCTAATACTAAAGTAATTAAGTCGGCAAACAATAGGTCGTATAAGCACAAATACGAAAAACAGTGTCAGTTTGTTGAAAAACATGAAACAAGCGGCGAACTAAATTGTAAACGTATTATAAAGAGCGAGATAAAGCCAGTAACTAAACACGTTGGTGCGGCGTATAAGTTTGAAAAAATAGAATCTGCATTAAAATCTAATACCGATACAAGCAAAAGTGCGAAGAAAAGTAAAGTGTCCACTACAAAAACTCCATCAAAAGATGAATGTGTCGCTGATAAGGTACACAAGGTTATCAAAAGGAAGGATGACAATTTTAAAGGTCCTTTGCATAAGTACAGGAAGTGGAAGATATCAGCCGCCCAGCAAGGTTGGCCTCCTCCCAAGAGACCTCCCGTCCCTCGTCAAGCCAGATCGGCGCCACGGGACCAACGCCCTGCTGCACGAAAGATGCCCACATGACATACGAATCTCTTTACTAGGACTGCGACCATCAAGAGAGGTTCCACGGAATGGACAGAACAACGAAGTTGCTGCCTTCATGAACAAGTCTTGTATCAATTCTCTAATTCTAACTCCCACCCTTTAATAAATTCGAACCAGATTGGTTTAAAACTCCCCAGTGTATATACTGTGAAAAAAATTTTGAGGGGAAGGGGTGAGCCACTGAAAAAACAAACAAACAAAAAACGGCATACTGTTGTTTTATAAATTTTTGAAGGGGACATGTAGTGAATAGAAAAAAAATACATACTGCATAAGATAATAACTAATGTACTAACTTCCCAAAACATAACACATGTGCATTATGAATTGGGGGAGAGCAGCTACACACAGTCAAGAAATGTCATGTTGTGAAATTGTGTTGACACTTTTAACTAAAATAGATTTTCTATGGCGCAGTTGGCCAGCCCAGTATCCTCAACTCAGCAAATCCACTGTTTGTTGGTGTCACCTGGACCCTTCGGGGTTAGTTTTGTAAAATGGAAGTGGCGAAGGTTCGCGCTTGATTAAACCTTCCACACAACGTGTGGAAGGTTTTTTTGGCTTTGCCACCCATTATGTAAAAAGTCAGACCAGCACGCGTTTTCAATTAGTTAACTGAAGCCGTTCAGACCTCAGTTACCTAATTTTTTTTTCGAGGAAGGCCAATGTAAGGTTTACTTAAGATTCGATTCACAAGAATCGAACTTTTAAGTGAATAAATTAAAGAAGCTGCTTGAGATATGCTAATTTCGGCATATTCGCTTGGTATAAATACCAAGCAGCTTGATTAAAGAATGAGGTTGATTTATAAGCGAGTTAAGTGTTGTTACGGAGCGAGAGGGAGCTACGAGGTAAGCAGCTCCAGGTGTTAACCTGCTCTTGTGCATAGGGGGCCCAAAATTTAAGTGGCAGAACTGCTGGTTGACTTTCTAGTTTGTGAGTATTGAAAAATATATTGTTCTTGAAAGCTGTATATATATATCCGTACAAGTAGTACGTATGCTCATTGTTGAAAAGCAAAATCTATATGTGCAAACATTTAAAATAAACATTGTTTCTTGTATAAACTGTGTTTGTATCCAATTCATTTAGCGTGCCACTTCAAATTATATACACCCATGTCTGGGTAGAAGTAGCTATTCTCTATAATCTTACCCGCTTCGTCATCTTACCCTACTTTCCCCTATTTTTATTGTAAGATTTAAGCAGGAAATATTTAAATTTTTAGGACAATGTTTGAAACAATCTATATATTTAAGTTCCTAAGCCGACTTTTTGGGCAGTCCGTGAGAGAAAACTACTGCATCCATTTACTTCATTTTGGTCTTAAATAAAAGATTGTAATCTGTAGATTTGTCAAATTTGGTTTTTGTAACCGCAATTTCTATTAATTAGTGATAATTTACAGTAAATATTTATTTTTGCGCATGCTCAGTGGCATGTTTAAATGTCTTTAGAAACTCACTGTTTCTGCGTATGCTCAGTGACTTGTTTTAATTATTAACACGTTTATTCCGAGGAGTCTCTCTAGATGTCTCTCTGCCATTTTTATTTTTATGATAATCATGTTTGTGAAATATAAGATTAAACCTCATGGAAATTGTTTATTTCGCGCCGTTTAATTAGCGATAATTTACAATTTTAAAGAAAATGCTTTCTGCGTATGCTGTGACATTTTTAAATCTGGCTTTAGATACTCCCTAAAGCACGAGGCCACTTAAACACATTAATTTGTTTCTATGCATTCTTACGATTTTCAACATTTGGTAATGATGTGTTGAGTATAATTTGTGTATTTGTACATTTATTTACTATCTAGCCGTCATGTTTTGACAGGTACCAACTAGTATTTCTTAAAAGCTCTTCAAAATAAAAACTGAAGCAGTTGTAAAGGGCATTTTGAGAAATAAGAAATTCTTACGGGTTTTTAAGGACCGATCGAACTTACGATCTTCATCCCAAATCTAAAATTGAGATATGTAAGGGACCTCGTGATCGGTGACTTTTTCTTTAAAGAAAAAATATTTTCAAAAATCTGTAGAGAACAACTCTCTAACTTCTTCCTGAAAATTCAGCATGATCTATTGTTTTTCGATAGGTTGGAAGACTGATATGAAATTTCGAACTGTTCCCACTACATTCGTTGCAAAAGACGCCATATTTCATTCCTAGATGCCCTGATAGTACAAATAACAAGAAAATACTGAGACAAATTGCAAAGTACTCGATTTTGACAAATACGTCGATAAACTTGGTTTAAATCAGTCTTTGAGAGGCACTATCTAAATATATTAGAAAACATTTTTTTGCAGTAATATAAATCATATATGTAAATACGAAAATAAAACATCTGTTACCAAATGTATGAAAGAAATATTTGCAAACTCCGTAACAATATATCAGTTTAAACAATAGTATATAATTCCTCTGTTTACTTTTTCGAGAAAAATGTGTTCGCTTTTGCACAAGCAGACATAATATTAAATATTAATAGCATAATACAGATATTTTGATCAAGTATTAGAAGCATATTTTTAAGTATCTCAGAGTATCAAAGAATATGACCCTAAATCCAATCTCAATTCTTGTAATTCGTCCGCCTCCCTCGCCTTTCGTCTATAAGGCCAATATTTTGATCAAGTATTAGAAGCATATTTTTAAGTATCTCAGAGTATCAAAGAATATCACCCTAAATCCGATCTCAATTCTTGTAATTCGAAACATCCCGCCTCCCTCGCCTTTCGTCTATAAGGCCAATATTTTGAAGACATGTCGACGCGATAGCAAACAGCGCGTTCCCATTGGAACACACAGGACGACCGCGCACCATCGAGTCAATGAAACCATACCATTACTAACAAAAACAAATTAGTGGCGACGTCAAAAAAGAACCAAAATTTTGAATAAGAGCAAGGCACCAAAAAGTGCCAACCTGTTGGTAGTTCCAATTGGAATGGTCCTACTTTTTTTTCTTTTTTACACTTTACAAATAATCATTGTAGAGAGAGCAGTCAACTTGACTGCTTGATTATAATAACAATACAATACAATGCAGATGAGCGCCAGACAGTTGCTCTTGCTTTCAAACAATGATATACATGGCTTGATCTAGTATAATATACTTCTTAACAAATCATAACAAATTTTAATAGCATTAATTTAACAAATCAGCAAATGGAACAACTTGATTTTAAGTACATAAACAACATTAATAGTGAATTAGAGACAAATGTTTTCTTTTAACAATGAAACACTGTTTAGTTTTCGATAAACTTAAGAATTTATTACGTGACTAGCTGAAAACCCGCGCTTCGCTACGGAGTACATTCAAATTAAATACAACGGTCAACGTATGCAATTTATGCCAAAAAATAAATATATATATTTATAATAAATGCGATGATCAATGTATACAATTGATGTAAAATATATATCTATCTATATATATATATATTTATAAAAAAAATCGTAAGGGATATGCATATTTTTTGGATAATATCCAATCGTCTGCTGCATTAGAAAGAGAAAAAAATATTTTTTTGTCTATTTAGTTGTTACGCACGTGACGATAAATTTATTGAAAGTACCAGAAAAAGAAATCACGTGATCAGCATTTAATAAATTAAATTCTAAAAATTAATCTTTACAAATTCACCAAAAATCACGAAATGGAGGTAAAAATTCGAAAAAAATTTCATTTTGAAGGAATTTTTATGATTTTTCTCGTGATATAAATTTTATAACCCTCAATGTATTATTTTAAATGCAAACGTAAAAAAAGTTTAAAAAACAGCTTAAAAATTTAATTAAAAAAATCTAAGAAGAATTTTTGAAAAATCTTTCTTAGTGCACCCCTACACTATTAGAAGAATCGCCATGCAAAATTTCAGCCCTTTAGGTCCAGCGGTTTGGTCTGTGCGTTGTATGTCAGTCAGTCAGTCAGTCAGTGAATGAATGAGTCAGTTACGGAACTGTTTTATATATATAGATTATTATTTATAAATTTTAAATAATTACTTTATTTTAACATTTTTATTAGTGACTTAATATCCTACTTTGTTTCCAATTCTAAATATGCAAATGAATATATTAAATTACCGTTACACAAAGTAGGGATTGAACCCACTGCCAGCACCGAAATCCCAAATCCCAAATCCCAAGCGAAGCTCCAAATTTTCTGCATTACAGTTATTCTAACAAACTAAAAATGCAACCTCAGACCAGTCCACAACCTCATTTAGCTAATTATAAACTTTTTAATTAAGTGTCTCTGCTGTTGCTACACAATCCTAAACAAAGTAAAATGATGACAAATTTTGAATAAGTGACCCTCAATTTAAATTGCACTATGATACTTAGGCCAGGGGCCCACTGGCAACTTTTAATTTGGGCGATTAAACAGTTTAGTCACTTGAAAGTTGCCGAATACCTTCCACAAGCGCACACTGGCAACTTAATAGTTGCTTTGCACTCAGTCTGAAAATGGATTTCGTGGAAGCTGCATGTGTTTGTGCCCTCGCTCTACGGCGAAAACGTAAACAAAACAACAGAAGATTTTGGATCCATCCAATAATAAGTAGGAGATTATTTGATGGGCAATTTTATAAATTATTTGAAGATTTAAGCGTACACCCAACAAAATTTTTCAACTACTTTCGGATGAGCATTGAAAGTTTCGACAGCCTGTTGTTATTAGTGGGGCCCAATATTTGTTACCAAAATACAAAATTACGTTTCGCTATACCCCGTAGAGTACACAGTTCCCAAATTGCATTGGAGACTTAGATGGAAAGCATATCAGGATAATAAATCCTAATTCAAGTGGGTACAAATTTTTTAACTACAATTTTTTTTCTACTGTGATTCTAGCAATAGTGGATTGCGATTACAAGTTCATTTATGTAGAAGTTGGAGCATACGATTCATCAAGTGATTCTAATAGTTTTACACACTCAGCATTTTCAAGGTTGCTTGAAAGAAACCAATTAAAAATTCCAGAACAAAGTTGTCTCCCTAATGATGAAAATGGAACGGCAATGCCATTCACTCTAGTGGGGGATGAGGCATTTGTTTTTTCACAGTTTGTATTACGAACACATTCCAGCAGAAATCTGTCCGTAAAACAACGTATCTTTAATTACAGATTAACAAGAGTCCGCAGGCTGGTAGTATGTACATTTGGAATTTTAGCAAACAAATGGAGAATATTCCACAGGCCTCTCGATACCAGTATTGAATTCAGTGAATCTGTTATTAAAGAATGCTGCATTCTACACAATTTTGTTAGAAAACATGATGGAATACGTTTTGAAGACACCCTCTTTGACTGTTCATTGGAAAGAATCTTTACAGTTGGAGTAAGAAGCAACAATAAAGGTTTTGCGATAAGGGATTATTTTACATTTTATTTCATTTCTTCTAGAGGAAGTGTTCCTTGGCAGTATGACAAAATTTAATATAAAAGCTGTATATGATAAATGAAAAGAGTTAATATTAAAAAATTATCAACTTACTCTTTTCGTTCTTTTGTTTTTCCTCCAACTTATCCCAATTTTCAATGAATTTTTGACACAATTCCTCCCATAAAGTCTTCTTTAAATTTTGTCAGAATATTCTTTTGATTTTATGTTGTATAAAGCTGGCCGTTTTTCAATTTCACTTATTAATAGTTCAGTATCCAGCGACATGTTTACACCGAGTACTGAAGCAAATTGGTGATCTTCAGTGTTGCCAACTCCTCGTGAATCGGACTAGCCAAACACGCCCTCTATTATGTGCCTCGATCAGATCTATTGCAAGGAACTAAATAATAACCAGTGAGCGCGGTCCAATCTAAACGAACATGATCTATTTTCACCGGCAACAGTTTCATCACCCATAGAATCGAACGTGTTGGAATATTTTAGTTGCCCCAACTGAAAGATCGTCAATGGGCGCTTTACCATAAGAATCAACGTATTTCATTCTTGTGATTAAAAAGTTGCTTTGAAATAATAACCAATGGGCCCCTAGCCTTAAAATGAGAAACTACTAAATTAATGAGATTAAATTACTAGACCACAGCAATTCTAAATAAGCAAGCTCATCGGCATGCACACACCAATGCATCAAAATTCAAATTTGAGATACTCCAGCTCGTTGTATATCATATGGTTCAACAACTTGGTAATTCACAACCTGAACCACCGGTGATTGCACTAAGTAAGTACTTATTTATTCTTTTAATCATTTTATTCTAACCAGTAGTCCAGTTGCACTACCATTGTTGTTATTTATTCCTATCAGGACTAAAGCTCTTACCCGGATTTAGAATACGGAAATTATTTGTCATATTATTTACCATCTAAGACTGATAAACCATTAAATTTATTAGCTAAAAGTTTAATAGTGTGACTATAATTTTATTATTTTTACTTTACCAGCAATCAAAATGCGTTAACTGATTATTTATAAATGCAATCAGCGAAATATTCAGCTTCATACGAGTACTATTTACTGTTCCCTAGCTTTAGGTAATTCTTACAATATACAGAGGCTGTTCGCACATTTTTTAGACGATTTTGGTAAGCGGTAATAAAAAATCGTTTGCAGCAAAAGAAATAATTGCAATTGTACTATGTTTTTAAAAGTCAAAATTATCGTCTGCGGCTTGAAAGTTTTGTTTTTATTCAAAATGGCGTTTTTAACAAAACAGTGGTTCGAAGGCTACATTTATGCTCTTTCCGAAGAGAAATATGCATACTCCGTTATCCAAAAACGATATGAGAGTCATGGTTAAGTGATATCTAAAGCGATAGGTAATATCGTCAACAAGAAAGGAAAAAAACGTCAAATTGGAGCCTCAAGTGGGACAAAAATTCCAAACAAGTATCCAAGGAAAAACGAACATCTTCGACTATTGCAAAGGTACGTTGTTTAATGTTAAAAGAAAATCCCCCTAGTCAAAGGACAGTTGCAAAATCATTAAAATTCTCGGTGTCCACTGTAAACAAAATGATAAACGTTGATTTAAATCTTAAGAAAGCGAAAAAAACGCAATGCGCATCGTCTTCTTCCAAATCATATCGCTGAACGCAGGACACGCTGCAGAATTCTATATGAGAAACACTTATCCAAAGAAAAAAGGAAAACAATTGACACAATAGATGAATCATGGGTATATTTAAATGATTGCGACAAAAAAAGCCATTTATTATCATAAAAGGGGAGAAAAAAATTTAAGTACATGGTTCAAAGAATCGAAAGAAAGTTTTTCTAAGGGATTCATGATTGTTGCTGGTTTTTCTTATAATGGCAAGTTAAAAATAAAGAGAGTGGAAAAAAAAGTCAAGATTAACTCCAAATACTATCAGGAACATATTTTATCGCCAATTTTTCTGAATGAAATACCATCGCATTACCCACAGTGCCATCAATCTGTGAGACTCCATCAGGACAAAGCTAGCAGTCACACATCAAAATCCACTGTAAATTTCCTAAAAGAAATGGAACAAAAAACTGGTATCAAGGCCATACCCTTCACTGATATCCCAACTAAATCTCCCGATGTATCACCTAGGGATTTTTGTGCTTTCGGACTTTTAAAATCTGCATTATCCAAACGTCGTCCCAAAACCCTTTCAGCGCTCTGGAAAGCTGTTCAGGAGGAATGGGATAGAATACCTCTTCTGACACTTCAAAAGGCATTATTATCCTGGAAATTGCGGTGTCGAAAGATAGTTGAGAATAAGGGATGTAAAATAGAACCTTTAAAACACAAGAATTTTATGTAATTTAGTTTTGTGAATACAATATACATCGTCTAAAAAATGTGCGAACAGCCTCTGTATTCAATGTTTACTACATTAGTAGAAACACATTACATTTGCAACACTTTTTATAATCACATTGCTTTTGTACATTGAAATTAAATAATATACTAAATACATAGACTATGGCTTTAACACTTAACACAATTCATTATACATTAGATTGTATGTACACATGCTTTGGTATAACTACCCAATATACACAATTACATTTACATAAATTTATATAAACACTCTTGCAATTGCTAACATATAAAATTACTAATTAATAACAAGTTTAAATAACCCTTTGCTATCAGTTAGACTTACTAATAAATACAGCATTTAAATAGCACTTTGCAAGTGCTTGTTCTTAGATATGCGCTTATCATTTCTTATTTTGCAAGGACACAGTGCGTTTTACAATCACATAAGCTATAATAATACAGGGTGTCTCAAAACGACCGCATAAACTCTGCACAGCTAGATTCCTCGTTGGGAGTACATAAAAACTGCCCAAAGAAGCGTTCCTGTACGATCCATAGTTTACGAGAAAAATACGAAAAACAAAGTAGGACGTCACTGCCGGTGCAAGAAAAAACACTTTATTGAACATATCAACAGCATGCACAATTTAAAGCAGATGTTCAAAGTGTCCGCCGTGCATGTCGAGGTAGGCTTGAGCACGCCGTGGAATGGCTGTCATCACACGTTGCAGCATCACGGGGTCCACCGAAGTACAAGCAGCATGCAGACGAGCAACTAAGTCCATTTGTGTTGTCACTACGTCTCGATACACCAGTTCCTTGAGATGGCCCCATAGGAAAAAATCCAACGGTGTAAGATCTGGCGAACGTGGCGGCCATAGAACCGGACCCCCACTTCCGATGCAGCAGCCGGGGTATTCCATATCCAGCCAACCACGTACAGGAGCACAGAAATGCGCCGGAGCCCCATCATGCTGGAACCAAAGTCCCTGTATTGCCGCTAATGGTATGTCATCGAGGAACTCGATTAAGACCTCATTGAGAAACACCAAGTACGACTGTCCCGAGAGCCGTTCAGGCAACAGATATGGTCCAAGCAGGCGATCCCCGAGTATGCCGGCCCACATGTTAAGAGACCAACGTTCCTGATGTTTCTGCGGCCGGATTGCATGCGGATTGACCTGGGACCATATATGGCTGTTGTGATGGTTGAATACCCCATCACGAGTGAAACATGATTCATCAGTCCACAGGATATGTGCAATGAAACCATTATCTGTGTTCTGTTGCTGCAACAGCCATTCACAGAAGGCCATGCGTTTCTGAAAATCATCTGGCTTCAGACCTTGCACGGTTGTGTACCGAAATGGGTGTAGCCTCTCAGACCGTAAACGCCTGTGCACAGTACTTTTATTCGAAGTCATCTCACGGGCTAATGCGCGTGTGCTTACCTCGGGCGTCTCTTCTACCCGCTGCAGTATTGCATCCGCCTGTGCTACCGTCAGGCCACTCCGCGGTCTTCCAGTATTGTGAAGATTGGCTGTCGGCAAGACGCTTCCCGTATTTCGCAGTCTGTCGTCCAGCCTACGGATGACGTTGACATCGGGAGGACGGTGGGACGGATATCGACGGGCATACTCCCTAGCAGTTCGTAAGGCATTTTCATTACATCGGTCGTACATCAAGTACATGTCGCAGTAGTCACGAACGGAGTACATGGCCACCATACGAAGACTACCGTTAGCTGCAAGATGAAGCCTTTTAAATACCAGTTCAACGGCGGCTTAACGTCATTCCATGGCGTGCGCATATGCATGACGCGATATGTTCGGCGAACGTTTTAAACATTATCGTCTGGAAAGATATGCAAATATTGTTGTTGATATGTCCAATAAAGTGTTTTTTTCTTGCACCGGCAGTGACGTCATACTTTGTTTTTCGTATTTTTCTCGTAAACTATCGATCGTACAGGAACGCTTCATTGGGCAGTTTTTATGTACTCCCAACGAGGAATCTAGCTGTGCAGAGTTTATGCGGTCGTTTTGGGACATCCTGTATATCATTCACTTTATTTCTGCATATTTTAAATAAACACTTTATATTTAATCTATATGGACTTAAATGTTATTACATCCATTGTATATAATCAAACTTTGCAGTTTTTGACCCCTAATTAATCGCTTTACAATTCTTACTTTTTATGTAAACCCAACATAGAATATAACACATTTGTGCAATTTCATATTTAAATACGTTGCACAATTTTTTTTACAATGAATGCTGTAAAATTGATTTCATTCAATATTATTACATGCAATTCAATACCATTTCTAATCAAAAAGTACTTAAATCAATTATTTATTTTATATTATTTTATATTTTTTATTGTTATATCTATAAAATATAATTTTACTAGCTGAAAAACCGCGCTTCGCTACGGAGTACATTCAAATTAAATTGAACGGTCAATGTATGCAATTTATGCCACAAAAATAAATTTATATATTTCTAATAAATGCGACGATCAATGTATACAACTGATGTAAAAAATATACATATATATATATATATATATATATATATATATATATATATATTTATAAAAAAATCGTAAGGGATATTTATTTTTTTTGGATAATATCCAATCGTCTGCTGCATTAGAAAGAAAAGAAATATTTTTTTTGTCTATTTAGTTGTTATGCACGTGACAATAAATTTATTTAAAGTACCAGAAAAAGAAATCACGTGATCAGCATTTAATAAATTAAATTCTAAAAATTAATCTTTAAAAGTTCACCAAAAATCAGAAAATCAAGGTAAAGGTTCGAAAAAGATTTCATGTTAAAGGAATTTTTATGAACATTCTTGCGATATAAATTTTATAAACCTCAAATTATTATTTTAAAAGCAAACTTAAAAAGGTTACAAAAACAGCTTAAAAATTTAATTTAAAAAAATCTAAGAAGAATTTTTCAAAAATCTTCCTTAGTGCACCCCTACACCATAAGAAGAATCGCCATGCAAAATTTCAGCACTTTATGTCCAGCGGTTTGGTCTGTGCGTTGTATGTCAGTGAGTCAGTTACGGAACTGTTTAATATATATAGATATACAACTCAGTGATAACCCTGAGTCTTCATTAACCTATCCTCTATTTTAAGTAGCCTTGTTTAATCATATTTTCACACTAGCAAGTGTTGAGCTGGAACCCAGGTTTTCACACAGTCCTGTACTGAACCACTGAGCCAGTATTCCACGTAAGACTCAAACTTCACAGAGGATAGAATGGTTTGCATGAATTAATTCAAATAAAGTTTTATTTTTATCAGCAATGACTTTGTTTTAATTTTATTGGTTTTTGTCAATATTGCAATAACATCACTAAATTTTAATTGCCTTAATATTAGAATCTGGAAAAGATTGCGAGATTGAAATCTTAACATTGGATCTAGGATTTCTCTCATAGTGCCAGTTTAAACAAAATAGGTCCTCGATTTTCTTAATTATTCTCCTTCTGGTTTCACAATTTTCTTAATTGTATTTGACACCACTCACATCAATTTCTTCTTCCATTTCATATAATGTAAATAATTTCTTAATACCCAAAGCTTTTAAGTTAAGTGGGATACAGCCTGCTAAGATATTTAGGGCATTCATTGAAACAGTTCTGTAATACTTGGTGATGGTTAATAGATACTGCCTTTGAATATGTCTCAATTTCTTGTTGAGTACTACCTTTTCTGTGTACCAGTTTTCAGCCGCATACAAAATGATCTTCTCTATTACAAAGTTATAGATTTCCTTTATTATATCAACCTCAATTCCCCACCTTTTCTTCGTGATTCTATATAACTTAAAAAAATATTTTAATGCTTTTCCATTAACCATCTCCAAGTGCTTCAAAAAGTTTAGTTTATGGTCTATCAGATCCCCAAAATACACTCATGTCCATAAATTAAGGATAATTCAGAATCACACGGAAATCAGACTCTAAAGTACAAATTTCACATGTAGAATTATCACACACATATTCAAGAATAATATGCAAATTACAGGAAGCCACGAGATGACGCCGATAGTACGTCACAATGACGAGAGTATAAGAGAGGGGTATATAAGGAATGGTGGCAAAAAAGTAAAATTGTTCACAAGCGTTCTGTAAGCCGCTCAGTGCCATAACCGAATAGTTATGACACAGAGGACGCATGTGGATGATTTTTTTACGTGGGAGAAATCGCCGCCTGGAATGTGGGCGTACTCAGATGGAAGTATCCGAGGAACTTTGAATTGCCCAAAGTGTCATCTATAGGCTTTGGCAACGATTCCAAGATGATGGAAATGTCAGTAGACGTTACAGTACAGGTCGCCCCCAAGTTACAACGCTGAATGAAGACCGGCGTTTGGCAGAAGAAGCGGGCGGAACTGCCAAAAGAAACAGGCGGAGCACAGCATCCCACCTGTCTCGTCAGCTATCTGCAGCCACAGGTACCACAGTTTCAAGGCAAATAGTGTACAGACGTTTGGGAAATAATGGTCTATATGCTCGCAGGCCTGTCAGATGTGTTCCGCTCACGGCAACTCACTGTCGGAAGCGATTAGCCTGGAGTAGAGAACATGCAATGTGGGCAGGGTCACAGTGGGCTTGTGTGATGTTTTCCGATGAGTCCAGGTTTAGCTTGCAGTTTGATTTACGTCGGACTTTCATATGGAGAACGCCAGGTACCCGTTAACACCAAGACAACATCATTGAACGACACGGTTACGGTGGTGCAGGATTGTTCGTTTGGGGTGGAATTATATTGGGCTCCAGAACAGATCTGCATGTTGAAATCGGAACCATGAACGGCCACATTTATCGAGACATTACTCTGAAACAACATGTACGTTTGTTTAGGGGTGCAATGGACGCAGAATTTGTGTTTCTGGATGACAACGCCCATGCTCACCGAGCACACATCGTAAACGAATGCCTTCAATCTGAGGATATCACCCGTATGGAATGGCTAGCCTTCTCACCTTTACTTGAATCCGATAGAGCATGTATGGGATATGATTGGCCGACCAGTCGCAGCCCGTCAACGACCTCCTACATGTGTACCGGAACTTGGGAGAGCATTGCTTCCTGAGTGGAGTAATCTTCCCCAAGATCAGCTCGAAAATTTGATACTCAACATGCCTAGCCGTTGTACGGACTGTATTTCATCGTATGGGAGACATGCAAAGTATTAACCATCATACTAACCATGCAATATTAAGTTTTAGTACAGGAGACATTTTTTACAATTACTCCAGGGAGCAAAAATCGTTGTTTTTATGAATGGTATCATACATACACCATCTTTTTTGTTCTTTAGCTTTTGTTTAATAAATGGTGTAGCGATGAATTTAATGCTACAGTTAATGTGTGCTAATTTTGCCTCAATTTAATCTTGAATTTATTTAATATCAGGAAATACTTTGAAATGCATGTGTAATTCTGTCAGGAAATACTTGTGTAATTCTGTCACTTTGTCAAGCAATATTTTGCATTAACAGGTGTGTTTCCTAAGCTCTTGCTTTGAATTCAGGGTGGTCTTTCTTAACGACATCTTTGCTCATTCATGTACATCTGTGCGTAAATAGAATCAACTGGATATTGTTGAAGAAATCTTTACGGTTCTATTTTCCCAGGGTACGGTTTTATTTTTCCAAGTTACGGTTCTCTTGTTGCAAGAATTTCTTTAAACTACGGTTTCCTGTTTACGGGCTAATAAACAGCGTACCATCTATCAAAACCCCTTTCGAAAGCATCTAGTCATTTTAGCGGCGCTCAAGGTGACGTTTCCATAATACATGCTATTTCTCTTGCCCCCAAAGGCAATACCGTCAATTGATTCTGTGCAGCTTTTGAGAAAACCGCTTTGGCGATAAATCGCCAAATTTTGGTGAATTTCAAAAGTCGCCAGGTCTCACCTGCTCAGCCAATCATCGCTGTTTAAACTTGCTGCGCCTTTACGTCATAAGCAGATGGTTGCAACTTTTCGCCTGTTATCGCCCTTTTAACTTAATACGTGTCCTGCCTTCACACTAGGTACGCTACGACGCTTGGCATATTGGCATACAACTTTCGTGCAACCCTCGCTCCGTATACTCCTGTCTGAGAAGAACTTGAATAAACACATACGCACTTACTTACACTCTTAGAGCTACTTTTGAGAGATCACGATTTTTTTTGCTGTATATATAGGTCGTACCTTTTAGAAGCCCCTCCAGAATGCGGCTCGTTCTTGCCTAATTCTGTGAGGAGGCTATACCAGTTTTTGATGTATAATTTTGAACCATCATGGTCGTTTTATGTATTTTGCTAATAACGATGAAAATTTCCGAAGTGATCCTGAATAAATATCTGTTAGACCTAATAATTGGCTCGATCTCTTTTTCTTCTTCGTTTAAATTTCGTTTCCGGATTGCAGAAGACGATGGCTCCGCCTGTGGTTATTGTTGTCATCTCTAGAAAAAAATCACTATAGAACGACGTTACCGGCTAACATATCTACTGAAGCGATTTAGGCATCTAGATACAATATCGTATTTTATTGAAACGCGGTTACCATCATTGAAGAGATTTGTTTGCTTGTTCCTAGCTCCACAAACTTTCTTGACTGGGTTCATCGGCTTTTTTTCTTCGACATATACTTTCGAATTATTCTTCCCATACGAACATTCCGTCATCGAGATAGACATAGTGCCGCGCCGCTTCCTTTTCCTACCACTAACTAAGGTGTAATTCTACAATACAGATATAGTACCGCTCCTTCATTCTCTCTACAGACAAGGTACTGTTCCTATATTCACTTTATAGACATTGGCCTTTTTCTCCATCATAAATGGGCTGTATGAATAAGTCACGTTTGTTTTGTTTCTGGACCTTTATTTACCGGAGCTGGCATTATCCTTAGTTTATGGACATGAGTGTATTTTATTTCTTTTCTAAATTTTATATTTTAATTTCCCAATTTGATAATAATTTTTTTCTATGATTGCCCTAATTGTGCATAATTATTGCATAGTTACATTTATTGACACTAAATTGAAGTTTGTTTTTATTTGCCCAGTTCTTACAGTGTTCCATAACATTTCTAGATAATTCTTCAAATCTGTAGACAATTGGGCTACTAATCATGACTAAAATATCATAAGCGAAAGCCTGTACATGTATTTTACTTTTATCTTCTCTGTAATTTAATACTTTATTTACAATAATGAGCCACAAGATGGGTCCTAGGGAAGAACCCTGTGGGACTCCCACATTATAAGCATATTCCCCTTTTTTAGTGATAACTTTTCTATTTGTTAGATAATTTATAATTATATAGATAGCCCTCCAGATTTAGTTTTCTTAGTTCTTGTATTAAACATGTTTTGCTGACAGAATTGAATGCATTGCTGATATCCATCGAAATTAAACAGGCGTGTTCTCCCCTTTCTTTGTTATTATCAATTATCTTCATAATCAAGGGCATGTGAGGTACCTATGACTCTTCTAAAACCGTACTGTTAAGTAGTAAATTATTGTGTTCAAGATGAATCACCAATCTGTTAGTGATAATTTTATCGAATAATTTTTCAATTATAGGCAGCCGGCATATCGGTCTATAGGAACCGGGTTCCTCAAGATTTTTACCCTCTTTTGGAAAATAAATTACAACGTACTTTTTCCAGTTGTTAGGAAATACTTTTTTCTCTTAGACATCTGTTAAATAAATATTTCAAAATATCCTTATCACTATTGTGAATTTCGATTATGATGCTTAGGGTTAGTCCGTCATGCCCTGGCGCTTTATCCCTGAGCATACTATCAATTACATGATCTATTTCCGTAGTGGTTATTTCTGTAAATTCTTCAGTGTCCTGTAAAATCTCCCTGTGATCATAACTATCATCTATTTCATCAACCGTTGATAAATGGTACTTAGTAAGGGCTTCTTCAATATCTTCTTCTTTATCCAAGAAGGTCCCCCTTTCATCCTAATTTTCTCAATAATGTTCTTACGCTTTTCATATATAATACCCTTGACTCTTCCGAATGCATTTTTGATCTAAGTTTTTCTAATAGATGCCTAAATGATTCGCTTTTCGCTTTTTTCAACATTTTTCTATACTTTGCTCTTTCATATTTAAAATGGACCAGCCACTTTTTCCTTTCTTGACCATCATTTGCTTTTTGAGCTTTCCTTCTGTAGGCCCTAACTAATCTCTTCATGATCTTTAGTTTATTATTCCACCAAGGGGCATTGTCTTTACTATTCACTCCCTCCCTCTTTCTATGTTTTCGACATAGTTTGATAACCTCCTCATTTAAATACTCCGCAATATCATTCAATTCCATGCTTTCCACCGTTGGCTTAATTTATCTAATTTTATTTTTTAAATCGATTCTAAATTGAAGCCAATATAAATCTTTTACATCCCATCTGACTTTCTTATTTTCTCTCTTTATTCTCTCTTTAGCGATCATGTTAAATTTGATGGCATTGTGGTCGGTATTCATATAATAGTCTATTACATGCCGGTTCTGTATATTATCTTCATCTATCCCGAAGGTTATTGTTATATCAGGCCAACTCTAACCAGCTGGGCCGTTGTACGTAGGGATACTAAACGGATAACGGTATAAACTTATTATACCGTTATATTTTATCACTAAATTTCTCACCTCTTTACCCCTGCTGTTGATGGGTCTTTGTCCCCAAAGGTTGGACCAGGCATTGAAGTCTCCCTTTAGTATTATCTTATTATCTTTATGTTTTTCAAGTATTACTCCAAGTTGAGACCATTGTAGCTCCATGCGATCTGTACTTCCGTCTACCGGTGGTATATACAAGTAGCCCTCCTACAACACGAGATCTTGCAACTCGGTTTCGCTCAAACACGATAAGATAAATTGTGGGAACCCTCGTATAACACTGCAACCTGTAACACGGTTTTGCTCTAATACGATAAAAATAATTACGAAAACCTTTGTACAACACTGTACTTCTATAACACTAGATAGCAGGATTTTTGTTTAACACATTTAAAAACTAAATTACCTTAAAATAATGACGGTAAGGAATAATGAACTATAGTGGCTTTACATAAAAATGTATAAAAAATTATAATTTATTCATTTATAACTCTATAAAATTACAAGAAGGCCTAAGCTTAGCTGAAAATCTTGAATAATTTTTCCTAAATGCAGACCCTTCCGCCGAAAGAAGCCAAAAATTCAAAAGGGAGCTTCAAAATTGTCTATCACCATACCGTGAATCTACAATGACCTTGTAAGAATCAGCAAACAAACCAAAATTATAGATTTTTTAAAGAGGATAGTAGGTGCAAAAGATCTAAATGAAGAAAAAGGTTCTGAAAGCGAAGGTGATATCGTTCAATCGAAAAAACTTTCTCATTTGATTGTACTGAGCAGTGATGAGGAAGAAATTTATTAAATTAAGGTCGCATTAAATGAAAATAATTTTGTGGTTCTTTTCGTTTTGTGTTATACATACATTTATATTTTTAAAAAAAATTAAGTTGCTAATATAGAATTTTGAAGACATGCTTTTAATAAGTTTTCAGAACGTAATCCCCCTTTTTGAAAGGTCTCTGGGTCTCATATAACACGGTTTCACACAACACGGCATTTTCTAGGAACCTATCTACCGTGTCATAGGAGGGTTACCTGTAGATGGTGAAAAAATGTATTCTATATTGCCTATTCTACTTTTTATCGCAACAAGATGATCCGTTAGTGCTATTTTCACAATGCTCATCTGTCTCTTTAAAACCAAAGCCGCTCTAGGTTTGATATCTACACAAAGACACATAGAGGCAGTGGGAAATCCCACCATGTAATGATTGCCCTCTCTTTTACTGATGTACGGCTCATTCACAGAAATGATGTTATAATCTAATTCACTTGATAGTTCATGAGTAGCATTTATGGAACTATTAAGATTTAAATGAAGACATTTGAAAAGCACCGTGAACGAGCCCTCCACCCTACCTGAGGAGGGAGGCCCCCGAAAACGAGAAGCCAAGTCTAGCCATAATCTGTCCTAGCTATAATACGATCAATTTCCCTAGTGTAAGTATTACACAAGGGATCCAAGGCAGAATGTTTAGTTTCTAAATTGGTGTTAAACTTTTCGTTATTCCTTTTGCAGTTGGAACAACAGAGTTCTTTAACACAGTCTCCGTGTTCTTTCTCCCAGCACGTGTGACACAATTTGTCGCTCAAGCAGTTCTTGGCAATATGCCCCACTTTATAACACAAGAAACAAATTTTTGGCTTTAGTTAATCCCTAAAGGCGTATTTTTGCCAGTTCAATTCCACTTTTTTGTTTTTAATGATGGCCTTAAATGCCACCCCACTAGCGTTTATCACCCAGTTCTTTCCTATTTTCCCTTTCAATTTAAACACTACTTCTGTTTTCTCAACGTCTAATTCAGAGTTTTGTAATTTGATTTTCCTTTGTATTTATTCCTTACCAATTTCTTCTTCAACGTTGTAAATTATTATCTGTGTTTTCCTTTTATTTGTTTTATTAACAGTATAATTAGAATGGAGTGTATTGTTTCAAATTATGAAATAAGTTTATTTATTTCCTCTTCTTTATCAACACTCCTCCCTTAGATATCGTCCTAAATGCATTGATACCCACATTAATCTGCTCCAACTTAATAATCTCCATTATTTGCCTCTTGGTCTCTTCCGCTGTTTGATCAGTTTTTGGAAATACTGTTACAATATGATGTTCTGTCTCTCCTCTTTTTCTGGAACTCGGTCTGGTTCTTCGACCACTTTCCTTTGCTACAGAGGCTGTCCGCACATTTTTTAGACGATTTTGGTAAGCGGTAATAAAAAATCGTTTGCAGCAAAAGAAATAATTGCAATTGTACTATGTTTTTAAAAGTCAAAATTATCGTCTGCGGCTTGAAAGTTTTGTTTTTATTCAAAATGGCGTTTTTAACAAAGCAGTGGTTCGAAGGCTACATTTATGCTGTTTCCGAAGAGAAATATGCATACTTCGTTATCCAAAAACGATGTGAGAGTCATGGTTTTGTGATATCTAAAGCGTCGATAGGTAATATCGTCAACAAGAAAAGAAAAAAAAACGTCAAATTGGAGCCTCAAGTAGGACAAAAATTCCAAACAAGTATCCAAGGAAAAAACGGACATCTTCGACTATTGCAAAGGTACGTTATTTAATGTTAAAAGAAAATCCCCCTAGTCAATGTACAGTTGCAAAATCATTAAAATGCTCGGTGTCCACTGTAAACAAAATGATAAACGTTGATTTAAATCTTAAGAAAGCGAAAATACGCAATGTGCATAGTCTTCTTCCAAATCATATCGCTGAATGCAGGACACGCTGCAGAATTCTATATGAGAAACACTTATCCAAAGAAAAATGGAAAACAATTGTCACAATAGATGAATCATGGGTGTATTTAAATGATTGCAACAAAAAAAGAGCCATTTATTAACATAAAAGGAGAGAAAAAAATTTAAGTACATGGTTCAAAGAATCGAAAGATAGTTTTTCTAAGGGATTCATGATTGTTGCTGGTTTTTCTTATAATGGCAAGTTAAAAATAAAGAGAGTGGAAAAAAATGTCAAGATTAACTCCAAATACTATCAGGAACATATTTTGTCGCCAATTTTTCTGAATGAAATACCATCGTTTTACCCACAGTGCCATCAATCTGTGAGACTCCATCAGGACAAAGCTAGCAGTCCCACATCAAAATCCACTGTAAATTTCCTAAAAGAAATGGAACATAAAACTGGTATCAAGGCCATACCCTTCACTGATATCCCTACTAAATCTGCCGATGTATCACCTATGGATTTTTGTGCTTTCGGACTTTTAAAATCTGCATTATCCAAACGTCGTCCCAAAACCCTTACAGGACTCTGGAAAGCTGTTCAGGAGGAATGGGATAGAATACCTCTTCTGACACTTCAAAAGGCATTATTATCCTGGAAATTGCGGTGTCGAAAGATAGTTCAGAATAAGGGATGTCAAATAGAACATTTAAAACACAAGAATTTTATGTAATTTAGTTTTGTGAATACAATATACATCGTCTAAAAAATGTGTGAACAGCCTCTGTATTTCCGCATAAGTTACAGGAGCTGTCGAAGAAACCGGCGTACTTCTTATATGCCTTTCGAGTGCTTTAACCTGTCCCCGCAAATCAGCTATATACAGTGTCTGCTGATGTAGTATTGAGAGAAATTTAGTTAGGTCCCCAGTCAGTTGCGCTCTATCCGCTACCTTGAATCTATATTCCTTATCACAAAATATAGTAATTAATTGCGAAACCCTATTTTGAATATAATCTTCTCAAAATTGAAGATTTTCATCTGCATCAGGTTTATCAATATCAATTTTGTACTTAATTTCAGCCATACTCAAAGAATCGAAACACTTATCCAGTTATAACTTTTACATAATGCCAAGTACAGAAATTTCTAAACAAATAAATACAGTTAATAAATTTTAAATTACAGATACTAATCTTTGAAAACAACAGCGTAAAAATTAAATCGTTAGCATTTCACAATAACAAATAATTAATAAATGATTGAAAAGCTTTCATAGCATATACAATACAAAGCAATAACTCCTACGTTGGTCGAAATGAAACAAATCAACACAAATCAAATTAATTTATGAAGTAACTTGCTCCCGTACTCAAATTCTGAATAAATAATGTAATATCCGAGTGCTCTCACCCACGAATGACAAGAACTTCGGAACGGCACTATTTAAGTCCACCCTGCAGAAAGGCCTAAGCCTCTGCCGAAGCCGTCTACTGGAGCTGCCGAAGACGCCTTTTGGCTCACCGTCTCATTTCTTGTAAGCAATAGATCATACTACACTGCTCAAAACAATTAGGGGAGCACATGGTTTTAACGAAATTACGCAAATACTTACACCGATAAGTAACATAAAATAAATCATCCATAATTTAAAGCCTAGCAGGAGACAGAAGAAGAAAACTTCATATGCAAATCAAAGTTCATGACGTCAAAAACCAGACAAAGAACACAAGGGCGGAAATCGGGATGTTGCAGAAACGTCTGTTTCACTGCCTTAACTGTGAAATTCGATTGCTCAGTTATTCTTTTTGAGAAAAGGTGACTTGAAAATGTCTCAACAACGTGATTTACCGGAATCCATCGCATGGCGTATTATAGGCAGACTTGAATCCCGGCAAACACAACGTAGTGTCGCGAACGCTGTTGGAGTCGCCAGAAGTGTCGTTGCAAGGCTGTGGAATCGATTCCAAGAAACAGGGAATGTTAGACGACGACCAGGGCAAGGTCGGCCACGCACCACTACAGCAACTGATGACCGGTATATACTGTTAACAGCTCGTCGAATCAGAACATACAATGCTACTCAGCTGCAAATACAGTTGCTCTTGGAAACAGGACGAAGGGTGTCCAGCCAAACATTACATAATAGGCTTCATCAGGGAGGTCTCTATGCACGTAGGCCAATGGTCTGCATTCCGTTGACCACACGCCACCGTGCGGCCCGAAGAAGATGGGCTGCTGAACATCGAGATTGGGAGCAACATGATTGGAGACAAGTGCTGTTTACAGACGAGTCCCGATTCAGTCTGGAGTGTGACACCCGACGTATTTTGGTATGGAGGGAAAGGGGCACTCGAAATAACCCCACATTCGTTCGTGAAAGGTCACAATACAGACGAGCTGGTTTTATGGTATGGGGTGGAATCAGCATAGGTGGACGTACGGACCTGCATATCATTCGGAATGGTACTTTGACGGCCCGAAGGTATGCAGACGAGATACTGAGACCTCATGTCATACCTTCCGCTGCAGCCATTGGCGATTCCTTTGTTTTCCAGCATGATAATGCCAGACCGCATACAGCTCGTCTTGTGGAGAACATGCTTGAAGCTGAAACAATACAGCGTATGGAATGGCCAGCGTTCTCTCCTGACCTGAATCCAATAGAGCATGTTTGGGATATGCTCGGACGACGCATTGCTGCGAGACCAAGGCCTCCTTTTACTCTAGAGACTTGGAGATTGCACTTCTTGTGGAGTGGAACAGTATTCCCCAAAGTCTTATCGATAACATCATCGCATCCATGGAAAACAGGTGTGCAGCTGTCTTAGCTGTTCAAGGAGACCACACGCCATATTAAAAATCTTGCATCATTTCTAAACAATATTTTTTTTATCGTTTACATGTAACCAAATTGTTGCCCTAAATCATCTTTTCATGTTTTTTCCATATTTTCAAAGAATTAAAGCTTAATTACAAATTTTTTTACTTCTTTTTTCTGTATTGCGCATTGATATCCGTGTACTATCCATTTTATGCCAATACGTGGCTGTCTCGCAAGGTTTTCTTAACTTCTTTGCTTGCTCCCCTAATATTTTTTAGCAGTGTATTAAAGCAACGACACTTCTGCCATCTTTACAACTAGTTGTCAGTTGTAAAACTGAGACAAAGTCCTCCATTAACTGGTTAAATAAATTCTTTAATAATGTCAGGAACTTTTATACATAGAACTCTTAATTGTTCGTGTAAATTTATTCATGGAAATCTGAAAAACACAGATAATACAAAGAATGCCGCAAGTACCATTGATTGGACTAACTACATTAATTGCACTAACTAATTAAACTATATGGAAACTTCCAATAAGCTAGAAATCATAATAAAAATACTTTCAGCGTTACCAACATCCTTGGATCTCTGTTTCGACTTGAAGCACAACCGACGATTTAGCTGGAGAGAATAGAATTCAAAATAGAATTCAAAATATGGAATTCGTTACTATGTTTGATCAGAGTGGCGATGCAATTTCTTGGTGAGTTACATCTCAGACTAAATAGAAGAAAAACTTTGGTCATAATAGTTAACGATACGTTTGTTAACATAAATAAAACAAGAGTAAAGAAAAACATAATTCATTCTGATACATATTAAGTTTTATAACTGCATAAAATCCGAGTTCCCAGAATGCTCCACGGCTCCAGTGGCTCCATTCAAAATCATACTTATTTCTATTTATATCAGAGTCATTAGCTTTCATGTTGATGCTGGCATAAACACCAGAAGAAAATATGCATACTACTAGTGTTCTTGATACTGAAATTTGGCTGAAACAACGAGTAAGAAATACTCCAACAGTATTTCTCAAAATCTTTATTGGTGACTGACATATTGCTGTCATCCAGCCTATAATGGACAGAACAATAGTCAGTCATAAACTGTGGTGAAAAATTAAAAGTGCTTGAAGATGACAAAATCCATGTAAAACACCCTTGTAGGTCACAATTGCAAATCTGTATAAAGTTCCAGGTATTGACTTTAGTTTAGTGTTTATAATAATAAAACTTATATTCATTATTAGTCTTCTCTTTTTTTTGTTGTTCATGAGCCAAGTTGACATTCTTTCAGAAAATTTATACAGGGTGTTTCAAAAAGAATCACCCGATTTGTAATGAGTATATTATGAAAAATATCGAACATAGAAACTTAAAATTAATTTTTTATTACATGGCTAACCACAATGTTTTTTTTTTTTACAAACCAAATCAAAGGTGCTCAATATGCCCACCTTTGGATGCACGACGTATGTCTATACGGTAGGCAAATTCGTCCTAAACTTTGCGAGTATGTCTGCATACACAGCTTCCACGGCTGTTATGCGTACACAGACAACCCGTGTCTTGGAAATGTTTATACCATCACCTAATGCTTTGAGAGGTAGGAACTTCAATCTATCAGGGTTTTGTCGACGAAAATCACGCTGAACAGTTGTTACGAACTCGCACTTCACAAAGGGTAGAACACAAAATGATTTCTGTTGTTCAGTCGCCATCTTTACAAACACTGAAATGGCGGGCGAAGGAAAAGCGTTAGCGCTACTTGCCGGCAACTGCGTGAAACTCGATTTCCCCTCTTTCTGCCTATACATTATTCGATCAAAACGGATTAAAAGATGAATAGTTATGATTTTTTTTTAAATCCGATGATTCTTTATGAAACACCCTGTATTTTATTTCTTGTTGCTTTTTTTCATACATTCGGATAATTCACGAAACGGATCATCTCCTGATGTGTAATCGAGAGTTACCCCATACAAGGTCAGTGTAACCACTGCGTCTTTTTTCCTTTCTTTCGTTTTGCCCACAAAAATATTTTAAATCACACTTAATTGACTATGTGTGACGTAATAAATTTAGATTTGCCAGTATAGTTTAAAGACTAGATTAAATAAAGTTTTCAAAGATATACTTTGTACAATTATACGCTCTAGAAACACCTTAACAGGAAATGTCCAAACTGGCTGACAACCTATTAATTATGAAGATCATAAGTAATATTAATTATTTCCAGCACTGAGAGAGACGGGTAGAAATTGACGTTTGAAAATTAATATCGTGAAAATTTTCCTCCGACATTTCTAGAGTCAGGTAATTTAGTTTTAAAATGTGTTCTAACAGAATATAAACACTGAACTTACTAATATCATGCTTAGAAAATTAAATTTTAAAAGCATTATTTTATGCTGACAGGTGCGTTTAGAGAACGGTAGAGATTTGAAAGCCCGCAATACCCTTCTAAGGTGATTTTCCGTGTAAAGAGAATGTATATCCTATAGGAATTCCAAAGATGTAGATCTTTATATTTTCCTCACACGTTAAGGAAGTCATGACAAATGGTCTTAAACCACCAATCCACTATATCACCTTTGAATTCCGATCTACAATTAGAAGTATTGAAGACGGTTTCATGACTACTGCGCTCATACCAGATAATGCGCTGAAAACACTCTTCATTTAAAATGAAGATAGTCTTATATTTTGCTCATATGTAGTGATAAAGTTTTAATCAGTCAGATTTAAACTGTTCTGGTAGGAAATTCAAACTTTAACTTGTTTATAACTTTCGTAAAAATTACGCTTCCTTACGTCAAAAGCAACGCAGAATTTTTCCTGAATTTTGGTTCAAATTTAACCATTAGTGTTTCGAAGAAATCACAAATGGAGCAAACATACTGTTAGCCAATAACTACTAATGAAACGCAAAGAATCATTGGACATAGTCTGCGAATTTAATTCTACGAAGCTGAGACCAGTTCTAAACTAATGTGACTGATTTTGCAGAAAAGATTCAATACTCCTTCTACTGAATTTTGGTTCAAATTTAACCATGAGTTTTTCGAAGAAATCACAAATGGAGCAAAGATACTGTTAGCCAATAATTACTAATGAAACGCAAAGAATCATTGGACACAGTCTGTGAATTTAATTGTAGAGAAGCTGAGACCAGTTCTAAATTAATATGACTGATTTTGCAGAAAAGATTCAGTACTCCTTCTACTGAATTTTGGTTCAAATTTAACCATGAGTTTTTCGAAGAAATCACAAATGGAGCAAACATACTGTTAGCCAATAATTACTAATGAAACGCAAAGAATCATTGAACTTAGTCTGTGAATTTAATTGTACGAAGCTGAGACCAGTTCTAAACTAATGTGACTGATTTTGCAGAAAAGATTCAATACTCCTTCTACTGAATTTTGGTTCAAAATTAACCATGAGTTTTTCGAAGAAATCACAAATGGAGCAAACATACCGTTAGCCAATAATTACAAATGAAACGCAAAGAATCATTGGAAAATAGTCTCTGAATTTAAGGGAACAAGGGACCTTCAATCTCGTTCTTCTGTAATTTTCAATATTTTACACTATATACCACATGAGTATAATTAATATTCTTTTCTACAACACGTAAGATACTTCGAATTCACGAATAAGTATTTTGTGCAAGAATCAGACCTGTTTATCAAAAAATTCTTCAAAAATGTTAGAATTTTTCAAAAGGCTCCGTGCGTATTCATTTTCTTCTGATATCTTCGAAATTGCTTCGAATTGCTAATTGAAGTGTTTGTCAAAAAACTGTGCATAATTCTTTGAAAATACACAATATTTTTCAAATTTATAGACCATAAAATAAAGTAAAAACATAAAAAATAACAGGCAGAATAGAAAAAAATTATTTAAGACTTTAGATTCCTACAAAAAAAATTAAATGCACATTTATATTTATATACATATGGTAAACTTATAGTAAAAAATTTAAAGACCTTAATTAATATAGAGTGCGCATAGAGAATTTTGTAAAACGTTAGCATTTTTGAAGAAAAAATTGAAAAACAGTCATTATTCTCCAAAAAATTCCTTATTTTGAATTCTAGGTAGTCAGTGTAGTAAAAAAGAAAATTAATTATTCTCATTTTGTATATAGAGTTAAAAAATTGAAAATTAAAAATTTCGAGTTTAAAAGTCCCTTGTACCCTTAACTGAGACCAGTTCTAAACTAATGTGACTGATTTTGCAGAAAAGATTCAATACCCCTTCTACTGAACTGTCATTACATATACGAGTACTTATGTTGAATTGATGTAAGATTCACAGTGAGTAGTTTTAAAATCCTTGCAAAGTTCTTGCTATCTCCCGCAAAAGTAACGTGAGTTCGTTTTCTTCTAATTTTAAAATTATTTTAGTTTCCATCTCAATAACTTACCAGTTATGTCAGAACCTTTCAAAACAGTGACGGAAATAGGATTCTGCAATTAATTTTGATTCATCAATTTGTTTTTAATTTAAATTAAATTTCCAGAAATGTGTTACTTACCCAAGTGAACCTGTATAGAAAAATGGCACAATGAAAGGGTTTTAAGCAGCTCTTTTATATTAAACTCCAAACAGATATCCTTTTAACTTACTGTAAAACATATTTTGGCTAAATTACAATAAATACATCCATTGTACGCTTATATAATTAGTAGAGAAATGTTAATGTTTTTACTAGACCTTTAGTAATATAACATAAACTTACTAGAATAAGTATTAAATATTGAATTTTTTATTTCTACCCAAAAATCTTTCATGCGTTTATTTATCATCACCAAATACTTCGACCATTGAAACCGTAGACTCAAGAGATATAGCGGAAATGCGATAAATCAACCTTTTTCAAATACTTAAAAATCAAAGAAAACACTCTTTTTATGTGCAAGTTCTCCTCAATAATCTATGAGTCTTCTGTTCTTCTTGTCTAAACGACCTATAATATTTGAGAAGCGTACTCGTGTTTCATTTCTTTTATTTTTCTCTTTATGTCCATTATATTTTGATGGATTCTTTCATTTTTTTCATGCTTTAAAAGGAAGTAACCAAGAATAGAAAAAAATTCAAATGCATTCTCAATGATAATTTACACTCTGCTTTAAATAGAATTTTGTACTCAATCTATTTCTTATTTGTTTCCGTTTCATTTTCTTTTTGTTTTATGATGCTAATTTTAACTTTTTTGTTTTCACTGTTGACTCATTATAAATGGAGAATTTTCTAATAATCAATTAATATGCATTCGTTCAGCTTTTTTCCCTTATCTCACTGTTTCCTAACCTTAATTTAAAACTTATTACGTGTCAAATACTTCATTTATTCAATAACTGCTTTCGGGAACAGTAATAATTATTTTAAATAGTTAAAATTCTAAATAACCATGTGTTTAATTTTAATTATACTCCTATGTTAAAACGCAAGTCAACACATGTTTATTACAATTGTTCTTAAATAAAATTTCTCACTTTCAAATTAAATATATTTAAACGGAGAAATACTATTCTCAACTTTCCTATTTTGAATTTTCTAATTATTATAAAAAATTGTTGCATTGAATTTATAGTGGGATTTCAAGATTCAAATCGTTAATTTTCTTTATTATTAAAAGCGAAAAAAATATTAAAGTGTTTTAATTATATTGGTATTCATTTAATGCTACAACTAAACTGATTATTAGTTTTCAATGATGTAATAAAATAATTAAATATATTGAACATAAATTGCGTGTACATACTTCTAATATGTAATATTATAAATGTGTAAATACAAATACAATAAGCCGAGAACAATAAAAACAATGATTTTTTTCCTATACCGAAAATAATTTAGGGAGCAAATATGATAAAGCTGTACTTGGGTAGAAAAGTAGTTAGCTCGAAAACACGAGACTTTACGCCGTTTGGGTCATACAAATTAACTAAAGATAAATATCTATGTCCCCCTGGTAATTTTTATGTCATGAACATGACATGAGTTATGTGAGAAGACATGGCATGTTAGATCTATATATGTCGTTGGTTACTCTGAAATAGTTTAATTATAATTACTTAACATTTCATGTCATTTATTATTTCATGATCATGGCATGAGTTATAGGTAAAGACATATGGCATGTTATATGTATATATCGTTTTTTACTTATACTTTAATTAAAATTACTTAGATACAAACTACAATACATTATAATTAATGACAGCAATACAAGAGTAAAACTGTAATTAAATAAAAAGCTTCATTCATCAAACGAAAGAATGGGAGTTGCATTATTTTTTATACTCTTCATTTAAATAATATCCTGGAAACTCAATCAAATAAACTCTAAATTTACGATTTTTTTCAAAAGCATATGAAATATATCTCTTCACTTTAAAATGGACTGCTTTCGTTTCTTATTCAGCGAAGATATTTTCAAAATCTTGTATGCACGAAAAAAACAAGAGCCAAACAAATGCTTCACATCTTTTATTATCTACGCGACCTTCATTTAACCTTTTCTCGTTGACGTGGAAGTGAATGATTCTACTGCTTTCGGGAAAATTTATGAATGCTTTTACGGTTTTCCTCTCACCGTTTATCTATAATTACTTAAAACGTTACTGCAGAGTAATCATGCATGATCGATCACTAAACCGTAGTTAAGGACTGGTATTTTTAAAAACTTCAATATTGTTCTTAACGTTGATATTGATAGCAAGAAAAATTTACAAAGATTCCAGAAACAATATATATATGTGTGTGTGTGCATTCGGATGAAAGAAGTGAGCTTGAGGCAGCTCATCATTTGACAAGGGTTCAAACTTTCAACCCCCATGTTAAGCTGTGGGGAAACATCCTCTAAGTGTTTTACTAGTCAAGAATTAACAAATGCATGTATTTTTTAATTCTGCTTTCTGTGCTTGAAAATAGATTTTCCCTTTAATTTTTCAAAAAAAAAGAGAATTTATTTTTATAGGGATAAATATTAGTAATTTAATCCAGTGTAAAAATTTTAAGAAAGAAAAATTTTAAATTTAAGTGTACGTGATCTTTAATTAAAAATCTACCTTCATACGCAAAAGAAAAAATATAATTCAGAATATGCATTTGCCAATCTGGGTTTTATAAAATGAGAAAAATATCTCGTAGTTAAACACGGGGGAGGGGCCTTAAATATCTGCGTCTACGCTGCCTAAACATCTTTCTCAAAGGCACGTGTGGGAGACAATTTATTTAACAAATAATGAGTTCGGTCATCAAGATCCTAAGATCGATTTCTATAGTCACGAAATGTTATTGTTTCCTCTTCTCATATTAAACCGGTGTAAAGGAAATTCACTTGGGATATTTTTCCAACTTTTTCCTTGATAGGGACTTTAAAACAGTGCAAATTTTGAACCAATCACAGAGTTCAACAACTTCGTCGTTACGGATGACATCATTACGTGAAGTTTTGTGATTGGTTAAAATTTTGTTGGGATCGATAAACCTTCACACAGTACGAGATTCCAATGATAGATTACCATTAAACGTTTTATCAGATCTGAACTTTCCTGATACTTTCATGAACAGTTCCAGATGCTCTTGAAAACTAATTAGCTATTCATTTAATCTGAATCTCTGTTCAGAGTTTTTTTTACCACCTAAAACAAACATCAGTGTTTAATTTGTGCTGAATCACAAGTTAATTTGGTATTAAATGATTAAAATCTATTAATTCTTGTGTAACACTTATGAGATTATTTTATTTTGAAGTCAGATTAGGATTCAAGCTTTAAATTTTTTAAACTGGGGCAACTAAATTATTTCAAAGGATTTGTTCTCTTCTACGATTTATTTCAATACTTATCCGAATTATTTTTCGCAGCATCGACGTAGGAAACTCAGCTATCATTGCTAAATCTTTGTGTAATTTGATTTTAAAATTCATTTCGATTTACAGAGCAAGAAGATAAGTTAACAGTAATTTATTTCAATATTGGATTTTCCAAATTCTTTCCAGTATTACATTTTTATTAAAGTTGATTTCACCGGAAATGTTTTAGAAATTTTTAGAAGGTAAAAACTGAAAATAAATTTCTCGTGCAAGAATTTGTTTTCAGTTATAAAACAAAAAAAAATGTAATTTAACAGTTTTCGCAACCTTGTTGTTATGTTTTTATCTTCTATGAATTTTAAATGTGAGTTGTATGGCATTATATTATTATAAAACAATTCCAAATTAACTCCAGAGTTTTGTGAGCTCTGAACAGGCGTATTTTTGTAGTTTGGTGCATTTTCTGCATTTTTCTTGCCCGTTCTTATTTTCTTACTTATATTGTGAAACACGAAAACTTTTGTTTTTATTTAAAGTTCTGAATTCCTGCTTCAAAGTGGCAGGTTATTTAACGTAACAAATTAGTCAAACCATGGAAATTGACTCTTCACCATGCTTCATATACACCCTTCACACGAAATTCTTATTTGCCCCCCGTGGTGTATTTTTCTACTCTTAAACTTAAACTCACGGCGCAACAGTCCGATGTGGACCAGGGCCGGCGGTACCCATCTCCGCTTTCGTAACCGTGGGCTTGGGGTGCCATACAGCATATGTCTCAGTCGGGTGGTCAACCTGACGTGGGACCCCCAGAGTTTAGTTCCCAAGCAGGCTTGGTCCTCATTTTATCGACCCACTGAAGGGATGAAAGGCTGAGTCGACCTTGCCCAGTCACAGGGTTGAACCCTGGACCTGTGGGATGGCAGCTTGACGCTTTTAACCAATACGCCACCGGGCTTCATTTTTCTATTCTAAACGGTGTATTAACCATATAAATGAACCTTTAGTCATAGTTAGAATACATTATTGTATATAAGAAATAGTTGTTATCAGCCG
Source organism: Dolomedes plantarius (assembly GCA_907164885.2). Lineage (NCBI taxonomy): Eukaryota > Metazoa > Arthropoda > Arachnida > Araneae > Dolomedidae > Dolomedes > Dolomedes plantarius. The sequence goes on along the minus strand of OU015492.1, from coordinate 191,353,684 downwards.
TATTTCAACGGTGCCTTTGGAGCAAGGATTTTCAGTTTTTAAGATGGAGGATTACATCAATAAATTCGTCACACTCTGATTATTAAAAAAATTTGTTGATTCTCTTATTAACACACAAAAAATTTAATGATCTTTGCATTTTTGAAAAACCTCAAGGGACAATCCTACCTATTGCTTTACGACTTGAATATCTATAATTATTAATACAAAACTACTTGTCTTTTTGAGTGTCAATTGTATATTTTAAGAACCAGTACCTATTTTATACACTTTTAGATGATCTGGAGTTTTTTCAGGATATAAATGTCGATTGCAGACTTTCTTTTGAGCAGTTGTTTTCAACCTTTCAGGAACGGGGGCCATATTAAAAAATTCTTAAGTTTGCATGTGACCCACAACAATCACAGGAATGGCCTGATAGGATTAAAAAAAATATCTGTAAAGACTAAAAACTTTAAAAATACAGTGATTGTATATGACTGCGCCACTAATAAAATTTAATGTAAAGAAAGTTCTCAAACTTCAGCCAAGATCCATGCTATGTCAGTCTTCATGGGAAAATTGACGTTATTTTTAATTGACTATAGCTACGTAAACAATTTTTATATACGATTTGTAGTTTTCTTTCATCTTTTTGTGTCAGAAATGTGATTTCATGCTCATCGTGAAAGCATTATATGTAGGGTTGCCAGAATGACTGTTTTAAAGTGAATATGTCCTCTTTTTTTAACCAGATTTTTTGTTGTTCCCTCTCTTTTCTATACTGATTTTTTTCCCTTTTTTATTTTCCTTGGTAATCTCTTGTCGAATTTCTTTTCACACCGTAATGTCCTCGTTTTTCAAAAAGAAATTTAAATAAATTATTTTCAAGGGCAACTCAATTTTAAAGACATTGACTCAAGTTAAACATTGCTTTTAAAATGGTAGATCGGTTTTACATTTTTCTGAGTTTCAAGTTATTCTTATGACTTTATTTATGAATGTTTTGTTTTATTTGAATAAGTGAATTATGTTTAAATAAGAGAATGATTTTATCATAAACTGTTTTTTTACAATTGTTTTTATTTATGTAATAAATATAAATTATTTTTGATGGATGAGGATAAATATTATAATAGCATATTTTAATACACCGTCTTCATTTCTCTCTTTATTTTGAAACAATTTTCTTTATATGCCTTCAACTTCTGGCAACCCTAATTGTATATATAGCATTTATTCCCCTTTTTTTCAATCCTACGTCACCTCTGGGCCATTACTAGCAGCCATTATTAGCAGTCCAATCAGTCTATTACTAGTAGCTCAATATACACTTAAGAGCCAAAACATTATGAACACCTGTCAATAACGAGTTGGCCCACCTTTGGCGCGCAACACAGCTTCAACCCGCCTTGGCATGGATGCCACAAGTCCTTGGTAGATGGCCGGAGACAGATTGTACCAGATGTTTAAGCAACGGTCACGCAAATCCGAGATATTGCGAATTGGTGGTCTTTGAACTCTGAGCTGCCGTCCCATGACATCCCAAATGTGTTCTATCGGATTGAGATCCGGTGTGTTAGGCGGTCAAGACATTAACTGGAATTCAGCATCATGTTCCTGGAACCACTCCAACACAATTTTAGCCTTGTGACAAGGGGCGTTGTCCTGTTGGAACATTTCCAGCTGGAAAAACAGAGGCCATGTAAGGGTGCAACTGGTCCGCAATGATGTTCAGATACCCTGTAGCATTCATGGTCTGCTCTACCACAACCACGGGTCCCAGAGACGCCCAAGAGAACGTCCCCCAAAGCATAATACCGCCACCACCGGCCTGTGTATGACCTACTGTACATTGAGGGAGCAACAGTTCGCCTGGAAGACGGCGTATCCTGACACGGCCATCGGCGTGATGAATGACAAACCGTGATTCATCTGACTAGGCAACTCTCTCCCACTGATCCATGGACCAGTCGCGATATTCCCGGGCCCAGCACAGGTGCAGTTGGCGATGACGCTTGGTCAGCAAAGGCACACTAGTGGGACGTTTGCTGCGTAGCCCCATATCCAACAGTGTCCGCTGAACAGTGTTCTGCGATACTATTCTTCTTGGCCCTGCATTGTATTGGGCTGTCAGCTGAGCCACTGTCTGGCTCCGGTTTTGCTTTACCATGCGAGACAGTCTCCGACGACCTTTTTCGAAGACCTTTCGACCTTTTCGTAGATTCGAATAAAGGATAAAAGTATCAAATTTATCCTCAGAATTCAAGTCTACAGCGTCACTAAGTCTATTTCTAGCAGTTCAATAAAGATTTGAATAAAGAATAAAATTATCAAAATTATCCCGAGAATTCAAGTCTACGACGTCACTAAGTCTTTTACTAGAAGTCCAATAAAGATTTGAATAACGAATAAAAGTATCAAAATTATCCTCAGAATTAAAGTCTACGACGTCACCAAGTCTATTACTAGCAGCTCAATAAAGATTTGAAAATAAAAGTATCAAAATTATCCTCAGAAATCAAGTCTACGACGTCACCAAGTCTATTCTAGAAGCTCAATAAAGATTTGAACAAAGAATAAAAGTATCAAAATTATACTCAGAATTCAAGTCTACGACGTCACCAAGTCTATTATTACTAGCAGCACAATAAATATTTGATTAAAAAATAAAAATATCAAAATTATCCTCAGAATTCAAGTCTACGACGTCACCAAGTCTATTACTAGCAGCTCAATAAAGATTTGAATAAAGGATAAAAGTATCAAAATTATCCTCAGAATTCAAATCTACGACGTCATCAAGTCTATTATTACTAGCAGCTCAATAAATATTTGATTAAAAAATAAAAATATCAAAATTATCCTCAGAATTCAAGTCTACGACGTCACCAAGTCTATTACTAGCAGCTCAATAAATATTTGATTAAAAAATAAAAATATCAAAATTATCCTCAGAATTCAAGTCTACGACGTCACCAAGTCTATTATTACTAGCAGCTCAATAAATATTTGATTAAAAAATAAAAATATCAAAATTATCCTCAGAATTCAAGTCTACGACGTCACCAAGTCTATTACTAGCAGCTCAATAAAGATTTGAATGAAGAATTAAAGTATCAAACTTATCCGCAGAATTCACGACGTCACCAAGACTCAGTGAAGTGGACTCCGTCATATCTAAAAGTCCGTAAAAAGGGCAAATTGAAAGCCTGCTGGTCGAAGACGATGAAGCTACATCTGGAGACAGTCATTTCCTGTTAGAATTCGGAAGTTCGTGATGCCAATCGATCTCGGTAAAGAACGAGAAATCCGTTAATTCATCTGACAGTTCGAACTTCAAGTATCAATTCCTGTTTTTTATCCTTTTCCTAGAAATAAGAACTAACACTGACAATTCTAAATTGTTGTGAGACACGTCACAGGGAGGGGCTCTGAAACCTTGGAGTAACACACAACCACCTTCTCGCACATTAAAGTAATGATGGATTAAGTGACAAATGAGAGTAGAGGGAAAATTTTTCATTCTACCCCTTCCCTTGCACCTCACAATCTTTCTTCCCACTGCGTTTACACTGAAGGTAATTCATCATTCTTACAGATTTTTTTTTATTTATTTAACTTCTATTCCAACTTTAGGGACGGAACCTTCAATCTTCAATTTCTTAATTTTCAATTTCTAGCTCTATAAACAAATCGAGATTTTTTTTTGCTACAATTGAAGAACCTTAGAATTAAAAAAAAGGATTTTTTAGCAGCATAATACCTGTTTTCAAAAGAATTTTCAAAAATTCTAGCATTTTTCAAAATTCTTCCATGTGCATTCCAAATCAATTAAAAACCTTAAAAATTTCTATTATAAGTTTACTGTACGTATATAAACAAAATTGTACAATGATTATTTTGCATGAATCAAAAGCCAAAAATAATTATTTTTTTTAATCTGCCTGTTTTTTTATGTTTTAACGTAGGATTATGGTCCTTCATAACGGTCCTCCGGAAAGCAAAAGTTCAGACGCTAAAACCGTCCGTCCGTCCGTTCCTCGCGAGTTTTAAATTAAGCAGCGCGCCAAACCTAGCATGTATCGCTTGGACAAGCTGTAAATAGTTAAAAAGAAAAGTAACAAAATGCGTCAAAATTTTGACATACATATATGTATATATATATATATATATATATATATATATATATATATATATATATATATATATATATATATATATATATATATATATATATATATATATATATATATATATATATATATACAAACGTACATATATTTATAGAGAGATACATATATGCATAATGCATACATACATAAATACATACAAAAGAGGTAAGCAACGATAAGTAATTCTACGTTAATAACCCGCGGTAGTTTCGTTAGAAGAGACAACCTGAATTTTTTTGCTTTATTTCACGGTCTATAAATTCAAAAAGTAATGTGCAGGTTTGTGGAAAACACTCCAATTAACAATCCTGAGAAATTTAGAAGAAATCAGAACCAAAAATAATGCGCATGGAGCATTTTGAAAAATTCTAGCATTTTTGAAAAGCAGGTCTTATTATACTTCCACAAAATACTAATTTGTGAATTGTAAGTATCTTCAACGTAATAGAAAAGAATATAAATTATTCTCATTTTTTATATGAGAGGGAAATATTGAAAATTTAAGGCGACAATGTACCATGAAAGACTTTTTATTTATTTATTAACCAATTGCTATGAAATTTTGAATACTTATACAGTGTTATTTAGAGATGGAAATTCTAAATTTAAAAAAATCAGCATGTAATTAATTAAGATTTTAATTAAAATCAGCTTTTTAATTACTCTATTTAAAAATGCTCCATTCGCATTAATTTTTGCTTCAGATATCTAATTTTCTCTCGTAAGCTAACTTCATATAGTTATAATAAAAGTTAGTAGCAATATTTGATTTAAAGCAATATTTATAAATACTAGAAAACGATAAAAATAGGTCATTTTAGGCAAAATGTTATCCAAAAAAATTTTTTTACTGTAAAAATTTTAAGTTTTTTAAAAATAATATAATGAATGGATTAATAAGTTTTATTCTAACATATATAAATAATCATTTTATGAAATTTTATGAAAATTCAAGAGAAATTACGACGCATGGAACATTTTGAGCTTACCGAAACGACATGAAAACTTGTTTTGAGAAAATGGCATTTAAAGTTTTAATTTGACTAACATTTCCATTATGTACGTTTAAAAAAAATACTTATAACTCGGTTAATAATGATCGGATCAACATACTTTCTTTTTAATTTAAAGCTGATGAGTTGCAGAATCATTTTCTGAAAGAAAAAAAAATCGTTTAGGGGACATATTTTTGTCAATTTGAAGGTCCATTGTCGCCTTAAAAGACGGAAAAAAACGAGATTGAAGGTTCTTTGTGCCCTTGAAGATAATTGGTTGAACGAGTTGTAAAATTTAACTACTATGTTCTACTAGAAACTAAACTAAAGAGTGAGAAACTTCAAAACGAAAGTGGTGCAAAGTTTAAATCATTTTTGCATGTTTTTTAATGAATTTAATATATTTACATATTTACAAGAAGATGATAATAGGCTGGAAAGCCTCAAAATTGACTAAATTCAACAGAATAGACATATTATGGGATCTTAATCCCCTTCAAAGAAAACTACATTCTAAAACTGATTCATCACTCTAGCAACAACAAGAGAGGAACGAAATTCTAAATTCCAAACATTTGAGAATAAAATCAAACGACGGGCTTGCAGCGCCATCTCTTGACATAATATTTCTCTACAGAGTGACTCACGGCTAGCGGGACATGGACTGGAGATCCCTACTTTAGTTTTAGGTATTATTGAAAATCAAGGCTAAATCTTAAAAGTATTTTAGGATTCAGTATATTGACACTGTGCATTTCTTTGATTGCTAGAAATTATAAGGTATTAAGTTACGCAACTCCCTCATATATTTGGAGTCTATACTATATAATATTTATCTAAGGCAGTGGTTCCCAACCGGTGTTCCGCGAAAGCCTTGGGTGTGGTCCGGCACCATATATAAAAAAGTTGCCAAATAAATGGGGATTTTGAAAGCAATGTTCTTTGAACTAGATGGGCCGAATATATCCGATGACTATCAGGTGTTGAATTAAATTTTCTTATAAGTTTAACATCTATATATTTTAGTTGCTAAGCCGACTTTTTGGGCAGTCCGTGAGAGAAAACTACTGCAATCCATTTACTTCATTTTGGTCTTAAATGAAAGATTGCAATCTGTAGATTTGTCAAATTTGGATTTTATAACCGCAATTTCTATTAATGAAAGACAATTTACAATTAAAAAATTTTATTTCTGCGCATGTTCAGTGGCGTGTTTAAATCTGGCTTTCGAAACTCGCTGTTTCTGCGCATGCTCAGTGACATGTTTTAATGATAAACACGTTTATTCCGAGGAGTCTCTCTAGATCTCTCTCTGCCATTTTTATTTTTATGATAATTATATTTGTGAAATGTAAGATTAAACCTGAGGGAAATTGTTTCTTTCGCGCTGTTTAATGAGCGATAATTTACAATTTTAAAAAAAAAATGGCTTTCTGCGCATGCTCAATGACATTTTTAAAACTGTCTTTAGATACTCACTAAGCACGAGGCCGCTTAAACACATTAATTTGTTTCTGCGCATTATTATGATTTTCAACATTTGGCAATGATGTGTTGAGTATAATTTGTGTATTAGTAGTACATTTATTTACTATCTAGCCGTCATGTTTTGACGTGTACCAACTAGTAATTAATTAATTATTAGATTATGATACGTTAGAATGTGAGTACGTTAATCATGTAATCATGTTTCTCTTTTGCCTGAGGGATATAATATACCCCCCCTACCACCCGGAAGTTTCCCCCGTCAAGTCGGTAGCGGGTGGTTGTTCGCACATGGTCCAATTTCTGGCTTAGTGGTCCGCAGACTTCTACGAATTGGGAACCACTGATCTAAGGATTATGAAGGACATTTTGGAAACTGTTTCATACCCTAACCTTGCTAGTGGTAATAGTTCTTTCTTAAGGCTGCTGTATACTAACCCTAATGGATTCGCTCACCTAAGGGCCTGTTCACATAGGAGTCCGTTGCGTAGCGTTAAGGAAAAGATGACGTTGAGACGAAAATAAACCAATCATAGGAGTTAAAAATTTCATTGCTAATCTTTTGGAGGCCTATGATTGGTTTATTTTCATCTCAACGTCATCTTTTCCTTAACGCAACGCAACGGACTCCTATGTGAACAGGCCCTTAATGTTAACCTATGGAGAAAATGTGTCCAAGGATTACCGAATTGGATTTAAAGATTTTTTTTTAAGTGCACTCCATAATAGAGAAAGAAATTTAACACCTTCGGAGATTTTTCGTCTTTAAAAAAAAATGCAAATATTTTTTAATTTAAATTAATCGGGAAAAAAAATCTCGTATAGTGTGTTTTAAACGCTCATAAATTACTTCGGTGGACGAAATTTATAAAATGAATCCTGGTGGAAGTTGCAGAAAAATTCAGGCTCTCGGAAAATACCATTTTTATTGGACTATCTGCATTTATGTAGCTGTAAATAGCAGACAAATTTTCTTCATAGGTTAACTCTGATAGGGTTAGTACACAGCACCGTTAAGAATGAGATGATAGAAAAGGACTTAGTTTTATTTATTAACTGGATTTATAAAGCAGAATCAAATGCTTTCCAATAAAAGGATTTACTTAAATAATGAAAGAAATACTTTTTTACTCCTTTTTCTTGATTGCATGGTTAAATTAAAATTAAGATTTGGATTTAATACAGGTACTATACTTCCTCAATCATTTAAAAAGCCTATAATCGTTAATCCTCTTAAAAGATTCCCCTGATCTGAAAGCTCCGCATGAAGTTAATTAGATTTTCATTTAAATTAATTTCCTCAATGAAAGTTAATGAATGGGTATAAAAATATTAAGATTTCTCTATGAATTAAAATAATATTTTTAGTTATACATCGATTTCACATATATCTCTTAATGGTTAGAAATGAATTAATTTGATTTTCTTAATGTTTTTTCCCGGCTAATTGATTTTAAACATAGAATTAAGAAAATTGGGTGATTAGGGTTTTAAATTACCCCGATTTCCAAAGTAGTTTCTCCTTTTCAATATATATTTCGAGGATTTAAAAAAAACTGTTTACTTTTAAATATTTTAGAAAAATAAAAATTTTAATCATTTTCTCTTTCAGTTTATACTTATAATTATGATATTTTCCGAAATATTTAAATAACAGTTTTACACTAAGATCTCTCTGATTTTTGCAATAAAATTTATTCCCAAGCTGCAACAAAATATTTTAGGTGATGAAATATTTTATATTTTTAAGCATTAGAATGACAAACTGGTCTTGTTTATCCAATCGAAAAAATGCATAGCAAGATATTCTGTGATATGAGCGTAACACTACATATAATCACAAACATCAAAACTACATATAATCTATATATATAAAACAGTTCCGTAACTGACTCACTGACTGACATACAACGCACAGACCAAATCGCTGGACCTAAAGGGCTGAAATTTTGCATGGCGATTCTTCTTATGGTGTAGAGGTGCAGTAAGAAAGATTTTTCAAAAATTCGTCTTAGAGTTTTTAAATTAAATTTTTAAGCTGTTTTTGTAACTTTATTTACATTTGCATTTAAAATAATAATTTGAGGGTTATAAAATTTATATCACGAGAAAGATCCTAAAAATTCCTTTAAAATGAGATCTTTTTAGAATCTTTACCTCCATTTTCTGATTTTTGGTGAATTTTTAAAGATTAATTTTTAGAATTTAATTTATTAAATGCCGATCACGTGATTTCTTTTTCTGGTACTTTAAATAAATTTATTGTCAAGTGCATAACAACTAAATAGACAAAAAAATATTTTTTTTCTTGCTAGTGTGGCAGACGATTGGACATTATCCAAAAAATATTAAAGTACAGTAAAAGAAATGTTCTACAAACTGAACTATATTAACTGTACTATATTCGTTGGTATTCTTTATATTAGATTTAATTTGAATATTTTCTTCTACATTATTTTGTCTATAAAATTATCCTTTACGATTTTCTTATAAATATATATATATATATATATATAAAAATTGGCATTAATTGCATACATTGACCATTCTATTTAATTTGAATGTACTCCGTAGCGAAGTACGGGTTTTCAGCTAGTAAACTACATATAATCACAAACTCTGTTCAGTACAATAGATAAAAAATCCATTCATTTAAACCAGAGATTCCCAACGGGGTCCAGGTGGACCCCTTGCGGGTCGATGGAAGTTTAAAAAGGGTCTATAGTATCCCAGGGGTCTAATGGGGATCGGTGAAAAAAATTTCTGTTTAAAAATTTAATTTTTTAGGAAAGCAATTTATAGAGAATTATTAACTTCTACCATAACTTTGGGTATGTATATCTTGAAGTGGTACTCTAAATAATTTCATTCAAACACAGTTCTTACATAACAACGATGTTTATTGCCCTTATAAATTTGCTTTTCAACATAAAGCATACGTACTACTAGTACGAGATATATATAGCATCTATGCAAGGGAAATACAATTCAATATATTCACTTGTATAACTACTCATTCAAGAAAAATACACTTTTCTATACTCACAGATACTTTGAAAGTTAACCAGTAGTGCTGCCACGTAAACTTTGGGCCTAACAACAACTCGCGTAGGTTTGAAGCAACCTAGCTATGCCTCCAGCGGCTGCTCGCAAAACTCAACTTTTATTAAACCAGACTCTAAGCCTAGCTCCAGCTTGATACTTCGTTTCGTCAGCTCTACTCCTCCTTTCACTTCCTCTCACTTCCTTTATTTAATCTAGCTGCTTGGTATTTATATCAACTTCGTATGCCGCAATTAGCATATCTTAAACGGCTTGTTTATCTTTATTCACCTAAAAGTTCGATTATTGTGAATCGAATCTTATGTAAATCTTACAGATTATTAGATAATAATATCCGTTTTAATATGTATAAATATATATTTATATTCATTATGTTTCTGTGACAAAAAACTTAACACATGGCGCAACAGTTCGCTTTGAACCAAAGTCGGCGGTACCCATATCCGCTTTCTTGACCGGGGGCTTGGTTTGCCATACAGCATATGTCTCAGTCAGGTGGTCAATCTGACGTGGGACCCCAGAGTTTAGTTCCCAAGCGTACTTGGTCCTCATTTTATCGACCCACTCAAGAGATGAAAGGCTGAGTCGACCTTGCCCAGTCGCAGGGTCGAACCCTTGACCTGTGGTGTGGCAGCTTGAAGCTTTTAACCACTACACCATCGGACATCTATTGTGACTATACAATAATAAGAAATTTCAGGCCAAACATTAAAGAAGTTGTATCAATGCATCAAGCACAACCACCACATTAATTGAAATCGAACTTCTGTGCAATTACAATCTGTGTTTCAGAAATCATGTTTATATTTGTGAAATTAAAAGTTAAAATAGTACAAAAATAATAAAACGTAAACCTAATGAACCACTTTTTTAAATTTTTTGTTCATATTCTTAGTCAAATTGTTATCTTTAAGTGTTTTATGTGCAATTATTAGTATTATAATTATGCTGTATGCTGTATATTATAGAGAAAAATGTGAGGGGGTCGATGTATTAAAAGGTTAGGAACCCTTGATTTAAACCGTGATAATATGTGTGAAAGGCTGGCGTATGCTGAATAGTTAAAAATTTAATGAGAAATGGAAAAAATTCTAATCGAAATAAATTTCCCTTTGAACTCGTTAATGATTTAACTTTATATTTTTATCATGATCATTAAATTCGTGATAAAGTTTTCCCAAATATAACGGTGTTCTAGAATAAAGTAATCAAAATAATTTTGTGAATTATGTTTGTTCAGCCGCCTGCAGTCGATTTACTATAACAGGTTCTGAAGATATTGGGTCCGATCAAAAAATTTCAAAGTAGCTTAAGCTTAAGCCTCTCATTATATTTTAATGCAAATATCTGAAAGTTCCCCAGGAAAATCAATAAATTGCTTAACCAGAGCATAGAAATATTAAGTCTGAAATATAGCCTAGATGGAAAATGGTGTCATTTATTAAAGTGTGGTCGAAATTTCATTTTATGTGTGTGTGACTTTAAAACCCATCAGTAAGTATCAGGTATTTCGTTATCATGAAATTTTATCCTTAAAAATTGAAAAAAAATACTACGCAATGTGGTTAAGGTTTGTAATGTGTCAGCAAATCATTTCTTTTAACTACGCTTACTAAAATGTGAAACGCAGAAGTTAGAAACACTGTATATACAAGTCTGAATGACATATTTATCTCGAATCATGTAATTATTTCTAGAATATATATGGAGGTATTTAATTAATTTTTCCTCTGTGAATTCAAGATTTATTGAGTTAAATTAATAACGATTAATTAATAACGACAAAAAATAACTATTAATTAATAACGACGTTAAATTAATGACGACAATCAATAACGATTATGAAACAGTGATGACATAGATAAGTTTAAACTTCCAAAGTTAGTTTATCATTAGTTAGTTTAGATCGCTCGTACTTCTAGTTTCTTTTAACTGATCCAGGTCAATCGGTAGACCTTATTTTCTTTTGGAGTTTATTGCTACAACAGTACATACAACATAATAATTTAAAGCAAACATACAACAAAATATCAGTTAAGGACAAAATATTAGAAATAAAACATCGTGAAAATTTCTTTAAAATGAGATTTTGTATTCAGGGGTTAATTATCATTAACTCTTGCTTTTCCATTGGTATTCTTGGAGATTTCCATTGGTATTCTTGGATGATTGAGTCATTTTGAATTTAGATCTCTCGTACTTTTAATTTCTTTTAACTGATCCAGGTCAATCTATAGACTTTATTTTCTTTTGGAGTCTATTTGCTACAACAATACATACAACATAATAATTTAAAGCAAACATACAACAAAATATCAGTTAAGGACAAAATATTAGAAATAAAACATCATGAAAATTTCTTTAAAATGAGATTTTGTATTCAGGGGTTATTTATCATTAACTCTTGCTTTTCATTGGTATTCTTGGAGATTTCAATTGGTATTCTTGGATGATTGATTGATTTTGAGAAATAACACTTGAAGTTTATATATAAACAATTAAAAGCCAACAATTAAAAAGATTTTGTATTCAGGGGTTATTTATCATTAACTCTTGCTTTTCATTGGTATTCTTGGAGATTTCAATTGGTATTCTTGGAGATTTCAATTGGTATTCTTGGATGATTGATTGATTTTGAGAAATAACACTTGAAGTTTATATATAAACAATTAAAAGACAGATGTTTATTTAAAAAATTATCAATTATTCGTTACGTATAACTTTGTAGAGAGTTAGTCAATTTATATCCCTTAGATCATAAAGTATTAATAGTTTTCTTATTTGGTCGGTATTTTCTTTTGGCACAAATCTGAGAAATGCCCATATATGTTAGAATAATTAGTAATTACGCCTATAGATCTTATAATGACATTTCTCCAAATAATTGACTAGAAAATACAGAAGGGAAAGGCGCTAGTAATACTTGATGGAGAAATATGTTTGTTTTGTTCTATGCAGTTATTGCTAACGTGCTTTTTATAACTTCTAGAATGAAGCCTTTTAAAATTCACCCTACCAAGTAATGAGTTCAAGATTAATAAATGATACTCTTGAGGCAGTTTTTATGATCATATGAGGTTAAGTAGGAGGAGTCTTCATGAGTTAGTCGGTCGGCTACATAGCCTGTTGCATTTTTGCAAAGTAAAAGATTATTTCCTTGAAATTAAAAGCAAGGGATCGAAATTATTTTGGTTTCGAGTGTATTGGTTGGAAATCAAGAAATCAGCTCCAAACTAAAAAAACAGAATGAAGAGAAGACATTTAATCCTTCAGCGGTCGCGCCGGGGTGTAGAGAGTAACATTTACGTAATTTTGAAGGGTTTGTGTTTACATTTAAGGGTTGGATGTTCTGAGCAGTTTAGGTTTATAGTTACACCCTTTTTAAAGCAGGTATGATTTTATGACCCTTCTATTCCTTTCCCTTCATTGTTAGTCGTGATTTGACCGTGGTAAACCAGCGATTATACTGGATTACAATACGACAAAAGCAGGAGTTGATGTAGTCGATCTAATGTTCAACTATTACACGGTATCCCAAATATCACGAAGATGGAGTCGTTCATTGTTTTTTAGGTTTTTGGACATAATAGGAATCCATTCGCAAGTTGTCCTTAGATCCAATAAACCGGAAAGTTTTGAAATAAGGCGATTGTATCTGCATTCTTTGGCCTTTAATTATAAATACATCTCAATATTATTAACATTTTAAATCTTGTCATAAAAAGCAGAATTATTATTTTCAATTTGAAAAAAAAAAGATTATTACAAAGGGAATAATCAAGGTTGAAAGACACCTTGTACTTTGTGCCACACACGCCTGCTGAAGGCTTAAAACTGTCTTAAAAATCAAGTATTACTATTATTTTGTTCCGTGGCTCTGAATCCTACAGTTCTATTCTCATTCTTAGATAATCCTCTATATCAGTGGTCACTAAACTGTCAACCACTGTTATCGAATTTAATCCCTTGAAAAACTGAAAAAACTAGAGCACTCTAAAATATAAATTGACTGACCAAAATTCTACAAAGTTACGTAACCAATAATGGACAAATTTTTAAATAAACTTCTGGCTTTTAATACTTTATATATAAACTTTAAGTGTTATTTCTCAAAATCACTCAATCATCCATTCTTTCTTTTGACATTCATTTTTGTCTAAAATGTTATTAGTTTAAAAACTTGCTTTTCCTCTGATTCAATATTTAATTTAAAAAAATTAACTTCCTTATTTTGGATCAAGTTTTGAAAAAACGATTTTATCAATCTTTTTCTAAATTGTATGTTTGTTTACTTTACCATCATACTTCGGATTAGCTATTTTACTGATTTCCACTATAGCTAGGAATACCACATTTATATTTTCAATTGCTTGAAAGCTGTCTCGATAACCCTAAACATTTATTTGATCTAGTAAAAGAAAAATTATGAAGATGGTTGTACATGAAGTACAGAATATTTTATTGAAAATATGAAATCATGTAACGACGACCATCACTGAATTATATCTCGAAGATTTTTCTTATTTATTGAATATTTTTATTGGGATAAAGTTAAACGTTTTGTAAATTGATCAGTACATTCAGCTATGTAGTTACATTTGATGAAATTAAGTGTTTAGGCCTAATCGTGATAGTTAATTTTTGTTTACAGTTCTGAAACAACAATGAAAAATATTATTTACTCAAAGCTGAAAGCATTAAAATACGAACTTATTTCAACTGAATTTTAATATAATTATATTAAAATGTTTATATTCTGTAAATCCAATTATAAAATAAGAAATATAACGAGTCTATTTTATGTTTATACTTCTAGTGATCTAGGAATACATTTGACAGAAAAAAGCTCAATCTTAAATTCTGTTGAGGTTTGATTACTAATGAGTTAGGAAAGAAATCCTGCAAGTATTTAACAAACCTAATCCTTTAATTAATTTTTTAAAATAATTGTTAAATCTTATTACTAAGTTTAAATCTAGAAAGGCAGATAAAAACAAATCAGAAATAATATTTCTTTAACATTTTCTTTTTCTGCCAGAATCTAAACCATAATCTATTTTCTTATTCATGTGGTATTTTCATTCCATACACTTGTCTCGGTTGTTTCTTTTTATGAAAATGCTCAAAAAATATTCCTCAATTTTATAATATTTTGTAAAAAAAGGCTCTGTTTTTCGTAACGTTGAGTTAGTCTTTTGGAAACATTTCGCAAGAATGCCTGAATTACAATTTAAAGAATAAAGGTTTTATCAATGAAACACATGCAGACGAGATATTTTTCTAAAATGTATATTTCGAAGTTTAAATTCAAAAGGAGACATGCTATTTCACTAGTGAAAAAAAAATATTTTCCCATTATGTAGTACTTTAAAAAGGATGAGAACATAATGTTTAATGCATTTTTTTTGTATGTAAACTTACTTTAGCTTTATACAGTTGCATATTTTCGTTAAAATTAAGTTACAACAAAGCACAAAATTGAGTCATTTACATTCATGATGAAATTTTAAAATATGGGTTTTGATATTGAAGGAATAAATGTTTATTTGCATCTCAAAATATTTTCACGAGCCTTTTATTCAAATAATCCGTAGAGACAAAATAAATGTGCACTTCAAAATGTTTAAGTACTGTAACATCTTGAATGTTTGTTTTTCAAAATGCTGCATTTACTGTTGTTGCTCTGACTGGCGCTGTTAATATGAATCAGACAAATAAGATATATTTAATTATTCCCAGACTGAATTCCTATACAGTACGATTTTTTTTGTTACTCCTATTTTCATACAGGGTACCCACCTATATCCGTTACACCCCCCCCCCCTTAACTTCTAAACGGTTACAGCTTAGGCCATAAAGTTGGCGTCTAGGTATAGTAAAAAGACTATACACTACTCGACGAGACAACTTACAACGTCATCTATCGGCAAATTTTGGAATTAGCGTTTTTATCTTTAAAACGGTACGAGATACGGAAAAAAAAGTCAAATACAAAGTTGTTCACCATTATCGATTTAGTAAGAAAAAATACCTCGCGCACATTAATACTCAAAACAAAATGTAAAAAATAAACATTTGTTTGGTCGTGATTTTCAACACTATGGCGTAGTGAAACGCGAGCGAAGCTCGAAAAGACCCCGAAAAAGCTCGAAAGTGTATAGTGGCTAGTGGACAGCATTTTCAATTTTATATTTGTCATTAGTTTCAACTTTTATTTTCGGAGGACATCTCCTTCCTCGTGAGTGGTTTAAGCTGACAAAAACACGAGTCAATCAGGGTTTGCTAACAAAGGAATTCAGAGTAGCAGCTGAGTCTTACAAAATCCGTACCCGTATCAACAGATATCCATGTTTGGTAGTTGTGTCGAAATGAAGCAGATAACTTATTCGGATTTAAAACGAAAGTATGTGGTAAGATCTGATAATAATAGAAATCCCACTTCTTTGACATTTTCGTATTAAAATTAGACCTTAAGTACTGGTTCCTTATCTTACATATCTACCGTCTACTGGGGACATCTTTTAATATAAATCTCCATCACAAACAGTAGTCTGTTACGAAATTATGCCTTGCTTCGGCTTTATATAAGTTATATATATTTTTTACTTCAATCTTCAAAGCGGATACTATTATCAGTAGCATTTATAATAGCTTGAATTCTATAGTAATACAAATAAAATTCATTTCAATTTCTTTAGTATATTGTCGAGAATCACAAAAATTTAAATTAATTGATTAGCCTTAACCACAATTATATATCTTAGAAATATTTATTAGACCCTCAGAAGGTGATCAACTACATATTTTTTAACATACATATTATGGAGGAACGTAGGATCACGTTCCTCCATAACGGTCATCCGGAAAGGAAAATTTCAGACACTAAAACCATCCGTCCGTACCCCGCGAGTTACAATTTTAGCAGCACACCAAACCCAGTCTGTATCACTTGGGCAAACATTAAACAGTTAAACAGAAAAGTACCAAAATGCATCAAAATTTTGACATACATACATGTGTGTATATATATATATATATATATATATATATATATATATATACACTGAAGTGCCACTGAATTAAGGATAGCAAAGCCTATGCAAATTGTGTAATGCGCAAGTGAGGGCGCTGTGGTAACTGCATATATAGCGCGTACTGTGGTTTTTCTGAATTAGTTGTTGGAATTGCCAGTATGGGTAAACTGCCGTATTTAGACGCCTTCGATTGCAGACAAATCGTAGGTGCGCGACGCATGGGCCATTCAATTTCCGAAATCGTCAGCTAGGATTTTCAAGGTCGACAGTGTCAAGAGTATACCAAGAATACATGGATGGTGGAAAAAAACTAGCGATCGGGCAAACTGCAAAGGACAATTAGCCTTGACAGTGCGTGGAGAGAGACGGCTCAGGCGTATTGTATTAGCCAGCGAAGCCAAACAATAGCTCAAATTACCACCCAGTTTAATGACGGTGCCAGTCGTACAGTCAGTAAACGGACTGTGCAACGCTCTCTTCACCGTATGGGTTTCGGGAGCCGTCGACCTACGAGAGTACCATTGCTCTATACTCGCCATCGGGCTGCACGTATTGCCTGGGCAAGAGAGCACAGAGACTGGAGTGTAGAGGACTGGAAACGAGTAGCATGGAGTGATGAGTCTTGATTCCGACTACTTAACGCCGACGGGAGGCTGAGAATATGGCATCAGGCCATGGATCCTGCATGCCTGGCTGGAACTGTACAAGGGCATGGTGGCTCAATCATGGTCTGGGGTGTTTTTTCGTGGCACAGTTTGGGATATTTGGTGCGTGTACCAACCTCCCTCAATGCAATTCGGTACGTAGATTTGCTGGGTGATCACCTCCATCCGTTTGTGCTGTTCTGTTATCCGCACAGTAATGGAGTTTTCCAGCAAGACAACTGTACCTCTCACAAGACCCGGTTGGCTACTTGTTGGTTGGATGAGCATTAAGCTGACTTCTCTGTCATGAATTGGCCACCTAGAAGCCCAGACTTAAATCCTATTGAGCATCTTTGGGATGTTTTGGAACAAGGCGTGAAAGGCCATCACACAGAACCAAAGAACCTTACTGAATTATGGACAGCTTTAGCCAATATTTGGCAAGCCATTCCCGTGGAACGTTTCCAGAAACTTGTTGAATCTATGCCTCGTCGTGTGGCAGCCGTTATCAAGGCCAGGGGAGGCCCAACTCGTTACTAGGTAGGTATCCCTAATTCAGTGGCACTTCAGTGTATATATATATATATATATATATATATATATATATATATATATATATATATATATATATATATATATATATATATATATACAAAAGAAGTAAGCAATGATAAGAAATCCTACGTTAATAAACCGTGATAGTTTCGTTAGAAGAGACTACCTGAAATTTTTTTCTAGTTTCCTAATAAAAATATCAGATTTTAATAATACAATAAAACCTGTTTAATAGATACATAGTCAGATTCACTTATACTGGAATTGAGTCAAACACTTAAATAACTGTTTGATTTTTGTTCATATTTGAAACTTATTGAATGTGTTATTAATTATTACAGCGTTTTATCCTTTTTTGCATAAGATTGCACTAACTGAACATATTTAGTAAATGAATGCTATTTAACATTCTGAATTACATTAATAATCGCAGATTGAATACAAACTTTAAAATTTACCTCATCCCCTTTTTCTTCAACCATAGATAATTTAAAATCTTATTTAACTTCGTTTACAAAAATATCCTCCCTTTAAACTAACGTAGCAGATTATTTAAAGGAAATTTATAAAACAGATGGCAGCCCATAGAATTCTAAATCGCACTGGAATTCGAATTTCGGAACGGTTTATCGGAGTTTCTTCCGCTAAATGTCACGCGTTATTTATTTCCACATCCCACAGACGATTTTTATATTTCTTTAATTACTTGATCATTTTTCTTTGCAAAAAATCGATAGAGGGTAAAAAGATTTGGAAAAGATATTGTGAAACTAAAAGAAGAAAAAAACTCCAGGCATTTCTGTTGCTTATTTTTATCATCTTTCAAGTGATCTCCTTTCATTGATCTTTATCAGATTTTGCGTTTTCTCTTTAACAGACTCAATGTTTCTTCCCTTTTTTTTTCTAGAGATTGTACCTAGGGATTACAAACTGATTTTTGTAATACTCTGCCAATATTAGTTTTCTTAGTATATTATGAGGCACATAAAATAAGTTCCGCCGCTGTCGCAAACACTGAAAAAAAAATTAATCAAGAAGTAAAATCGCGAGGGTGAATTTTACGTTTCGTGGGTGCTTTTCAATTCAGTGAGACTATTTTTTTTCAAACAGAATTTTTTTGAAATGTCATTTTGCATTCGCTCTATATATCGTGTGCATTTTGCTTCAAAGGCAAACTTGGAACTGCTTGGAAAAAGTAGCGTGTATCTGAACCACAAATAAAACCTAATCGATTGGTGGTTCAGTATAACGACGAACAACAACTTATGATAGGTCCTGTATTAGATTAACGAGTCCAATGGTGCCCTATTTAATATTTTTAATAAAACGATACAACATTGTTCGGAGAAACCCCCTTCCCTCTTTCACATGACATATATATATATATATATATATATATATATATATATATATATAACGCACCTCTGCTAGAAGAGTGTTACATATCAAAATAGCCATATTTTCAGGAATAGCTATTTCATTTCTTCTTTAGCTCTTTCTGAAAGTATGGATATTTTGAAATGTAACACTCCTCTAGCAGTCATTTCTCCTTTAGCTCTTCCTGAAAATATGGTTATTTTGAAAAGAGTGTTACATTTCAAAATAAACACTCCTCTAGCAGTCATTTCTCCTTTAGCTCTTCCTGAAAATATGGCTATTTTGAAAAGAGTGTTACATTTCAAAATAGCCATAGTTTCAGGAAGGACTAAAGAAGAAGTGAAATAGCTCTTCCTGAAAATATGGCTATTTTGAGATGTAGCACTCTTCTAGCAGAGGTGCGATATTTCGAATCAAGATGAACACAGATCAAAAATCTATTCTTGCGCAGCCTTCATCTTTTTGTGCAGAAGCGCCACCTGTTTTCAAACGAGCTGTGAATTTGCAACAGCAAGTAACCGTAACTGACATTTAGGGGAAAACAACTTACGAGCTGTATTTTATGTTGTAACAAGCCACGTGCGGAAAGCAATTTACGTTTTAACATGAAGTTTGTTTTAGTGGAGGTTTCCCAATCGAAATCAACACGGGACAAAAATGTGTCACGCGAAGTATCACGGTCTGCTATTGTTACAGATGAATGGAATTGCGTGGAATGAAAAGTAGAATTGTTTGTTAGCTTCCACTCCCCACATTGTCCCGAAGTCTGATAAAAATTATTTATTCAAACTGGACAGAAGTATGGCTGTCATCAAAGAATGTAGGGACATTTGTGCGGTCGAAAGTATCATTAATGGAAAGAGGACATTAACCTTTAGCTTACGGGGCCTATTTTTCCGATTCCCTCTTTAGAACGGGAAATTTCATACCCGTTTGTAAGAAAGACCATTAAGGGGGTTATATATCAATCTATATATAAAACAGTTCCGTTACTGACTGACTGACTGACTGACTGACAGACAAAGAGCAGACCAAACCGCTGGACCTAAAGGGCTGAAATTTTGCATGGCGATTCTTCTTATAGTATAGGGGTGCACTATGATAAATTTTTCAAAAATTCTTCTTAGATTTTTTTAAATTAAATTTTTAAGCTGTTTTTGAAATATTCTTTAAAGTTTGCATTTAAAATAATAATTGGAGGGTTATAAAATTTATATCACGAGACAAATCCTAAAAAGTCCTTTAAAGTGAAATCTTTTTCGAATCTTTACCTCCATTTTCTGATTTTTGGTGAATTTTTAAAGATGAATTTTTAGAATTTAATTTATTAAATGCTGATAAGGTGGTTTCTTTTCTTTTCGTGATACTTTAAATTGATTTATCGTCACGTGCATAACAACGAAATAAACTGGCAAAAATATTTTTTTTTCTTTCTAATGCGGCAGACGATTGGACATTATCCAAAAAAAAATTAAAATACAGTAAAAGAACTGTTCCTCAACCTGTACTATATTAACTGTACTATATTCTTTAGTATGTCCTATTAGATTTAATTTGAATATTTTCTTCTACATTATTTTGTCTATAAAAATATTCATTACGATTTCTTTATAAATATATATATATATATATATATATATATATTTGGCATTAATTGCATACATTGACTGTTGTATTTAATTTGAATGTACTCCGTAACGAAGTATGGGTTTTCAGCTACTATATATATATATATATATATATATATATATATATATATATATATATATGTGTGTGTGTGTGTGTGTGTGTGTGTGTGTTTATTGATTCTTGGGCCCGTATTCTTGGATACATGCTATCCCACCCCGTAAGGAAAAGATTAATCGTTACAGTTTCACCGAAGAGAAGTCAGATTTTTCTTTCTGGCTGATTTATTTATGTAAACATCAAAGGCATCTGAAATGTTTGAAGAATCGTGTGAATAACAGTGGTGATATATTCCGATGCGCATGTTTTATGCACGGCAATTCCAGCGATAAGATGACGTGACGTTCAACTTTTTAGGAATATCAAAGAATTTACAGAAAAGGACACATCTATTGTCATCGATGATTGCTCGGATAACCCTTTTTTTGAGTGCTTTGCCAATAATTGGCAGTTACAGAACTACCATGATCTTCTTTTATGGAAGTCACTGTATACATTATGCATTACGTGTGACTTCAGGAAATTTTATAAGAAATCCCTTTTCATTTATTCCTAAATATTTATACAGAAACTGCGTTTTAGAGCCTAGCTGACATCTGGACACAAAACCCAGGCGAAAGAAAACTCTTAAGTAGTCGCTGCGCATATCAGTTAAGGGTAGAGGTGAGTTTCGCTGAAATGATATTTAAATAATTTCAAGATAAAAAGAACTTTTTATATACCATGTTTTTAAATTTTCTGTTGACTCATATAAATTTGACAATTCTATGTATTAATAAATACTTTTTTTAAAAATTTTTTGACGAATTATCCCATCAACTTGAAAGAAAATTAAATTAATTGGAAGTTAACTTGCGTTTAACTTTTCGTTCTCGTCCCGGCCAATAGATGGCTGAACCAGTCTATAAAACAAAATTGACTGAAAATAACTGAAAATGAATTCAATTCTGCTTAAAGATGGCTAAAAGTATTTAAAAATGCATTGTCATCGTGTTCTGAGCTATTCTGAAAGTTTCAAATGTGTAGCTAGTCGGGAAGTTAGTTAATAATCGATTGCAAGATTTGTTCTGGACAAACACACACAAAAAAACAAGAAAGCGAGTTAATAAAAACATGGTAAAAAATACATTGTTCTGAGAGCATACAAAGTAAAGAAACCCGTAATTAATAATGAAGTTTAAATTAAGGTATGATGTCACCAACAACAATTGGTTTATTTCAGGAGATTCCATATCCCAATTGTGTACAATGAGAAAACTGGTGTATTTAGATCATTCGATTAGACTACTTTGATTTTGGCAGAATATAACTAGGGCAGTATATATTTTTATGACTCGAATGAGACTTTCATATTCAACGATCAGCTTTTTGGAAGAAGAAATACCAGGAAGAAGAGAAAGAACTATACATTAAGGGAAAGGACTTTTCCATGTTTATAGCATAGATATCAATTTCTTTCTATAATTTAGTTATAATATTGAAGTATACTCTAGACATTTAAAAGGATTACTGAAATTTTCAACTGCGTCCTAAAACTTAGTTTCATTCGCTCAAAAAGACTGCTAGAAAAGAAATATTGATAATTCATAAAATTCTTTACTTTGAAAAATTAAATATTGATATTATATAAATTATATGATATTGTATAAATTAAGTATTTAAATTGTACAGTATTCTGTACGTTGAAAAGCATGAGTAAATACGAAAATGACATATATTTCTCTGTAAATCTAAATGTATTTTAAATATGAAATACTCATTATTATTATATTAATCCCAGAATTGAAGTTCTACTAACACAACTTCATGCAGAAAATCTTACTAAAGATAGTCCTTTCAAACTCTGCAAATTTTTTGTGTCTAACATTAAATAGTATACGGTTGTAGTAGTTCTTCATTTAACATTTGAGTCTTATTTAAAAGTATACAGTAATTAAATGCCTAAACCAATGGTTCTCAACCGGTGGTACGCGTACCCCTTGGAGGTACGCGAAAATCTGTAAGGGGTACGCGGTTAACTACCAAAATTATACAAAATTATATTGATACATGCTATAATTTAATTGTGACAAAAGTTTGAGAAATGATTTAAAAATGAAAACTATCAGCAAGCAGCAAGCAAACACGTCGTTCGTCGTAAGCAAAAACAAAGAACTAGCAGACATTGCTGTGAAGTACCTTCTGGGATTTACGATAACTTACTCGGGCGAAAAAGGATTTTCAAGTTTATCTTACCTGAAGAACAAGTATAAAAACATGCCTAATGTTGAGGATGATTTACGGCTGTATTTGACCATGCTGGAGCCAAATATTGATGAGCTTTGTAAACAAAAACAAGCCCAGCGTTCCCAATAATTATTTTTTGAGACTTTTTTTTAATTTTATGTCTGATTAATTAAAACTTTGTTATAAAATGTCCATTAAAATAATTTTTTTGTTTTTAAATTAAATTACCTATTCGTAATTAAACTTTAACAGTTTAATATTTAAACTTTATCTAATATAACACATTTTAATAAAACTCAAATATTTTTGTTGGGGGTACGCATAGTTAATGACACACAAAAAGGGTACGTGGGTTGGAAAAGGTTGAGAACCACTGGTCTAAACTATTACTGTAATTCGCTATGAACATAGTGAGATTTCGTAATCTCCAGTGACCTTTGAATTCATTAATCAAAAGTAATTTCATTACAAAAAAAAACTCCAAAGCAAGCAAATAAAAGGACTGTTTATTATAACGTGATGATACCTAAATTACTAAAAATTAGACAGTAATAAAATTTTTTTTTATTAAAATTAAATCATATGCTCTACTTTACCCTGATGTTCAAGCTTTAGATATGTTTTATCAAGTGTGAGGGCTACGTTAAAAAAACAGGTGATAATACTCTTGTGAAGAAACCAGCTGCTATGAGATAAGAAAAAGGAATTTTAACGTAGATTTATACTTTGCTCAAATCTGTGAAACAAGTCGTCAAAGAAACTTTGTGTTAACTTGCTAAGCTGAAAAAATAAAGGATGATCAAAGGACTTGTACTTCTCTTCCTCCTTTTTGGGTAAAGTGCATATTACTTAAACTTATTTTCATAGAAATAAACGTTCAAAATTATCCGTATTTTTGTTTTCCAACAGCATAAAGTGTTCCTTTTCTGGGGGGTTTACCATATTTATTTTCTATTCTTATGTAGAAATGGAAGTTTATTTTCATACATTTACTTCATTGATATGACAAAGTAATTTCAAACCTTAGATAAGCAATATGCTCAACTGATATCATTGGTTCGTAATTAGCAATTAATAATATTAATTTAATCTTCTAAAAAATCAGGTTAATTTTATTTTATGTTGAAATATTACAGAAAAATACTTGGACTATGATCTGAATTTAGTAATTTAAATCCAGAAAGCATTTCTTTTCTTTACTGATATGTAGCATTCGATAATAGATGAAAAGCTCGTACATAATTATTATGCGTTCGTCAACTTTCCTGTGGGAAATAAATTCGAAACATGAATAAAAAAAAGTACTTCCTGCTTGATTAAGATGCATTTTCACCAATAAGCTATATTTATTTTCTAATTCTCCTTATAGTTATTTCAGCTTGTTTCATTCAAAATGAAGTATTTTATTTGTTACAGTGTGTAATAGGTAAGTCTTTTACTTCCATAAACAACAATGTTCCAATGATGTCCTAACGATAAGTAAGGAACACTTTCATAGCTCATTCCTATTGAAATAGCCCAAAAGCCATCCATAATCTTTTATTTTTTATGCCTTTTAAACCAGATGTTACCACGGAAGTTATTATTCAAATTATGCCCTAAATGCTCGTTAAATTATGAATATTTATTGACGATTATTATGGACAAAGACCCCTTGACGACTTTAGCGTCTGACATAGTTGCAAACTTTAAATAGACTTTAAGATACTTACCATTTAACATTTAGTCTTCAAATAAATGATTTTATCAGGAGATTAAAGAAATCAATAAGTTAGAGTTCAGTATTAGTTGATAAAATGTACGCTTTTTCACAACATAAACGAGATCTTAAGAATGAGCTAAAGTACCTGCAATCTTCTAAAATTTCAGGCTATCGAAAGTTTTTATATGTTCACTAGTAAAGCTTATATAAGTCACTAGCTGTATACCAGTGATTTGCTACGGAGTACATTCAAATTAAATACAACAGTCAATGTATGCAATTAATTTGAGTGTTTAATATCCATAAAACATGCTAATTTGAATTAAGTTCTTAAAAAACTTCCATCTCAATTAGTCTAGTGGTTAAATTTTATCTTTTACCGTATTTTAATAATATTTTTGGTCAATTTATTTCGTTCTTATGCACGTGACGCAAAATTAATTTGAAGTATCACGGAAAGAAACGAAACCACATGATCAGCATTTAATAAATTATATTCTAAATTTTATCTTTAAAAATTCCCCAAAAATCAAACAATGGAGGTAAAGATTCGAAAAAGATTTTATTTTAAAAGAATTTTTATAATCTTTCTCGTGATATAAATTTTATGACCCTCAGATTATCATTTTAAATGTAAACTTTAAAGAATGTTACAAAAACAGCTTAAAAATTTAATTTTAAAAAATCTAAGAAGAATTTTTCAAAAATCTTTCTTAGTACACCACTACACAATAAGAAGAATCGTCATGCAAAATTTCAGCCCTTTACGTTCAGCGGTTTGGTCTGTGCATTATCTGTCAATCAGTCAGTCAGTCAGTCACGGAACTGTTTTATTCAGGGTGAATCTGAACAAGTGGGCAAAATTTTACGGGGTGATAGAACGCAGCTATACGAGCAATATTCGTCATAGAATGTATGGTCGGAACGCAAACGGTGAGAAGTTAAAAGGTAGTTTTCCTCTGTCACATTTAAAAAATTAACACTATAATGAGAGGAGATACCGAAGAAAACATTTTATTAACAGGAATTTAATTGATTTACATGGTCAAAGAAATTGCTCAAAAGAGCTTCCGCTAACTGTAATGAATGCTTCACACCTACGGGATAGGGACTGAAGGACTTTTGCGACGACACCAGACATTTCCTGAATATCGCCGGCAACAACGGCGATCCTGGCGACTAGTTCCATATTGGTTTCAATGGGGTACTCGTAGATTAGCCTTTTCATATGTCCCCTCAGGAAAAAGTCCAAAAACGAGAGATCCGGAGATCTTGGTGGACAAGCTTTGGGACTACCTCGACCAATCCATCACCCTGGGAATGTTGCATCTAAATTGTTCCGCACATCCAAGCTGAAGTGTACAGGCGCACCGTCGTGCTGGAACCCCATTCTCGACCTGATGGGGGTTGGAATCGGACGCAGCAGCTCAGGCAACACCTCTCATAGGAATGTGCGATACGATTCGCCGTCCAGACGGTGTGGCAGGAGGTATGGGTCATGGATGATCCCTGCACAAACATTTACGGAAAACCGCCGCTGGAACGAATGAGGACGTGTGGAAAGCTGGTACCATTTACAGCGCTACCTAGCGCCTCACTGTTTGCGTTCCGCCCATACTTTCTATGACGAATATTGCTCGTGTAGATGCGTTCTATCACCCCGTAAAGTTTTTCCCACTTGTTCAGATTCACCCTGTATATGTAGATTATACAGGTCAATACAGAAGTCTATATTTTAATGGTCTGCACATAAAGGAAAACCCTTGATTCGCTTAAAGGCCAATTATATATTTATTCAAGGAAAATTTATAAAGTGTGACAGAATGGTCAAAACAGTTAATCCTAAAAAATTGGAGTTTTAAAAACTAGTAGCAAGACAGTCAGTCTCAGGAGGGATAGAATTTCAAGTTCCAAGGGCCTATTATCGAAAATCATTTGCATTTGAAATAAAGGAAAATTTTACAAATGTAATTATTATCAAATGTTATAATGTGTTCGTTATAGTTGCCCATGAAAGCATTAGCAAATTTTTAAACTACCGGGTAGGCAATATCTCTCAGGTGGGATATAATTCGAGGATTGTTAGTTTTATTAATTAAAATCATTTGTACTTTAAGAAAAGGAAAATTTTTAAAAATATGACTGCATGGTCATTATCTCCGTTAAAAATCTGACATGTTCAAAATAAAGCTTTCGGATGTTTTCAATACGATTTTCATACAGATCCTTTTCAAATTTACGATGTCTGAGCTCGGAAATCTAAATCATGTTCAAAAAATACTTTACTGCTCTTAAAAAGTTGGACTTTATTGCGTTATGTAAGACACTTTACCACAGTAAACGTAAATATCAAAGAAAATTTCGATAAGCAATTCAATATGCATGATAAAACATTATTACAATTTTAATATGATTTTGAAGATAATATATTGTAATGAAAAAATAAGTGTTTTCATAACGCAGCACTTATTTTCTCTTCTTATAGCGATAAATTTCTCGTAAAGTCACTCATAAGTAATGAGAAAATCCTTTACCCTTTGAATAACAACAATAAAGGCGAGAGAGCTTGAGAGTATAAATTCTGTTAATAATGTAATATTTTTAAAAAGGTCTTAATTGGCATATTTTTATATCAGCTTGAAATATTTTGAATTATGACCGTGATGGAATTTACAATATTATTATACATCTTAATGGTATGCAGATTATCTATAAGTTAAAAATTGTTTTGGGATTTCAATTTACCTGAATTTTTATCAGGTGGTAGTATACTAATTCACTGTATTAAATGATAGCTGAATACCCGTGCTTTGCTACGGAGAAATAAAACGGTCAATGTCTGCAATTAATGCAAAAAGAAGTATTTATAAAAAAATCGTAACGGATATTTTTATATACAAAATAATGTAGAAGAAAATATTCAAATTAAATACAACGGTCAATGTAAACAATTAATTTGTATGTTTAATATCCATAAAACATACTAATTTCAATTAAATTCTTAAAAAACTTCCATCTCAATTAGTCTAATGGTTAAATTTTATCTTTTACCGTATTTTAATATTTTTTTGTCAATTTATTTCGTTGTTATGCACGTGACGTAAAATTAACCTAAAGTATCACAAAAAAAGAAACCACGTGATCAGCATTTAATAAATTAAATTCTAAAAATTAATCTTTAAAAATTCACCAAAAATCAAAAAATGGAAGTAAAGATTCGAAAAAGATTTCATTTTAAAGGAATTTTTATGATCTTTCTTGTGATATGAATTTTGCAACCCTCAAATTATTATTTTAAGTGAAAACTTTAAAGAATGTTACAAAAAGAGCTTAAAAATTTTATTTAAAAAATTCTAATAAGAATTTTTCAAAAATCTTTCTTAGTGCACCCTTACACTATAAGAAGAATCGCCGTGCAAAATTTCAGCCTTTAGGTCCAGCAGTTTAGTCTGTGCGTTATCTGTCTGTCCGTCAGTCAGTCAGTCAGTTACGGAACTGTTTTATATATATAGATTAACAGAGCTGATTTATTTCTACTCATTTTATTCTGTATCTGAAAAAAATCTCATATAATCTTAATCAGTTAAAACGGTACGTTAAAAAAAATAGCGAATGTTTAAAAGCTCTGGGTAGAAGAGATATTTTAGCATTCATTGTACAGTCTAAAACTGAAATCTCTTCTTGAAATACACACAAAAGAGGAAAAGAGCAAATGAAAACAACAATTATTTAGCACCTAAAGCAAAATATAAATTGTAAAAAGCAAAAAGCACTTAAGATTCATTGTTAAAAAATGTAATAAAAAGTTCGTTTTAAAATTCTAGAACCCATCATTTTGCCAGAAAATAATTTAAGCTTATAACAGATTTTATCATGATGGCAAAAATTTTGGGCTTTATGGAAAGCAAAACTTTCCCAAACGTTAATTTAAAACTCTCTCTCTTTACTGAGTCAGCGAAGCAAGTTGAGTCCCGAGACAGAAAACTTGTTTTCCGAATTTTTTTTTTATAACAAAGCATTTATTAACTTTTCCAATAAAGGAAAATTACTGTTCTTCAAAAATAATGAAAAAAGCCTTTTATATTATCTGAAAGAGAGAGAGCTTGAAAATGTTACTTTTCCATTGCTAATAAATGTGAAAACAACTAAATTTAAACTTTAATATTATTAATTTATGAAGAAAATAAGCAGTAAGTACTAACCGTAACCCCCCAAACAGTTTAACCGTCGCTAACTAACAGGAAACATATGAAACTTTATTTCCCTTTTTTTAAAGTGTGCCCAGAACAAGTGAAGCATTCTTAAAGTTCTATTACGGGTATTTCTTCACGGTCTCTGACCACATAATTATGCTTCCAGCGTAATTCATCTGTCTGCATTCAACCCACGAACTGCGGACACACAAATATAACTTTGAAAAGGATTTTTCGTGACATGGGCAGAAGTGTCTAAATCACTTCACTCAACTATTTTTTGTTTACATTTTTGTTTTAATATTTTTCCTTCTGAATTCCTCTACGGTTTAAATGTTATTTTAATTTTTTTTCTCATTACATTACTGCGCACAGAAACATAATGACTTTCCATTACCCTTGCTTACATATTATAGGAACAAAATAAATTAGTGTCACAGTTTAAAAAAAAAAATGTTATCTCCAAGTAAAAATAAGACATTATAGTTACCTATTATGGCATTATATGCATTATATGCTACTTTGGCATCATACGGCAATATATTATATTGTTCTGCCTCAAAAGGCAATGTAGCGGAAATTAGTTGTGTTTTTCATCTGTAGAGGGCGTTAGTCGTTCATGTTTTGACGTATTTTCAACATCGCTTTGTCTTATGTAATTTTCTACCAGTGTTCAGTATTGTCTTTGTTAGAAACACCGAGCATGGCATCCGTTCAATGGACGATTGGATACTGAATAAATATTAACCAGGATAAGAGATAGCTGTTTTATTTGGAGTTTGGTCATCCTTTTTGCCTCAGGCAATGAAATCGCGTTTGTCTTTTGCAGCAGGCAGACGATAGAAGTAAGGGCGTTTGGTTTAAAACATGTTACATGATGGGATACGAGTTAAAATTATATATATATATATATATATATAATAAAATAGATATATATATAGATATATATATATAGATATATATAATAAAAATTCGTTAGTTTCTATAAACATTCCTAAACCATTACTCAATCACCTTTCCATAGTTGAAAACTTTGCATAGTGTCTCTTTCAAATCCTGTGAAAAATACCAACTAATAAGCATTCACACCATCTCCTTACCCTGATTTCACACCCTTAACATTCCATGGTCATCGTGTTAAATCCACCTCTTGCCTCAGTTATTTTCCCAAGATTTCTTTTAACGTAGGATTACATTACATTCCTCTATAACGGTCCTCCGGAAAGCAAAATTTCAGATGTCCTGCGTCGCGAGTTATAATTTTGGCAGTGCGCCAAATCCAGTCTGTATCGTTAGGACAAGCAGTAAACAGTTAAACAGAAAAGTACTAAAATGCGTCAAAATTTTGACATCTATCTATCTATCTATATATCTATATATCTATCTATCTATCTATATATATATATATATATATATATATATATATATATATATATATATATATATATATACATAACACATACATACATATATACATACAAAAGAGGTAAGCAACGATAAGTAATCTTGCGTTAATAACCCGCGGTAGTTTCGTTAGTAGAGTCTCCTGAATTTTTTTAATAACAGAAGTTCGATTTTTTCCCTTGGACCTCGAGATAGCATAGCTTCTGATAACCAATTACATGTTTCTTGCTTCAGAACCAAAACATTTACCCATTACTGCCTCGCATGAAAAAACAAATCAACTGCGTAGGAAAAGGTTTTGAATATGAAGGGATTCCTGGATTTGTTCCAGAAAATATTAGGTCGGAAAGAATTCGGAACAATAACTACAACAGGTTTTGAACAACAAACTATCCACGTTTTCGTTATACCTGTATGTACCTAGTAAAACATAGTAAGTTAAATTTGTGAATTGTGCATCATTACGAATTAATTCCACTATTTCTTTCCGTATTCGCACACGGCGATCTCCATTATAGAAGAATTTCGCGGGCACCGCGGGTAGTTAAATCTAGAATCATCTAAACTAGAGTCATTCTGCTTGGTAAATTTTAACCAAACATAATTAATGAAGGGAACTATTATAAATGTAAAGATCAATGTTCATCTACTAACGAAATTTCTCCTCAAAACTTCTTGTAACCCCAGGCTGCACTAAACATCGAACATCCCTTCAAAACCGCAGGTTGACTTAATCAAAAGAATCCGATACATTATGTTATCACATCACCAGGGTATTGTGGTTCTGACAAGTTAAAAGAAAGCGTCATCCCTTTGGCAACGTGTCAGGAAAAGAAAATATCAACCATAACCGAGATTTATTGCCTGTTTTGCATTATTTTTATTTGTAAGTTACGAACATTTTCGAATATTCCTGAAATGCTTTTATGAATGTCGTGGAATTTGTTTTTAAAATGATAAATATTTTTTATGTATGCGTGCGTGCATGTTATAGAAAGATGGAGCTCACGTGTGTTCCTCGCATTTATTTAATCCTTCTTTATTGAAAACATCAAAAAAATATACCTTTTCATAGAGACAAACGGATCGATCGTAGTTTCAGATCATTAAGTATACGATTGGTTTTATCGAATGTACTGCAAACAATATTGATCCCAGTAACTTTCCAATTTAGTCGATGGTCCGTGTAGAGTTATGGACAGATTACAAACAGCAACCTCTATAGCAAGAGAAACGCTATCTTATTCAAATAATCAGACAGCATAACAATCTAAAAATGATCCTCTGCATACTTATTCAAACACTGTATTATTGTGGTAATTCTTATTGCAATAAGCCATAATAGATGGAATGTCATAGTTAAATTCAGCGCTTAATTGGGACTCCTAAAATTTTAAAAGCAATTCGAAAAGTCCTTCAATCTATTGGACTATAATTCCATTTACGCAACAAGTCATATTTATTTCAATAAAAAATATACTCAACCAAATTAAGTCTGAAGAAATGTCTGACAACAATAGCATATTAACACTAGGAGATCTAGCTTAGGGGATAAAATACATCACTTCTATCATTTAAAAATATCTTACTTTCTACAGCTAATGACCGCAACTTGACATTAGGGCTGATGTATACTAACCCAATTGGATTCGCTCACCTCAATGTTAACCTATGAAGAAAATTTGTCTCCTCTTTACAGCTACATAAATTCTGATAATCCAATAAAAAATGGTATTTTCAGATAGCCTGAACTTTTCTGCACCTTGCAGCAAGATTCATTTTATAAATTTCGTCCACCAAAGGAATTTAGGAGCGTTTAAAACACACTACACTAGATCTTTTCTCCGAATAATTTAAATTTTAAAATGTTATATGATTTTTTTTTAAAACAAAAAAATGTCCAATTTCTATTACGGAGTACAATTTTTTAAAACAAATCTTTAAGTCCAAGTAGGCAAACCTTGTGTTGCGTCACCATGTATTTTAATAATGCGTCACCATGGACTTTAGAAAAACTAAGATGACGTATAGCACACTTGCAACCGAGATTTAAATGATTGCTTGGCAACGAGCAAGAAAATAATTTTGTTATATATGTGTAATGTTAGTTCTTTAAGGGGTTTATCTTTTATTTCGACATACAAGAACACGAACACAACACAAGACAGACCCCTTAAAGAACTAACATTACACATATATAACAAAATTATTTTCTTGCTCGTTGCCAAGCAATCATTTAAATCTCGGTTGCAAGTGTGCTATACGTGTATTCTAAAGTCCATGGTGTAGCATCATTAAAATTCATGGTGACGCAACACCTTGGGCAATTTATCTGCATAGGTTAACACTGAGGTGAGCGAATCCAATAGGATAAGTACAGAACAAGTCTCTTATTAATTTGAGAGGCTCTTCTGTACCTCATTGACATGTAGCATGCATGTTGCTTTGTTTATGCTGTCGCAAACCCCGACACCGTTTATCAACAAGGAAAGAAACGCCCACAGCGCATATATATTTGTGGAAAGTTCTTTGTGCTTCTGCAATTATTTTGTACGTCAATTAGATACTGAGTAAATACCCAATAGATCCTAGGTAAATCTAATCTTTTTAGACTAACTTGGACATCGTTTGCAGGATTTCCTCAAAGGAGAATGATTATTTCTCAGTGACTGCAAGCGATGTCGAATAAGAACTATCTTAAGAAGAGTGTTTTATGATCAGATTTTGACATGTATTATTAGCATAAGTGTGTCGGCTGTGTTAAAATTTTGCTAACATGCTATCCTGATTAAAATGATCATTTAAAATAAAATTAGCTCAACGCTTTTGTCGACAGAAGTCACGATATGGCTCAAAATTAGAATAATCAACAAAATTTCAGAAAAAAAATGCTGTCGTGATGATGTAAATGCACTATAACACGCATTTTAGGGATATATCGGACACGGAACGGAAACATACTGGTGCATTTTTAAAATCAAAATTAGTGTTATGAGGTAAATAATATGAATATTTTCTGTTCCAGGATCTGTAAGGGAGAGACTTGTAATTGCTATAGCTACTTAATATCAGAAGATGGTCTCTCGAATGAAAACAAAATTGCAAACATAGTAACTGAACTTGAGAACGTGCGGTGCGACGGTGATGGCTTAATACAATGCAGGAATTCTTGTGAAGATATGGTAATTCTATTTCCTTAAATATTTTGTGATGGCATGCATCGGAATGGTTTTAAGATTGGATATTAAGTATATGGGAATATGATTATAAAATTGAAAATACGAAACGAATATCTGTTGGAAAAAGCTCTTTTTTCAGAATGAAAATCTGAATCACAGTCTGAAAATCTGAAGTATATTGCTTGTACATTACAAATCACCCAAACAAATATTGTATTCTAAGCTTTTTTTTCAGGTACAATAACCCAGTATCTTTGTACAAAAATCTACAAAGATGGTCTTATTTATTGTGGTTAATCATTCATCCGTTAATGATACTACAAATTTTGTCCCGAGGAAAACAGAATTAAGCCTTTGGATAGAAAATTGATCCAATTTTTAGAATATTTTTGTTGTTTTTGCTCTTTACAATTTTAGAACATTTTATAAAGTATTACAAAATTGATCTCCAATTTACATATATAAGGTGCAGAAGTTGTATCCTGTAGGTATGTACTTTACATGAAGAGATTGTGAGAATGAACTGGTACTAAACTTTTAAAAACAGCTATTTGATTCCTTCGGACTAGGATCGACCAGTATATAAACAAATTAAAGACGGATATATCACAGTTAATGAGCACCCCTTATCTCACTGATAGCATTAAAGAAAAAAGCAATCTCCATATTCGAATAATAAAATTAAATGTTATTTATTACAAATGCCCGGATGATTTCCTTTGACGCCATTTGTTCTCAGTAAAGGGCGAGACTGCTGGCCATTCATTTAAGTGGGCACCGTATAGGTGGCCAGCATTACCCCCTACAAGCCCGTCCCGTAATTTAGAACCGATTCAAGTGACGCGACTGGAACACTTCAACCCGCACCTCCAGAGGTAAATTTGAAAACTTGCAGGACATTGCAGCCACGACATATTTAACGTGCACTGGTCACCATTAGTGAAATCGGCGGCGGATTTTGTCAGCGACCGGTATCAAACCCGCAACCCTCAGATCACTGGCTTGAAGCCTTTGACAACCGGGCCTCCGCTCCCCTGTACAATTAAATGTAGTAATAATAATATTACCGTTGTCATATGTATAAACTGAAACCTATTTCAATTCTCCCCAACAGCGAATTTATACGAGTATAAGCTTATTTAATGGCTTTCACAATTTAGATTATGTAGCAAGCGGTGATAGTACAGAAGCGATATGCTGTTCCTCAAATCTACTAATTGTGGTATATAATTACAACCTTTTAAGTGACATATTTTTACATAGAAAATAAACATAGAAGTTTGCATAAAAGAAGTAAAATATCAAGTACATAATGTTGAATAATTTAACACCTCAGTAAATGTAAATGACGTATCAGATTCATGATGTTCCGGAACTCCCAGGTGTTCTTTTGATAACCTCAACTCCAGCCCCTAGTGGTATAAAAATATTTCAACCACAGTCGCCTTAATATGTTCCGCTCTTCTGAAGTCACGCATCTTAACGGTTTTGATATCTGGTGTGAGATATATCGGATATTCCCATATCATAGCATCATACAAATCTCCTTGGGGTTCACATTAAACATCCAAGAGACAATATGTTGTCATCAATGTTCTGAACAGGAGTTCGTCAACTTCCGATCAAAATTACAACCATTTTGACTTACTGGTCAGTTGCCTAGCACCAATAATTCGTAATCATTCGCCCTTTTTACACATTCTTCGCGATATGTTGTCAAAGACGATCACTGTTATCAAGCAATTCTTAGCTTCCTTTGAATTTCTTAAAGAGCTCCAAAGCGTATTATCAAGAAAGTGCATTCTCAATGATGACCTCCTTATCGTTTTGAATGTTTTGGTTACAGATTTACCTCAACTGTGATAATATTTGAAGGCCTTATTTGAATAGTGGTTCAACTCCAATATTGTTCATTTTGAGATACCGAGCCTTAAAGTCTAATGAGTGCTGAAAAATGACTGCTGAAGTCTGATTTGCAATGCCCTCTGTTGGTAGTAGAAATAAGCTGAAGGTGTACCAGTTTAAAAATAAGATAGAAAGGACTTGTATGAACATGAAAGTAAGGCTAACTCCATTTTTTTTCAAAAAGTGGAGTTAAACCACTATTCAAATAAGGCCTGCATTTCATATTCGCTTGGATTATTCTTTCTAAATATTAACATCTTATTCCCTTCAATGAGTGAATGATGGTTAATTCCTATAATCCATGAGAGGGTTATTAGTTTTCTAGATAATTCCTGCATCACAAAAGAAAAAATAGATAAATAAAATTATAAAAATTGTCCAAAAAATGTGCCTACATGGCTCGTTAACTTACGAAAGTAAGGAACTTCTTCCAGAGGAAAATGAAAAGCCGTTTTTTTTCCCTTATTTGAAGTATAATTTATTTATTAATTATTTGAAATAAACCGTGTTTCTATTAACAGATGTGACTCACTTAAATCTTTTTAGTTATTTCTTTATTATTTATAGGGTAATTTCTGGGTTATTCCTTTTTTTCTTGGTTTTTAGATCCATTCACTAGGGAAAGAACGGGGGAAATTAAGATCCCTTTGGAAAATTACCTCTCGAAAAAATAAACACATTACTTCGCGTGTAATAGCAAAATAAAGTGCACATTTCTCCAGTGAATGATGCAGTCAGATAATAATCGGGGAGTAAATAATTCTTATTATATAATTAAGGGTAGATGCCATAACTCGGTTGAATTTGGAAACAACGTTATTGTCTTATTATATTATTTTAAAAACAAAGGCCCAGAATTTTTAAAGTTACCCTTTATAATTTAATAAAAGGATCACTTATGTATCAAAATTTATAATCTTTCGAGAATATCCAATTTTGTCAGTTTTTTTAAATCAAATTAATAAATTTTTAAAATGTTAGTCTTTATTAATTTTTTTTCCTGTTTTTCTTTTCTACAGTCTTTACATATATTTCATTATTTGTTCTAAAAATAAACTGCAATATTTCTAATATTTTCTTTTTACAATCAGCTAACATTTCATTATTCATTCTCTTTTCATGTTTCAATATACCTCGCAAAATTAGAAGAAAATTTAGAGTTTTTTTTTCTGCAGTGATTTCACAGCTTGGTAGTTTCTTTCCCATTTGTACTTTCATTTAACCAGCGCTAGCAAGTGATTATCTGTAGTTTAAATTTTTCTAAATAACTACTGAGTAGGAGATTATTTAATGGTCATTTGCAGACCACGTATACACCAATATAACAGATCTGACACTCTATTTCCCTCTCTCTAAACCAGTGGTTCCTAACCGGTGGTGCGCGCGGTCAGGAGTGATTTAAAAAATTGGTTTGATCGTTTCCAGACCTCGTATATATCAATATAACAAATCTGAAACTCTATTCCCATCTCTCTAAACCAGTGGTTCCTAACCGGTGGTGCACGCGGTTAGGAGTGATTAAAAAAAATTGGTTTGATCATTTCCAGACCACGTATAGACCAATATAACAGATCTGAAACTCTATTTCCATCTCTGTAAAGCAGCAGTTCCTAACCGGTAGTGCGTGCGGTCAGGAGTGATTAAACAAATTGGTTTGATCGTTTCCAGACCACGTATAGACCAATATAATAGATCTGAAACTCTATTTCCATCTCTGTAAAGCAGCAGTTCCTAACCGGTGGTGCGTGCGGTCAGGAGTGATTAAACAAATTGGTTTGATCGTTTCCAGACCACGTATAGACCAATATAACAGATCTGAAACTCTATTTCCATCTCTCTAAACCAGTGGTTCCTAACCGGTGGTGCACGCGGTTAGGAGTGATTAAAAAAAATTGGTTAGATCATTTCCAGACCACGTATAGACCAATATAACAGATCTGAAACTCTATTTCCATCTCTGTAAAGCAGCAGTTCCTAACCGGTAGTGCGTGCGGTCAGGAGTGATTAAACAAATTGGTTTGATCGTTTCCAGACCACGTATAGACCAATATAATAGATCTGAAACTCTATTTCCATCTCTGTAAAGCAGCAGTTCCTAACCGGTGGTGCGTGCGGTCAGGAGTGATTAAACAAATTGGTTTGATCGTTTCCAGACCACGTATAGACCAATATAACAGATCTGAAACTCTATTCCCATCTCTCTAAACCAGTGGTTCCTAACCGGTGGTGCACGCGGTTAGGAGTGATTAAAAAAAATTGGTTTGATCATTTCCAGACCACGTATAGACCAATATAACAGATCTGAAACTCTAT
Source organism: Dolomedes plantarius (assembly GCA_907164885.2). Lineage (NCBI taxonomy): Eukaryota > Metazoa > Arthropoda > Arachnida > Araneae > Dolomedidae > Dolomedes > Dolomedes plantarius. Next base: position 191,315,769 of record OU015492.1, on the reverse strand, counting down.
TTCCATCTCTGTAAAGCAGCAGTTCCTAACCGGTAGTGCGTGCGGTCAGGAGTGATTAAACAAATTGGTTTGATCGTTTCCAGACCACGTATAGACCAATATAATAGATCTGAAACTCTATTTCCATCTCTGTAAAGCAGCAGTTCCTAACCGGTGGTGCGTGCGGTCAGGAGTGATTAAACAAATTGGTTTGATCGTTTCCAGACCACGTATAGACCAATATAACAGATCTGAAACTCTATTTCCATCTCTCTAAAGCAGTGGCTCCTAACCGGTGGTCATCGCGGTCAGGAGTGATTAAAAAAAATTGGTTTGATCGTTTCAAAATGACCGCGACTTTAAACATTTTTTTTAAAACTGGGAGCAACAAAAATTTTAGTTTTCAATTTTTTGATCAAATTCTGAAAATGTCTATTTTTTCCGCTTTGTGACATTTTGAGTATGTAAAAGAAATCCTGGTTCAGCTTAAAAATTCCTAATATATTTTCTATGACAAGGACTTGCATCGTGACAACCATTTCGCAGCATCAGAGTCATTTTGCAGCGAACAAAGGCAAATTCAAGCTGAAAAATCTTCATTTTTACGTTTTCGTAGGCTTTTACATTTGCTATTAAGTTTTCTATTACGTTAAATTTGTTATTGCTATTAAATTCATTTGTAACTTCTTATTAAAGTTGTTTATACCTATCCGTCTATTTACAGGGTAGATGCGTTCCACGACAAATCGTGTAAATCGAAACCGTGTAAAACAACACTCAGCATTCATATTAAACAATGGGATAGCTGCAATCCGTAGTTATGTTTATAACAACAGTGCAAAAGTGCGAAAAGTTTATGCCGAAATGAAGACAAAGCAATTTAATCAATATGCAACGATAAATTATTTATTTACATATGTATTTCAAAAATTAAAGTCTTACCTCGAGTAGAACTGAACTAGGAATGACTGTATGGAAATGAAACAAAATCTACTTAATGACGCCAGTGCTATACGCAACGCAATGCACTTGTGACGTCTGTGCAGATAATTATTGAGTGTGTTCAATGTAAAACAGTCAAATAATCAAATAATACATCGATATTTTTAATTTAGAAAGTTTAGAAACCGTGTAAAAGCGAAACCATGTAAACCGAGTACCGTTCAAATCGAGAGACAGATGCATCCCAAATGGTTTTGCTTATTCAAAAAATAAAACTAATTCTTACCTCTAAAAAGATTGGTTAGAAGATGGTCCCTGGCGATTTTTTTTTCGGGGGGGGGACAAGTGATTTCTGAATATAAGGTTAAGAACCACTGCGTGTTGTAACTCTAATTTTCTGAAATGTCACCTTTACTGCGAAATTATATTTCAGCAGCACCAGTGTACTTCTGATAACTGAAAATTCTTCATTTATAGTATCGAAAGATGTCTGACAATGGAAAGCTTTGCAAGAAAATGCCAGGAAAAGACGTGAGAGTGGCTGACTTTCTGTGCAGTGAGGTGAAGAAAGATATCAGGAACGGTAGAATTGGAGTGTTCGCTGAAAACTGCCAAGGTGATCCTATTGACACTGGATTTCGATTCACAGAGACACTCTCTTGTAAAGACGGCTACGCTCTTTACTGTTAGAGCTGATTATGTAAAGAACTGCAGCAATTCATATGCTATATAGTGATGTATTTTGAAAATAAAATTTTATGATTCCTTATAAAACAAAACTGTTGATAAAGCATTTCTGTAAAAATAAATATCTCATAACAACTTACTTTAACACTTTCAGGCCAACAACCTCCACTGTTGGCACGGTGCAGATTTTTTCCCGATTTTTTTTTTAATCTAAAGAATCTTGAAAAAATTTCCAATTAACCTTTTCCTTACGGGTCGGGATGGCATATATCCCAAGAATACGGGCCCAAGTATGAATATATATATATATATATATATATATATATATATATATATATATATATATATATATATATATAACATATAATACCCAAAAACAATTCTAAATTCTTTTAAATTTCCTCGGGCGAATTAATTTCGCATTTCGATTCCAAGAACAAAGGAATTGACTTTTAGGCATATTTTATATAACCCCTGTAAATTCCTATGCAATCCCTGTGGTTTTCTAGCACAGATTTCAGGGTGCTATCCAATGGCTGTAAGACTTTGGAGCGACACGTGACTACACCTCTATTAGATTATAAATAGACGTGCTTCATTGTATGTCAAGCGATTCTGGGATTTGCAATTGCCCCAAGAAGATGTAGCAGCATCCCAATAAAATTTGTATTTACCGATTTGAATAGCAGATTTGTTATTGGGCCGGCATGTTACACACACTTATATATATATATATATATATATATATATATATATATATATATATATATATATATATACGTGTGTGTGTGTGTACGTACATACATATATAATTATACACACACATATATACATATTTATGAAATTTCCCAGTAATTGGCCCCATAAGCTAAAGGTTAAAGGATGCAAAATGTTTTTACTTCTTTAAACTGATAACAGATGGCCGTAGTACACATTTTTCTGCTCATTTAACTGGAATACATTGAATGCAAGTGAAAAAAGACTAGATTTAGGCGTTTGTACTGTGAAAACGGCGCCCTTCAAAGGGTTAAGAGGTTGAGATTGGTGGAGAGCGCTATGGTCATTTTTTGCTACACGAGGGCTAGTTAGACCGGGACCTTCTTCTTAAAGCCGATTACGAACGGCTACAACCATCCATCCCAATAATGGGACTGCTTTTAAGGAAACAGGTACCTTTTAAAGGCCAAGAGACCAGACAAACATATCCCTAATTTTAATTATGGTAGTTCGAAAATAATTTATTCAGAAATAAGAAAATTTTAAGGTCACTTAAAAACTCTTTCTTCCTTATAAATATGGCTCTCAATTTTTTCTAGATTGAAGAGAAAGTTTGTAGAGAAAGTAATTGTTTAAAACTTCAGCCATTGTTTTTTTCATTGTTATGTCACTACGCACATGATATCTCCGAAACAGTTGGCTATAATACCATAAATTTTATAAACGTGCAATATAAACATGTATAATTAAAATGGCCGACTATTATATCATTCCTATTATAAAAATTATAATTACTGTAAAATCTATCAAAGACTTTTTGAAATTTAAAATAAAAATTAAATTTTTTTTTCCTATGATGAGCTAAGAGTTTTGATCATTTAAAAGATATATTATATAACTTAATTTTCAAACTAAAATAAATGTGTATATTCATTTATATGCAGATTCAATTCTGCACGAAGTGATATAACACTGAAAAAAAAACAATGGTTGAAATTTTAAGAAAATTAAAAAAACTTATCTTCCAGCTAGAAAAAGTTTATACCCATATTTGTAAAGAAGAAAATGTGTTTAACTCACGGTAAAATGTTTATATTCCTGGATAAATTATTTTCATATCTACTGATGATTGAAAATATGGATAAATTTGTGTAGTCTCTTAACTTTTAAAAGGTATCTGACCCCTTAAGACGAATTAAGTAAAATGAATCTTAACATATATTACAGAAATATTACATGATAGTGGTAAACGAAATATTTAGTAACCAAAAACCTATATGTTTTAAAATGGGACAGTAATTTATGTCCGAGGAAGATTATTTCCTTGCTCGATTTATTTCGCTAAAATATTTCATTAAAATGCAATTTTTTAAATAAAATTCATTTTAATATTTTGAAAAAAATAAAGATTAAAAAAAATTACCAAAAAGTTTTTCAAATTTAAAATATCGGCTCAAAAGTACACACATTATTCACTTAATACAGGACATGAATATGGAAATTTTAAAAGAGATTTTCGGGAGATTTGAACGTAAAACTGACTGTGTATATATTTGTAAGAACATCAACGGTACGTTCTGATTTTAGAACAGTGGACAATCTTGGAAGCTACTACCGTATCTACACATTCTTATTTATTCCCAATTCTGACTTATTTTTTTAGTTCTGATTTATTTATTCTTAATTTTAATTAATGTCTTATTTTTTTGGATAATCTTTAAATCATTACAGTCAATGGTGGTTCTACATTTACACTTAAAAAGCTTCAACTTCAAAACAGCTTCAGAAAAAACTTAAGGTCGATAAGGGACCTTCAACCTCTAATTGTTTAATTTTCACTTTTAACTTTATATACAGAATTATCAATGTTCTTTTTGACTACATAGAAGACTCCTAGAATTCAAAATAAGGATTTTTTGACAGAAAAATGCCTGTTTTTCAAAATTTTTTTTAAAAATGCTGGCATTTTTCAAAATGCTCCATGCGCTTTCCACATCATTTAAAAACCTTAATTTTTTAAATATAAAAGTTTACCATATATATAAAAATATAACTGTGCATTAAATTTCTTTTGTAATGATCATATTACGTAACTGCATTATTTTTTTCTGAATCTACATGTTACTTTTTATGATTTTGAATATTTTCAACTTATTTTCATGGTCTACAAATATGGAAAATATTTTTGGATTCAAAGAATGATGCAGAGATTTGTAACAAACGCTTTAATTAACAATCCTGAGAAATTCGGAAGAAATCACAAGAAAATTAATGCACAAGGGGCAGTCTGAAAAATGCTATCATTTTTTATTTATTTTTTTTAACAGACATTGTTTTGCCACAAAATACTTATTTGGGAATTCTAAGTGTCTTCACTGTTGTAAAAAAGAATATTAATTATTCTCGTTTTGTATATAGAGTCAAAAATTCTAAATTTTAAAAAAAAGCGAGTTTCAAGGTCCTTTGTCCCCTTAAACCGTAAATCTAAAGCATATTTTTAAGAGCACCCGCACCTTGGCCCATAAGGTCACCTATTTATAGATTTGGGAGTATTCAAAATACTTACATTGCACCTGAATGGAGGCGTATTTTGAGATAATATAAATAAAAAGTTCAATGCATTCGTTTTATTCGTGATTGAAAAATCGGAATTAATTATTACCCACTATTTTCATAAATAACTTCTGTGTTCGTTGAAGAATGGATTTGATAAATTTTGATCAGTTTTCTGTTTGTAGAAGTATCCGAGCATTTCCTTTATTTTACCCCAATTTGGACTTACTCACAGAGCTGTATTACGATGTAAGTACCATTAGTATGAGAATAAATAGTTTTACTGCAATAAAAAGATTTTTTTGAGTCAACAAATATTTTCGGGGAAATTAAAAACGACCCAGCAATGTTTTGTCTCAATTTAATGTAAACACAATAAACTAAACTAAAAATATTTTTCATGGCAATCCTTCGATCAATTTTAACAAAACTTGCATGCTCTGTTTTCATACATATTAGGCGTATAGTGTTTTAACAAACCTGACACTATTGTTCACCATTTTAACTTAACTGACTAACAATCAAAAAAAGTAAAAATTTTTGTATTTCCATACGTGAAATGAATCATTTAATTTTATCTTATCAGAATGTGTATATTTTCAACAGCATTAAAATATCATTGTCTCGAAGAGTTCTCTTTTTCATTATTACCCATCAATATTTTATTAGGTTACCACCGCGTTCCTCTGGCTAACAGTCTATAAACACTACCAGCATACTTATCAAAAGTCTGGTAAAACTCGCAAAAACAACCCATAAATAAAACTACCAAAACCATATTATCTCTTTTCCAACCAACTAAAGATAAAATCCATTTTTGTATCCATTATAACTTTGCAACAGTAATTTATAAGCTGTCCCCTGTGATAACATTTTGATGTACAAGTAATTTAGAGTATCATTGTGATATTTGAGCTATTAAACAATTCATTATATTTAAAGATATCCGTTAATGATAAATACTGAAACATATTTCGGGATGTTAAAACTAAGTTAACGTACATTCTACAGAGGCTGTTCACACATTTTTTAGATGATGTATATTGCATTCACAAAACTAAATTACATAAAATTCTTGTGTTTTAAATGTTCTATTTCACATCCCTTATTCTGAACTATCTTTCGACACCGCAATTTCCAGGATAATAATGCCTTTTGAAGTGTCAGAAGAGGTATTCTATTCCATTCCTCCTGAACTTCTTTCCAGAGTCCTGTAAGGGTTTTGGGACGACGTTTGGATAATGCAGATTTTAAAAGTCCGAAAGCACGAAAAGCAATAGGTGATACATCGAAAGATTTAGTAGGGATATCAGTGAAGGGTATGGCCTTGATACCAGTTTTTTGTTCCATTTCTTTTAGGAAATTTACAGTGAATTTTGATGTGTGACTCCTAGCTTTGTCCTGATGGAGTCTCACAGATTGATGGCACTGTGGGTAAAGCGATGGTATTTCATTCAGAAAAATTGGCAATAAAATATGTTCCTGATAGTATTTGGAGTTAATCTTGACATTTTTTTCCACTCTCTTTATTTTTAACTTGCCATTATAAAAAAAACCCAGCAACAATCATGAATCCCTTAGAAAAACTTTCTTTCGATTCTTTGAACCATGTACTTAAATTTTTTCTCCCCTTTTATGATAATAAATGGCTCTTTTTTTGTTGCAATCATTTAAATACACCCATTCATCTATTGTGACAATTGTTTTCCATTTTTCTTCGGATAAGTTTTTCTCATATAGAATTCTGCAGCGTGTCCTGCATTCAGCGATATGATTTGGAAGAAGACGATGCACATTGCGTTTTTTCGCTTTCTTAAGATTTAAATCAACGTTTATCATTTTGTTTACAGTGGACACCGAGCATTTTAATGATTTTGCAACTGTCCTTTGACTAGGGGGATTTTCTTTTAACATTAAACAACGTACCTTTGCAATTGTCGAAGATGTCCGTTTTTTCCTTGGATACTTGTTAGGAATTTTTGCCCCACTTGAGGCTCCAATTTGACGTTTTTTTCCTTTCTTGTTGACGATATTATCTATCGACGCTTTAGATATCACAAAACCATGACTCTCACATCGTTTTTGGATAACGGAGTATGCATATTTCTCTTCGGAAAGAGCATAAATGTAGCCTTCGAACCATTGCTTAGTTAAAAACGCCATTTTGAATAAAAACAAAACTTTCAAGCAGCAGACGATAATATTGACTTTTAAAAACATAGTACAATTGCAATTATTTCTTTTGCAGCAAACGATTTTTTATTACCGCTTACCAAAATCGTCTAAAAAATGTGCGAACAGCCTCTGTACAACAAAAAAAAATCGACGCACCAAGAAGGATTTGTCCGATTGCAACGAAAATTGGTGGATTTGAAGAACATGCACAGAAAAAAACACGATTACAATTTCAAAACAATTGAATGAATTTTGCCAGAGTTTGATCGTTACAAGGTAAGGAAGTCAATACGGCGTTGGTCCACCTTTGACCTGGATGCAAGCTGTCACCCGGCGTTGAATAGACGGATAAAGTTCTTGGAGGATGTCCTGTGGGATTTCTTTCCAAATTGTCTCCAACTGTCTTAGTAAATCGACAACATTCCGCGATATTTGCAATCGCCTTCCCATCACGTCCCAAATGTGCTCTATGAGGTAGATATCAGGCAGCCAAGGAAGTATTCGTCAAGCTTGATGACAATTCATAGCAACACGTGCCGTATGCGGTTGGGCATTATCTTGTTGAAAATGTCCAGGATTGCACAAAAGGAATGACAACGAAATGGTTCGCCGAATGTCGTTTACGTACCTCTGAGCTGTAAGTGTACCACTAATGATTACCAAAGGGGTCCGGCTATCCAAATGGTACCCCAGACCATAACACAATGTTCTGGACCTCTGCGGCGTGCGATAGTAAGGGCAGAATCCCCACGCTGCCCTGGACGTCTCCAGTCACGTCATCGGAAGTCGTCAATACACAGAAACGGAACTCGTCACTAAAGACTATACATTCTTTGAATACGTCTGAAATATGCTCCTAATGAACACGAATCCTTCGGTGATGCAATGTTACATTCGACGTAAGATATCCTCAGTTGAAATGCAAGAGAAATTTTGAACATCAGATCGAGAATCTCCCCTCATATACACCTACTGGATGCGCAATTCTGATGCGCTGGAGGTCTCGCTATGCATTCGTTGGACACCAAATTTGAATCATTTCCATGTTCGGTTGAAACATCTTGGCATACGAAATTTCATTACAATCGAACAACTCCTTGGTGCGTCGATTTTTTCGTTATAGAGTGTTATTATTTAATTATTATTTCATCATACGATTCTAAAAGAATAGAACTTCTTTCATTACGCCACAGAAAATTAAATGTATCTATGATAGTTTTGACTCTTCTCTCCATCTAAAAGTTAATTCCATATAAAAAGTTAGTGTCCAAAATTAAAGTTAAAAAAATGAGAGAAAACACTGGCTCAGATTTTGTACTTTTTCATCCATTGCATCAAGTATAATAATGTGTTACAATCCCATTAAAAAATGTTTTTTGCAAGACAAAATAAAACACCTTTATTAATTTATTTGTTACCAAACAAAGTTTCGTATTCAAACTAGATCGGTAGAAATGACAACGATATCTGTATTCCTGAAGATTCATTTTGGCATCTTCTTAATGGTAGATACCACACCTCATTCAAGGAAGGTTTACGCTAATGATAATAGAATTAGGTCCTGTAGGCATATAACAAACCATCAGACTATCTGTCGGCACAATATAACTCCTTTGATGCCATAGATAAATTCCTTAATATTTGATGTCAATGTTCTTCTAACACGTAAAGCATTTATAGTAAATGATAAACTCATAAGCAATTATTACTTGGCTAAATTTAAAAAATATATATATTGTTCATCTAATATATATATATATATATATATATATATATATATATATATATATAGAGAGAGAGAGAGAGAGAGAGAGAGAGTGATAAAATAGATACATATTACGTAACAATAAATAGATGCTATTCGAGTAATCTGTCATTTGCGGTCTCATTTAACATTTTCTGTTATGTTTCGAAAATTAATATTTTCTTTCTTTCATATTCAAGGCGTATTTTTTTAAATATATGGGGGAGACGTCTTTCTTGTCAAAGCTATCTCAAACTCTTTAAAGAACTTTAAAATGAGTTTTTAAAAAAATTTAGTTTACCTCTCAGCCAAAAAAATTTAATAGAAGTCACTGTCAAACAACTCTTTTTTCCTCTCTAGAAAGCTTTGTATTGTTTTTGACATCTTGTTTTCTGTTTGAAACAAAGGTCTTCCTTACTTATAACCTTCAAAGAGTCAACCAACGGTTTTTATGAGTGCACTTTAGAAGTAGAATTCAGATTACTGATGAAGAACATTAGGGTTTTCTCTCGAAAACGTAGCAGCAAGTAAAATTTTCTGAAGTTTTAATTTCAGCTGCTAAAATAAGAAAGGCACTTTAAATAGCTTTCAATCACGCACAAAGCCCTTTTAAAAACAATTTTGGTCAAACTAGCGGGGAGAAATTCTCTCTACCTTTTCTATCACGCGATATGCTGGAACCCAATATTTTTTGCTTTTGGCTTTAACAACATCAAATTAACTCTGGCAACAAAATAGCTTCCATTTTTATCTATTTTTATCTGAAGCTTTTTGTATTCAGATGTAAATACGAAAGAAGGAGGAATCTTGATATAATTTCTTTGCTGAGAATTAGCTGCGAGGTTATTTTGGATAATTTCTTTTATCTTAAAAAGAAGAATATTTTCTGTTTTTGTAACAGGAACATGAATGTTTTTTCGTTTGCAGCCAAACACATTTAGGGTTATTATTTTTAAAAGTATCAGTGCTTTATTCCAGTGGTTCTCAAACATTTGATTGTGTACCTTGGTCACGAGTACCTTGGCCTGACGATTCCTAGTGTTAAATTTACCCCCAAATCACAGGCTTCAAACAGTTTTTATGACTACCTGAGAAATTATTAAGACATGTTCTAAGGTTACAAAGAAACTCATTTAAGATAAATATATTATGAAAATATTTAAAGTATCTCACCTTTTTTGCTTGAAAAGAAAATTTATCTGTCCACACGTACTACTGTGGTAACCTTGGAAACTTTATGAGAAAAGTAAATCTTTTACAAGGCCAGTCAAAAAAGTTAGTTGCACTCGTTGGAATAAACAATACCCGTCAATAGACGAGACGATCTCGTCTACTGTGGCACGTCTGTTTTTAAGAATGAGTTCATCCACTCTTGCAACGTTCTCATCTGTCGTCGAAGAGACTTATCCTCGATATCTCTATGGCCATTCTCAAATGAAAGATACCACTTGGCGATAGCATGGCGTGATGTTGTGTTATCACCGTACACTTCGTGCAACTGCCGATAGATGTCAGTGCAATGACCACCTTTTGCTCACAGGAAGCGGATTAAAGCACGCACTTAAAATTTGGACGCCACTGGCAGCTGCCGAAACATATTCACGAACGATTAGCAAGCTAACTAAAACTGCTAAGCCGCTACTGCACCTTCCGCAGCACCTGATGCTCTGTGTTGTCACAAAATTTCAACGCAATGTCTCTTTTACTGAGATTTTTACAGAGATTTGCAACTAACTTATTGACTTACCCTTGTATTTTTTTTATTTTATAGCTTTATTTCATAGCTATATTCTAAGTTTTAATGCGAGGATATATCCTAATAAAAAAACAAAGGTCTCGAAGTTGGCATTTTGTTGGCATGTTTGTTGGCAATGACAGTTGGCATCTGTTTAATTCAGACTTTCAGCTTAAAGCTTTCCAGCTACGCTTGGTTCCCTTGTCATACTGCCAATTTTTACGCACAGTAAACAGCTACTTTCCCTTTAAGGTCAATTTAATTAAAAGTTCGGGATTCAACGGGACATTATTAACCTTTACTAACGAGCATGATACACAGAGTAGTCCAAAAGTCGCTATACGCACGAAACGCTTAAGAACTCGGCATCTAACGACACTACAATCATATAATTTACGATGCATGGAGTTCATTTAATTCATATGATATGCTGCAACATGTTTCCTCGAATATGTATCGTCGCATACGTTTATGAAAACAGGAGCACGTGAGCCACTTTGAGCATTTATTGTAAACTGGACGTACAGTGAATTAAATGAACTCCATGCACCGTAAATTACATGATTGTAGTGTCGTTAGTTGTCGAAATCTTAAGCATTTCGTGGGTATAGCAACTTTTGGATCACTCTGTAGAAGGTACTGATGTACAAAACTAAGCATAGATTAATTCAGAACTTACTATTTAAAACTGTTCGAAGACCTCTGTATAGTGATTCATTGGTTGTAATACTTAATTTTATTTATTGGATACCAAATGTATTCTTTTCCAACTCCTCGTCTCCTCATTCGATAATATGAGCAAACTGTAACGTGCACATTTAATCCTTCTTTGACTTTGTCCATCGTCCATCTCTCTCCTATCGCTAGAAATTAGACTGAGGACACTATACAATCTGTAGTCCATCTGTGGCCCAGAAATTTTTATCCAAATATACAACGGACCTGTAATGACGGAATAAAAATATCGGCAAGATTCTGCGATCAAATGGAGAAATTCCAGAGTATTAATCTGAAGAAGTCCTCACAAACATGTGCACTGGAATCCTAAAATAATTCATTATTATACTACTTCTTTCTTTTTACTTTATTAAAATGCATGTTTTATCATGCCTTAATAAGTAAATTGCCTTAATAATCATGCCTTAATATCAAGCCATAATTATCATGCCTTATATCAGGGTTATATCAGGTCATCAGACATCGTAATTTAACCCCTTAACGATCGCATAATTTTCAATAAAACGTAATAAAAGTGTTTATTTTTTTCGGAGGATTCCATTTATTTCTTGATCTGTCATATCTAGTTTAAAATAAACCATCCCCAATTACATTATAAATAGTCTGGTGCTGTCATCTGGTATGCAAAATAAGAAATAAAATTTTTTCAGGGTACATGAAATGTATTGCTTTAATCTTTTTGGTGCGTTACTTTTGGACACTCCAGCCCGGCAATATCACGGGCACGAGAAATAGAAGGAGAAAACTCACCCCGTGATTTTCAAGGGAGCGAAAAGGAAGGGGTTAATCAAGCTATTCTTTAATTATAACAGATTCCATTTAAACCAAAATCGCTAAATGGAAAAAAAATTCGCCCGGAAATATTGTATTCTTGTATTTCTCAATGATTGTCTCAATTATTAGAACTTTATTTCATTTAATACCAACTCTACACTGCTGGTATCCATCTTTATTTACTGTAAAGACGTCAGGATTCGTCAGATAGAGGTCTACATGTGACAATATCTTTCGTTTACAAGAATCCGTTTTCATAAAACTTGGGTGATAGATCCTTTTAAGGTAACTACCTACGTTAGGAGTCAATTTTTAAAAAAATCTTTTTTCAAGGATTTTTTGGTCTTTTACAGTAAAATAGCATTTAAAAATTAAAAATAAACAAAAACTTGCCTGTAAATACCATACTTTTTTATAAATTGGTCAATTTGAAGTAATTTTAATGAAATTTAGCTAAAACGCTTATCACTCTGCACAAAATTCTAATGCTACTATTTTGATTTCCTTCTCAGACACGATACATATGACAGTTATCTTCAAAATGACCCAGTAACTAAGAGAAATTTTAAAGTTCAAAAATAATACAGACAATATTATGTTCCAATATGAAAATTTTCCCCGATTCTTTACTCCTTTCCTTATAAAAACAGCCCCAAACAAAAAAAAACTATTTATTATACATCAATTATTGTGCGCCATTTCATTAACAATAGCATCTAAAACATTTCCTAAAAGTTTTAACATTATTATGTGAAAGTTATATGCATTATTATGTGAAAGTTATATGCATTATTATGTGAAATATCATGATAACGGTAGAGATTTGTGCTAAAAAACATAATTCTCAGAAAAACGCATTTAAAGTTGTTTGTCACTTCAATTTTGTAGCAGACGATGTTTTTTAAAATAGCTATAACTCTGCTTCTAATTGACGTACAATTAAAATCAAAACGGTTTTGAAAAGAGAAAAGATTGAATTACACGATTCTTGCAATAAATAAAATTCACCCAAATAGTAAAAAAATGGCATTTTCAACGTAGGCAGTCACCTTAATTGCGACAAAATCAGTGGCGGATCATCGCACAGGCTCAAGAAGCGCGCGCTCGGAGCCTCCGATTATCAGGGAACTCGGAATGTTAACTGCCTCAAAAGAAGATACATTCTGTGAATTTTTTTTACAAAATTATACAAACTGACTTGATACCATTACTTGGTATTTAGATCAAAGGGCCTGATCTAAATACCTTGGTTTTACAACTAGGCAAGCGTTCTAATCGTTTTTCTGTACTTAGAAAACGCTTAATAGCCATATCCTTTGTATATCCCAAAGATTATGTGAAAAAAAAAGAAATTATCCCAAAGATTATTTCTTATCTCCCAGTCAATCTTTATCATTGTAGTTTTGATTTTAATTGTACGTCAATTAGAAGCAGGGTTATAGCTATTTTAAAAAACATCGTCTGCTACAAAATTGAAGTGACAAACAACTTTAAATGCGTTTTTCTCAGAATTATGTTTTTTAGCACAAATCTCTACCGTTATCATGATATTTCACATAATAATGCATATAACTTTCACATAATATATATTCTTTATCTTTATCTTTTATTCTGTATCATATATTCTGTATCTTTATACCTAGGTTGCGCTTTGTTGTTGTTGTCGTCGTATCTACGAATAGTGCAGAAGGAAAAAGTCTTAGATAGAACCAAAAGCCTGGATAACATCAGCTGCCAGATCAGGTGCCTGTGGGCTGTAGAGGAGTTCTTGCGGTGACAAGAAGAATTTGAAAAGGGCAGACACAATGGCTGGATAGTCAAAGATATAAGTTGCGCTTTGGGCAATCCAAGTGTTTGAACCGCATATAAATAATATTTACAAAATAAACAAAGTCCCCATTTTCAAGCTAGGATTCATTTTGGTTATAATGAAGCATGAGAAATCGAAATTTCTACAACCTCCCCATTTCAACGACAGTTTTCTTTTCCAGGGTCGCTTTATCGATATAAATTAGTTCTGACACGTATAAACATTGAGGGGGCGGGGTGGCCCAGTTGGCAAGAGCAGCAGGTCAGTGATTTTGTTCGATGCTCGTCGCAGCAAATCCACCGCCGTGTTCACTAATGGTGGCCGGGACACGTAAAATATGTCGTGACTGCATTGTCCTCCAAGTTCTCAAATTGACCTCTGGAGGTGCGGGGTCAAGTGTTCCAGTCACGAATTTCAAATACGTACATGGATCTTTCAACCGAGGGCGGGGCTAACAGTAAAGGCCAATGATCGCGACCGCATGCTTTCCGTTTTTAAAAGCACTCAACGGTTTATTGGCGGATAATGAAAGTTTACCGATTGTCGTTAAAATTGTGTCCTCCACTGTTTTAAATGAAGATAACTTTGAATGTGAAGTAAGAGCGAATATCCAGGATGAATAATCATTTTCTGCCTGGGTGAAAAAATTTTCGGACTGTTAAACTAACAATTGTTTATATTTCAATCGAGCATTTTTGGAGATTGTCAGAGTTTAATTGAACCTTTTCAAAACATATACAACATATTCTACTATTTTCAATAGTAATTCTTTTGTAGGGATTACTATTTATGATTGATTGATTTTAGAATGGTTCTTAGTATTTTCAAATTTCTTGTGTATGCAACATTTCAACATGTAACATCTAATTTTAAAGATAATCAAGAAACTTTTACATTGAAAATTTTCTTCTGCATAAAATTGAATAATGTTGACAGAAAGTAGCTTTTTATTAAAAAATACATGTATTTATTAGATATTAAAAAGGTGCGTTAATTTACTATTTATTTTTTTATGCAGAAAAATACTTGATTTTCTTTCCAATTTATAAACGAGCGCGGAAACTAACAAACGCTACACACAGGGTGAGTGTCTAGATAAACAGAATATAAACAAACATAAAAGTCCAAACATAAAAGTTTCAAAGTCCAAATGCACGTGTAGTAAAGAACAAGTGCTCATTGGCTGTTACGGTTAGCCCCGCCTTCGGTTGCAAGATCCATGTACGAATTTGAAATTCGCGTTCCGGTCTTGCCACTTCACTCGGTTCAAAATTACGGGACCGGCCGATAGGGAGGTAATGCTGGTCCACCTATATGGTGCTCCCAGAAAAGTGATCAGCAAAAATCGCGGTGTCATATGGTGGTAAGTATGATGTCCACGAAACCGTCTGCCACATTGGAAGAAGACGTAAAAACATTGAAACTGTCAGTGTTTGTGCTGCGTAGCAGTTAGTAGAGCAGTGTCTCTTAACAACAGCCCATGCATCTCGTATCCCTATCTATTATTTGACTACTACACCAGGACTCACCACATAAAAATCCACAGATGGTCTTTAAATAACTAGGATGGCTACATGTTTCGAACTAATTAATAGCTCATCGTTTATTAATTAGGAGTTCGAAACATGCAGCTATCATTTTTAATTTAACAAACCTTCTAATTTTGTTCGTTTTCACGAGTTTTCTGTGAGTAAAATATAATACAGAGAAACTTCTCCATGGCGGCCAGTAAGGGTTCCGAAAATAAAATGGCCGTTTTCACGGGTGGCCGTCGAACAGAGGTTTCTTCCATAACATAGGCTCGATGGAGTCTTTAATCGGTTCTCAACAAAATATGACCGTTTAGAGAGGTGGCCGTCAAATTGGGGTGCTCGGCTAGAGAAGTTTGACTGTATTCTGAAATCTAAGTTTTTGCATATAAAATCGGCATAATTAACTGAACAAAATCAGCGGGAAAAATCCAAAACTTGCAATAACATCATCTAAATTTTATTTCCAGAAGTAAGTACGTATTATGTACAAACAAACACATACAGCGCTATAAAATACCACAAATGACAGTTGTTTTTATGTCCTTCTCTGAGAAACTGATTTTTGAAAATTTGCATAATTACTACGTGAGAAAACAAAAAAATTACATTTCCTCTTTTATTTATAGTTTGTGTTATAGTTATAGATTTGAAAATCTGAGAGAGTTCTGCATTAACGAATAGAGAAACAATTTCCTATGAAAACGTTCATTATCTCGAAGTTTCGATATATCCTCAGTTTTTGCCTAAAAGCATCCACATTTATCCTCTAAGAGAAATATTAATAGGTTTTCATAATCTGTTTTGTGTGACTAGTCAATGCATCAGCCGCCATTAAGCTGTCGCTCTCCTATGAAGGAAAAATTATTTACTGCTATCGTTGCATGGAAACAATTTTCTTGGACTATTCTGCTCACTGTGTTGCCATTTTCTAGATAGAAAAACTAGTTGGTTCATCAACAGTTATGTCATACAGAAATATAAAATGTATGTTGAAACTAAGCCTTTATGATGTTTAAGTGAATTTTATCTGCCATTATTTTAATTTATTATATTTCCATAAGACTTAGAGTAATCATTTCGTAAAAAGTTTCTTAAAAATTGGTAAAATGGAAATACAATACAAACAGTGTAATGTTTACTCATTTGATTAAAATTTTAATAATTTAAATATTTAACTTATCTTTTTCAATGGTAGATATTGAACTAGTTAAGAATCTTTTAATTTAAAAATATTAATCTAAATTTTGCTTCTGAAAAAAGGAAAATTGGATCTTAGGAGTTGAAATTAAGTTTTTAAATCAAATTAAATGTATTATAGTATTCCTTAGCTGAGTATTAACTACCTTCTAAAATCCATACATTCCCTTCAGATAAAAAGTGAACCCTATTTCTTAAATTTAAGTTTTTAAAGATAAATAGGAATAAAATTTACTCATAATTAGGAATGACTCGCTACTGTGATAAATAATAAATTGTGAAAAAATTAAAACAGTATACTTCAAAGTCAGTAAAATTTCTTATATGGTTTTGTAACTCTAGGAAATGCAGTCAGTTACTCCAGGAAACATATTTTATTAAATGTATTAAATTTATTAACAAATAATAATTTTATTATTATCTGTTGATAAACAACTTGTTTGTAACTTACTGGTTTTATTCACAAGTAATTTTAAAATGTCCCTTCCACTAAATAAATATTTATTTTTATTTTTCTGAGTGCAACACAAGTGGATTTCTTAAGCTATCACTACCAATGAACAAGGCATAGAATTTTATTAGTTTTGTCATTCCTTTCGGTTAATGTACAGCTCACCTTAACTCGATAAGTTATACTACGTGTCAAAACATAATTTGTGTACCCCACACCAGGGTTTAAGCAGGCCCGGACTTAGAGACCCAGGGCCCCTAGGGACTTGACATTTGGGTCCCCCCCCCCACCACCACCACCACCATCTCGAAGCTATTTTGGAAATTTAGCAAATTAAATGCACTAGTACAGAACATATAATTTTTAATCGACTTTAATGACTTTAATAAACATCAGAATAATACAGTCAGAATAATACAGGGAAAACGAAGAGGCCTAATTCTAGCTTTGTTGCGCGCAGGGCTCTAAGTTATATTATGAGCAAAATGTAGTAAAATTATTCATTATAATATTATTTTCGATAAAGCTTTTTGATAAGGCAAGCCATGCTTTTGAGCTAATGTAAAGCCACCGGGGCCCCTAGGCCGGGGCCTTGTAGGCCTAGGCAGAAATCCGGCACTGGGTTTAAGATATTTTTTTGTTGCTTGTCAGTTACAAAAAATCCAAACCCTGGCGTGATACACAAATTGTTGTTCCATATATATATATACTGGTCGACACTTGGGTGGTACTCGGAAAATAGAAGAACTAGTCGGACCTTGTACAACTCCAAATTAAATAATTCAGTTACACGGAATAATAGTTTTATTATTTAAACACGTTTTGTCTATCTAACAATTTAACATATTAGTACGAAATATAAATGCGAACAAGCTAAACACAAAATGAGCTATGTACAAAATGAGATAATGGATTGTAATAACCGTTCAATCTCAGGTTACCAGCCACTCGGCCGAGCAAGGTGAATTTAGCCGACGTAGCTTTCGCAGTCGTCTCAGCCAAGTCTCTCCTCTGACAGCCATTCAGCACGTGCCCGTCAAATTTTCTCTCCTTCACTCGGCTGAGGTGGCGCTATAAAAGGCTTGGAGTTAAAAGGCAAATGTATCGGGAATGTATCAGAATGTATCCAGATGGACACTGCGTGTGCGTCACTCAATAAAGATATTGTGTTATTTGAAGCTCCTTTATTCATGGAAGAACGTCACGTTACATAACAAATCCATGAATCAATCTCCGATTGCGTAGTTCCGATGCTCACACCAGCATATATGAATCTAGTTTCGTATTACCATGTGACCCCCGTGTTGTCATATGCCCAAGCGTCATACAGGAGGAACGCGGAAGTTAATTATATAATGAAAAAAACAATATCAAAAGCTGCGAATAAATGGAATAGAATTAAACTGGTGTGGCATTAATATTATAGGATAATTAATTATGTTAGGGCATTATTATTACAGAACATCATCCCTCCCCCCTTCCGGAAAAGCCTTGCGAGAGGGGCCGGGCCTAAGGTCCTCTAGCAAGGCTTCCCTTCAGGTGCAAATGTAACTTTTAAGCATGGAAATGTATTATCTTCAAGTTCTAAAAGTTTATACAATGTTATAATAATGTTAGACGTTTTATAAACTGACCTATAGTAAGAACCATGTACCTGAAAACTACAAACTATTAATAATTATTCAAAATAAATTAGTTGAAATTCTGTGCATAGAGTACAATAATCTATGAAACACATAACTTCATACATACACAAATAAATAAATAAATATATATATATATATATATATATATATATATATATATATAAATAAATATATATATATATATATATATATATTTATTTATATATATATATATATATATATATATATATATATATATATATATATATATATATATATATATATATATATATATATATATATATATATATATATATGTATATATATATACTATATACATGTGGTTAACAAAATAATAGAAACACCTATCAATATTAGTGGTGTTTATGAATGTGATTCGTATTCCTTAAAAAACAAGTCTGGCCACTGGTATTTTTTATATAATATAGTGTATGTATTATTGTACTGTCAGGTAGCAGTAATGAAGCTAAGGGCATCGTGCTTTTGGGGGGAATGGCATAAAATATCAAACCTTGCAGAAATTGCGAAAATGGCAAATTGTTGGAGCGCGTTTAAATTGGAGTATCTGTTACTGGAACCCAAAGGCTAATGGGTGTTTTTCGAGCTATGGTATCGAAAGTCATAATAGCATACAGAGTGCACGGAATAACAGCCTTTGTCAAACAGAATAGTGGACGGAAGGGAGAGCTGAGTGAAAGAGACGGACGGGATATTGAAGTAGATTGCGACATGAAGAAAGAAAACAACTCCAACCAAAATGACCGAATGGCTCAATCTGCATCTGCATGTTCCGATATCAACCATTAGAGGTAGAATTGAACTTCACAAACAAAGGATTTACGGAAGAGTAGCTATTCCCAAGCCACTTGTAATAGATGCCAATACAAAATATCGTCCATAATGGTACCACGAGCGCAAATCCTGGTCGAGTAATATGTCGAAAAACGGCATTTGGTCCGACGAATCATTGTACACTTTGTTCCTAGTAACAGGAGGTGCGTATGTCTGGAGAACACCTACACAAGCGTAAGATTCTGGCTGTCTCATCTCAACTGTCAATCCTGGAGGTAGATCTATCAGAGTTTAGGATGGCATCTCATGGCTTTCTTCAGTCCCTATTATAACCCTAAAAGGGAGACTGAATGGGAAGGATTAAGTCGAAATTTTAGCTCACTAGTCCATCCTACGGTGCAAACATTGTTTCTTGCAGAAGATGGCGTTCTCTAGGATGATAATCCCCCTATACATACAGCTAAATCTATCAAGTACTGGTGGGAAGAGCATGAAAAAGAAGTCAAATATCTTATCTTGCCCTGTACAATCCCCCCGACTATATATCATCCAGCCACTATGATATGTATAAGTGGATAGAGCCAAGTATCGATATCCACCTCAGCATCTCTACGTACAGGAACTTTCATAGTGCAATTTTTATTCAAAGTGCAATTTTTATGTATTAATCTATACTATATTACTTTAAAAAATTCTAGAAAATGGACAATTATTATATACTGACCTGGAAACACAGCGGACAAAAACGCAGAGGGGGGAATGAGTTCGCTCAGGGGCATCCCCTTCGAACGCGCTATGCGAGCAGCAGACGATGCTGCGGCCGTATCTCGATGCAGTCACTGAGATGCTGATTGCTCTAGACATAAAACACCAGCTCGATACATCTCAGGAGTTTACCGGCAATATGGAGGGGACACGGTATGGGGCCATGGGCATTCTCACCATTTTCGCATCTGGGACCTCTTCGAAGCCAGCATTCCTAGGAGAGGACGATATGAAGGCATTTCCTCCTCTGCAAGCACGACACACAAGTGACGGATCTATCTTCAAACAGGATCTTACTTATCTTTCGAGATGACATGAAAGAATCGGGGCCTTCCAATGGGATCGAGCACAATTTCGGGTCTCACTAGGTATTTCAACCTCCGTATGGACACTTGTCGAGGAATAGTGAGGTGAGAAGCATGATACACCAGACCGAATGAGAGCGTCGATTTTTAGGCTTACCAATGGCAATGTTCATCTTCCACTCACCAACTGTCTTCTGGATGTAAACTGATACGAAACGATTGATTCAAGACGTATGTAAATTGTTTTGTAATCTGCTTATTTTGTACAAAACTTTGGCAAAAAAAATATCACTTTTTATTAAGTTACCAGAGAGTGGCCTACAGAATATAGTTCTGCGTGTATAAAGTGTGTGAGTGTGTACTATATATACAGCAACGAACTTTAGACTAAATATAACACAATTAGACTGAATAAAACATTATTAAGAACTTTTACACAATCACAGTTATTTTCGTCTTGACTCAAAATGTTACTCGAGTCCTATAGTAAACTACACTGCATTTCATGTTATTCAACCGAAAAAAAAATTATGAATTGAATCCGAATGGTATACTTTCTGTATAGTCCAAATTTTAAAGCACTGCTATATTTATTTATTAAAAACAATGGCATTTTGGTATACGATCGGTCCTCGAAAATTTCCTTCACATGATCAAACTTTTTATAACTATCTCGGTGTATAAGAATTGTAGTATTATTTCCCTTTAATTGGCAACAAAGAAGTGTAGTCGACTCTGCACATTCATAGGGTTAGAATCAAAGGCTGAGAGTCCCATAGAAAAGGGAAAATCCATGACTATCTCTAATTCCTTTCCTCGCCCATACCTTATACTGCAGGCTGTATTTACCTCCTCAAAAAATTAATACGATTCACATTACTGCAACGAAATATTGAATAAATTTAAAATCACAGCGTGAGCAATGTTGTTTAGCACGGAGCGATTCTGTCTCACAGTGAGGCAACATATATTTGACAATCATAGATGGCAGCATAAGCTTGAGAAATAATTTTGTTCTTTTAAATAATTTAAAATTTCATTAATATATAATTTGCTGTTGATTTTTTTGCTGTCAGCAAAATTATTTCTAATTAATAAATGGAAAAGGGAAACTTATTTTTATAATGTTTATTATGTTAGTTATACTTTTAATTAGTATTTCATTATAACAATATAACTCTGTCGAACTGTTTTTTGATCTCTTATTTGCAATTTAGTCTTTATTCATTAGCTTACGAAAGTGTTTATGAGCTTAACTGCAGAATGTATATAATTTTAATTTCAGAGCTCAGCTTTCTCGCATTAATTGGCAGTGCCGTTTGTTAAGAAAGTGCCATATCTGAAACTGGAGAGTTTGTCTTCTTTTTTTCGAGCTATCAAGAAACTTTGGAGCCTATAATATATAGTCTTCATAGGAACATTCTTAATCGATCGCATTTGTTGTATATTCCATTTTTTATGCTACACTTATATAACTGGACTAGTAGTTTCTTTTGAAAGAACAGTTATGAACGCATAATAAAACTGTTAAAAGATTTAAGAAATGTATCCAAAATCTTTTAGAATAATTGCCTTTTATAGTGAACAACTTTCAAATACGTTTTTAGCCAGTGAAGAAAAAAGATACAAAAGAATCAATTCGTAAGAAGTTAAAAAATTCCTTTATTTTAAATTAGAATACATATAATTTGAATAAATATAAATAAGGAGAACAAAATCTGAATCTATCATCACGTAGACAGAATTTAAGTAAACAGTGATAGCGCATAAATTAAATTATTTTTCATAAATATCTGCACTGAAAGCTTTGATACTTAAAACTTCTTTCCTTTGCAGGCATCTTCAAACAATATTTTTGTGCATTCCTAGAAAAAGATAAAATAATCAATATGAAGTCATGTTAAACTTAAAATGAACATTTTTTTCTGAGATTTCAAAGCTTTGGATGTTCTATTTTAAATTCATAGTGAGCCTAGTCTGTTTGCTTAAAATATGTTTTAAAACAAAGCAAAAAAAATCAACCTTATAATTACGATCTTTTATCGGATGTTAGAACGATATGAAAATATACAGTGTGAAAATATTTAATGGAAAAGAAATATTTAATGGGACAAAGGCAGTGGCGTAGCGAGCATAACTGGCGCCCGGGGCACGATATCTTTTTGGCGCCCCCCCCCCCGAAAAAACATATAGTAATATAATATAATTGAATTAGTTAAAAGGACCATTTGGCGCCCCTCTGCAAGTGGCGCCCGGGGCATGATAGACCCCCTTGCCCCCCCCCTTTGCTACGCCACTGGACAAAGGTATTTCAAACCATGACAGAGGTTTCGAAAATAATATTTCATTCGAAATACAGCATTTAGGCTTTATAAGAGAGGAAGTTTATTATTTTCATTTTCTAACAATTGAGCATTTTCTCGTTAGCAAAAATTTGCATATGTGCAGCCATACGTGAGCAACATACCTTGATATGCTACTTTAATGCAATTTTAGCAATATTTAGCGAGGATAATACCGGTTTGTTAAATTTCTTAGTAGTTACCTCTTGTTTGAAAAAAAAATTAGTACTATCCGAATACTGCTGTTCGACTATTTTTATTTTTTCAATTTTCTGGATCCATCATATAGTTGAGTTTCGATCTGGGATCTTTCCTCGAGTCGGTAATCAACTTAAGTATGGATATGAAAAGAAGGTATCCAAAAAACGGTTTTACTGTAATGAAATTAATGATACTTTTTCAATCAAATCACAACCAGATATTTGGATATAAAAATCAAACTGGTCGGAAAATCCTATTTAACTGTATGAACGAACTATGTTAAATGCTAGTATTCAACCCTCATTTACAAAGTTATATTGTTAGGTACGTATTAAATAAAGAGTAAATGGAAATTTCTTTCATACCTCGAAGTTGAACATGACTTTCTTTTCTGGGAAAGTGAGCTAGAACGTACAAAGCAAAACATAAATGAATAAATTAGCAATAGAAATATCCATTCATCATTAAAAGTAACTGTTCAAATATGACATGACATCACGTGACGATATAAAAACATACGAAACTTAAGTGACCAAATGGGAACATTTATGATCCCTTTTGATATAATGGAAAATTTATGGTGCATGGAAAAGGCTAACAAGCAAAAAAACTTACCTTTTCAACCTTCTCAGCAACGCAATCGAAAATCTGAAAGAATAGAAAAAAATTACATTAAAATAATAAAATATTGCTGATATTTGCAAGAATAAAAATTTATATATGTCAATTGTTATTTTTACAGTATTAATTTTTGTATTTCATTTTTTTTTTTGTCAAACTGTATAAGTGTGGCTGTTGACAATATTGAACATTATTATTTTAACAGTATTTGAACATTTAGTAGACACAGGTCTTCTGATCTCCCTTTAACTCTAACAGATATATATAAATTAAGTTTTATTTTTAGGTTCATTTGTCTGTAAGACATGGATATAAACAACAGCAATATAAGCTTGTGTTTATCACTGATTTTAAGCTTATTTACTCGTACATTTCATTTTCATTGAAACAGTTACTCAAAAACACATTATTTAAATCTGTTTTATAGGATTACCACAATAAGCAAGATAAAACTTTTCACTTGATTATATATACATACATATATTATCCAAGTATTTTCTTAATTCAACTACAGAACTTTAACTGCATTTTCAGTTTAATATTTAAATGTAATCAAATTATGAAATTTTAGACGCTTTATTTAATTTTTAAAAAATGAAAACTTTTGTTTGTAAAAAGTTCATGATTCTAGGAATGATATTTTCAGTGTTATAGATAACGTGTTTCTATATTAGTGAAATATTCATAGGATTAGACCATAAGGAAAAGCTATAACAGAAGACAGGTTATTATTTATTTTACACACGACAACATCCCTTTGTCATTTAAGAATTAATCATGTATAACTATTTTGAAACCTTTACCTTTTCTGGTACTTCAGGTGTTTCAAAAATGACTGAGTATGGAGTACATCTCTTAATTCCTTCAGGGACAATCTGCTTTTTACATTCTTCAAGAGCAAAATTGACCTGGAAATGAACAAACAGAAGAGGATTAACAAAAAAAAACATTTTGATAGCATTGAAATAACAAAATCTGGACTAATTATAATTTTAAAGCAAACAATGATTCAAACAGTTTTAAAAATTCAACTAAAAGATAAACTAAAAAAAGATTCAACTAGATAAATATTCAACTAAAATTCAACTAAAAGTCATAGATGTTGGTTCATTCTTAACGAAATATTTATTATTTAAAAATAGTAAAAGAAAAAAAAAGGTTTTTAAAAAATTTTCACCCGACGCATTTTTTTCCTGTTTAGTGATGAAGATTTATAGAGATTTAATTTTCTGCATTAAAAAATATGTTGCAAAGGAAAACCTAGCTTAGAAGTGTTACTCATTATGAAATTCTGATAATTTTAAGATAATAATTGATTAATGCAAGGAGACATTTAGTAGTTATTTCTTTGGATGAGTTTTGGCCTTACTATTTTAACTATGTGATCAGAATTTCCATTATAAAGAAATTTCTTACCCTTGGTGTCATGAGTTTCTCGCAAGCAGCAAATTTGGAGCACAAGATAGGGCTTTTACCTGAAAAAACAATAGTTTTTTTAATTTATTTATATTCATATACACAATAAAATAAATGTATTAAATATATTGTGTTGCGTAGTAATACAAACGTATTTTCCTTCAATATCAATGTTTAAAATGAACACAGAGATTCGTAAACATGTTATAGTTCAATTCGCATGTAACAGATGGCGACACTATATAAAAACTACAAAAAGTCCATTCATTCTATTAATTTTTATATTACCACATGATTCTTTGTGAGAAATTTCTAACTTCCACAACTGTAATTTATATGTTTCAATAACGCGAAGTTTATATCTGAAGTCTGTTTAGGAAAAGTGTTGTCTAATTTTCGGTGAAAAACTAAAGTTATTGCATTCAATTTGTACACATACAAAAAAATAAATTGCAAATTGACTGCTCCAGAGTCATCTTAATTCATAGGGAGAATTAAATTAAATAAACTGAATAATATCTATAAATATTCTTTTATAGATATTATTCTTTTATAGATATTATCGTTCATAGATTTATTTTAAATTTTCTTGAAAATCTTTGTTGTGCAAAAATCCTCAAAGAAATACGAGAATTAACATATAAAATAAAGATAATGTTAGTTTTAATCACCTTAAGAATGTGTGAATCGTTTTCTACACATCTCACAGTTATTTCTAAAAATACTACAAATCTGTTACTACTTTCTAATAAAATTTTGGATGATCGTGCTACAGAAGGGCTCGCAATTTTACAAATTAAATAATTTAACCCGTATGATATATGTAACAGTTTTTAAAATCTCAAAAAAAAACAAAAGATTTTATGTACTCACTTTTGGCAACACAAAGAACGACATCAAGAAGTTCCTTTTTTTCCATAGTAACCAAGTACTCTGCAGGATTGCAAACCGCGTTCACCTGGAGCACTACGATGGCAAGTACTGCGAAGTATCCGAAAGACTGCATGGTTTACAGGTGTTGGAAGTTTTAGAACAGACTCAGTGAATCTCTCTAGACTTGTGATGCTTTAGAACCGGAGCTGCGGGACTTATATACAGCTGGTCAACACTGGAGATGACAATTAAAGGAATGTGATTTCACTTAACACTTTCTCGGAAAATATACTCTTTATCGGATAATCGCATTAAAAGACAGTGTTTCATGTGTCGTCGACGTCATGATGAAATACACGCAATGAAGCGAGACGTGTTACAAGATTTGAAAAGCCTTTTCGCTGCTTTCAAGTATATCATCTGAAGGTCGTTCAATATTTAGAGATTTTACCAATATCATATTATAGGTTGTAAGCACAATAACCATGATTTTTTTTTTTTTAAGTAACATGAGATTAGTTTCTTGACCCTCAGTCTCGAAAGAGTCAAAAAAGTTTCCGGAAAAGATAAAGCATTATACAACTTATAACTTAAATAATTATGGAATAAAGTTTAACTATCGGTGCAAATCAGAAAAAAAAAACTTGCTTCTTCCCATTACTCCATGTACAGATATTCCGCAACTTACGACCGAAACATTGGTCGTAAGTCGAGTTGGTCTCAACTTACGACCGAGACATTGGTCGTAAGTCGAGTTGGTCTCAACTTACGACCGAGACATTGGTCGTAAGTCGAGTTGGCCGTAAGTCGAGTTTCAAACAATTTTTTTTCTGCACATGTGCATACATATATTTTGCTTTTATACATACATAAGTACAGGTAGCCCTCCTACAGCACGGCATTTTACAACACGGTTTCGGTCTAACACGATACGATAAATTGCGGGAATCCTCGTATAACACTGCAACCTGTAACACGGTTTCGCTCTAACCGGATAAAAAAAATTGAGAAAACCTTTGTACAATACTGTACTTCTCTAGCACTAGATAACATGATTTTTGTTTAACACATTTTAAAACTAAATTACCTTAAAATAATGACGGTAAGGAATAATGAACTTTAGTGGCTTTACATGAAAATGTATAAGCAAATTATAATTTATTCAAACATAACTCTATAAAATTACAAAAAGGCCTAAGCTTAGCTGAAAATCTTGAATCATTTTTCCTGAATGCAGACCCTTCCTGAATGCAGACTGAAAGAAGCTGAAAATTTAAAAGGGGGCTGCAAAATTATCTGTCTCCATACCGTGAATCTACCAGTGACCTTGTAAGAACCAGCAAATAAACCAAAATTACAGAATTTTTAAAGAGGATAGAAGGTGCAAAAAATCTAAATGAAGAAAAAGGTTCTGAAATTGATGGTGATATCGTTCAATCGAAAGAACACTCTTGTTTGATTGTACTGAGCAGTGATGAGAAAGAAATTTATTAAATTAAAGTCGCATTAAATGAAAACAATATTTTTTGTTTCTTTTCGTTTTGTGTTATACAAACATTTATATTTTTAATAAAAATTAAGTTGTTTATACAGAATTTTAAAAAAATGTTTGTTTTTTAATAAGTTTTCAGAACGTAACCCCCCCCCCTTTTTTTTAACTGTCTTTGGGATTCATGTAACACGGTTTCACACAACACGGCATTTTCTAGGAACCTATCTACCGTGTTATAGGAGGGTTACATGTAATTTAAAATAAATTGAATTTTGAAGACATTAATTATTCTTCGTCATCACTACTTATTCGTCATCAATACTTATACAGAAGATACGTTGCAAGTATTTTTAACAGAGTTATCCAAGGTAGAACAGTTTGCGCCTTCTTTTTCTTGTATATTGTCTGGTAGCAAACCAGATTTTCCCGAGAACGACGATTTACACTTGGGAATCTTTTTTCATTTGGATCCATTGCTTTTAATTATTGTAGTCCTTTATTAATATAGTGAAAAGCTGAAGCCATTTCTGAAGCCAATGAAGGTTTATTTGATTTATCGTGTGGATATCGAAACTATTGCAGCATACATAAGTAATTTAAAATAAATTGAATTTAGAAGACATAAATCGTTCTTCGTCATCACTACTTATTATATTAGTACAGTCCATTGCTTCACAATTTGCGACAGAAGATACGTTGTAAGTAATTTTAACAGAGTTATCCAAGGTAGTCTGAACAGTTTGCGTCTTCTTTTCCTTGTATATTGTCTGGTAGCAAACCAGATTTTCCTGAGTACGACGATTTACACTTGAGAATCTTTCTTCATTTGGATCCATTGCTTTCAATTGTTGTAGTCCTTTATTAATATAGTGAAAAGCTGAAACCATTTCTGAAGCCAATGAAGGTTTATTTGATTTATCGTGTGGATATCGAAACTATTGCAGCATACATAAGTAATTTAACATAAATTGAATTTAGAAGACATAAATTGTTCTTCGTCATCACTACTTATTATATTAGTACAATCCATTGCTTCAGAATTTGCGACAGAAGATACGTTGTAAGTACTTTTAACAGAGTTATCCAAGGTAGTCTGAACAGTTTGCGTCTTCTTTTCCTTGTATATTGTCTGGTAGCAAACCAGATTTTCCTGAGAACGACGATTTACACTTGGGAATCTTTCTTCATTTGGATCCATTGCTTTTAATTATTGTAGTCCTTTATTAATATAGTGAAAAGCTGAAGCCATTTCTGAAGCCAATGAAGGTTTATTTGATTTATCGTGTGGATATCGAAACTATTGCAGCATACATAAGTAATTTAAAATAAATTGAATTTAGAAGACATAAATTGTTCTTCGTCATCACTACTTATTATGTTAGTACAGTTCAATGCTACAGAAGATGCGCTGCAAGTATTTTTAACAGAGTTATCCAAGGTAGTCTGAACAGTTTGCGTCTTCTTTTCCTTGTATATTGTCTGGTAGCAAACCAGATTTTCCTGAGTACGACGATTTACACTTGAGAATCTTTCTTCATTTGGATCCATTGCTTTCAATTGTTGTAGTCCTTTATTAATATAGTGAAAAGCTGAAGCCCTTTCTGAAGCCAATGAAGGTTTATTTGATTTATCGTGTGGATATCGAAACTATTGCAGCATACATAAGTAATTTAAAATAAATTGAATTTAGAAGACATAAATTATTCTTCGTCATCACAACTTATTATATTAGTACAGTCCATTGCTTCAGAATTTGCGACAGAAGATACGTTGCAAGTATTTTTAACAGAGTTATCCAAGGTAGTCTGAACAGTTTGCGTCTTCTTTTCCTTGTATATTGTCTGGTAGCAAACCAGATTTTCCTGAGTACGACGATTTACACTTGAGAATCTTTCTTCATTTGGATCCATTGCTTTTAATTATTGTAGTCCTTTATTAATATAGTGAAAAGCTGAAGCCATTTCTGAAGCCATTGAAGGTTTATTTGATTTATTGTGTGGATATCGAAACTATTGCATCATACATTTTTATTATTGCATCATAATTTTTTTCAGTATTGCATCATATTTTTAATAATTATGTAATACATATAGGTATGTACTGTACATTCGAGGAACAGCATTTTTTAGGTTTTTTTTAAAATTTATATCAAAATTTCGGTCGTAAGTCGAGGAATACCTGTATGTCTAAAGACTGTAAATTCCCCCACTCAATTAATTTTAACATCGCAGAACCCCCCCCCCCCCCCCACACACACACACACAGTATTCCTGACCTTCAAAAAATATAAAGCCAAAATGCAAAGCGATAATGCTTTTCACCTATATTACTAGGCTGAAAAAGTTAAAAACATATAATTGTTACTTATTAAATATAAACAAACCAGAATCAAATACAAATTTTTCTACGTCATCCCATAAGCATGAAAATTTGTAGCTCCAATGTAACTAACACCTAATATTGGAAATAAATGGTTTCCCGTGCGATGTATTAAAATTTATCATAATTTTCTGCTTCTTTATGAACATGTCCCAATTGCTAAATTATGCGATTATAACTAGATTTGACTTCCTTTTCATACAAAATTTCTCATACTGGAAAATTATTAGATTGTACGACTGGAGATTTCTTAACAATTTCTTTTTCAATTTCAACCTGTCAATTGGTGAGTTATCAGCCGAACTTTATACCCAGACCACCAAAATAAATATACGAAGGCAGAAAATTTCTCATATCCCTAGGAGATTTAAAATTATCATACATATCAACAGTTCATATTGTATGTGTATGCTCAAAACACGATAAATTGATCTCAAGAGATAAATAACTTAAGAATTTAATATTCTTGGTTATTGATCCTTCTCCATATTTTTCTGTAAAGTGAATTTGATTATTTTATGAAAATTGCATGCAAGGGAAAAGAATTTGTTTTTGAACCAATGCAATTCGTTTGAAAGAAATCAAAAATGTAGAATTTGGTGCTCAGTGTATTTCTAGACAGAAATATATTGCGAACAAAACATATATTTTTGTTAATTTTTTTTCTCTGTATACTTTGAACACTTATTCTACCATCCGTACATTACAGAGCAATTTTCATGAAATAGTTTCATGAAATGAAATTGTAAAATCACTACTTAACATGAAATTGCAAATTAAAGTTTCAACAAATCTGCAACATACCGTACGAGCAATAATGTAGTTTTCATTTACTGTTGATTTTTTCCAAATTTTCCCTTTCAAGTATCATTTAGCAGTAAACCTATGTTATTTATAATACCATTAATGGTACACAAAACTACTATTTATGACAGGCCAAATAATAACTTGAGAGCTATTCATCTTTGCTGGATCTTTTAAGGGAACAACGGACCTGCAACCTCGTTTTTTTTTTCAATATTTTACTCTATATACAAAATAAGAATATATAATATTCGCTTTTACTTCATTGAAGACACTTAGAAATCACAAATAAGTATTTGAGGACAAAATAAGGCCTGTTTATCAAAAAATTCTTTAGAAATTCCAGGATTTTCCAAAATGTTCCATGTGCACTCATTTTCTTCTGATATCTTCCAAATTTCTCGGAAATGTTAATGGAAGTATTCGTCACAAAATTGTGCATCATTCTTTGAAATCACATATACTTTTCAAATCTATAGACCACAAAATGAAATAAAAACATCCAAAAATATAAAAAAGTAACAGACAGATTCAAGAAAAAGTTATTTATGGCTTTATATTCGTACTAAAAAAAATTCAGGGAACAATTAGGTTTATATTTATATGGTAAACTAGCATTAAAATAATTACGGTTTTTAATGGATATGGAATGCACACGGAACATTTTGAATAATGCTAGCATTTTTGAAAGCAGTTTTGAAAAAACGGACATTATTCTGCCAAAAAATCCTTATTTTGGATTCTAAGGATCGTCAATGCAGTAAAAAAGAATATTAATTATTTTCATTCTGTATATAGAGTTAAAAATTGAAAATTAAAAAATTCGAGTTTGAAGGTCCCTTATCCCCTTAAATATTGAATATAAAACAAAAAAATCCTCATTTAGCGAAAAAAAAATTCTTTTCCATCACGACAATGTTTTGGCTCATTCACTTGCAAATGCGGCAGCAATACTATAAGAATTACGTTACGAAATTGTTTCTCACTCTCTTTATTCACCAGCTTTGGCCCCTTTAGACTATTTCTTGTTCCAAATTATTACCAAAAAAATGTGTTGCAGGGCAGAAATATGCATCATATTCCGATATGATTGCGGAGGCAATACTATTAGAATTACGTTACGAAATTGTTTCTCACTCTCTTTATTCACCATCTTTGGACCTTTTGGACTATTTCTTGTTCCAAATTATTACAAAAAAAATGTGTTGCAGGTCAGAAATATGCATCATATTCCGATGTGATCGCGGAGGCAATACTATAAGAATTACGCTACGAAATTGCTTCTCACTCTCTTTATTCACCAGCTTTGGCAACTTTGGATTATTTCTTGTTCCAAATTATAAAAAAAAATGTGTTACAAGGCAGAAATATGTATCATATTCAAGATTAGTAAAACAAAGGCATATTTTACAGTGTTGGACAAGTCTTACTTTATTGGGAGGAGTGGAAAAAAGCTTGAAAATTATTGGACCATATATATATCGAACTTAAGCGAGATTATATAGAAAAACAGATAAAAACTTCTTCCAAAAAAAATGTTGTTTTCATTATTTTTCCCCGACTTATCAAACGACCAACGTCTATACACTAACAACTAATGTACAGTTCAATCTGTTTAATGAAGTCTCATAGTCTTCATTAGTTAATATATTAGTTAACGTGAAAACTTATTTTTAATGAAAATTCATTAAACGTAAATAAACTAGTACTGTTTACTGAAGAAATGTTAAAATCCAAACAACTGAAAAAGGTTGAAAAAATCTGAATTCAACTACTATTTAAAGCGTATGAATTGTTCAAGAAATTCCTCCTGTATAAATAAATTAGAGAGACAAAGTTAATAAACTTTCAAATACAGTAGAACCACTCTGAAAACAGTATTATAGGAATGAAGCAGGTACATTGTTAAAAAGAGAAGTTTTGATACAGAGAGTTGTTCCAAATATTTCAACATATTAAACATGAAGTTTTGAAATTTACTTGGTATAGATCCATTGTTTATAAATTCTTTGTTATTGAATTTTATGAAAATTAACCATTTTAAGCATCAATTATGATAAAAGAATCTACTAATTGAGAATACTGAATATCATTTTATATAAAGTAAAGGCAAATAAAGGTCACTTAAAATTAAGGTAAATTTTCCGGTACCTTTATTAAAGGTTATTGTGTGTGTGGCTAATGTCCCTGGGGGATGACAACATTACACCCCAGTCCGGTGTACATATGAATATAAGACATAGAAACAGACAAATGACACAATCACAGAAGAATTTTATTGACAGACGATGACACCGGCGATGG
Organism: Dolomedes plantarius; assembly: GCA_907164885.2. Lineage (NCBI taxonomy): Eukaryota > Metazoa > Arthropoda > Arachnida > Araneae > Dolomedidae > Dolomedes > Dolomedes plantarius. Next base: position 191,282,795 of record OU015492.1, on the reverse strand, counting down.
ACGATGGGTTGCAGCTCCCCTTTCTAGACGGGGTTCCAATTGCAGGCGGAAGACTGACCGGTTCCCCAGAATACAGCCAAGTCTTATGCGGGAATCGAACCCACACCCACGGCGTTGCAGGCTGATGCCTTATCCACTTAGCCACTGGGCGACAAAGGTTATTGTTGGAGGATTTATCGTTATATGGGATATTGTTATAGTGAATTCACGATCATAAAAAGTTTTTTAGATAGATAGTGTAGAAATACACATTATATTCTTAAAGTTCACATTGTTTTTTAAGGATTTAAATACACATTGTGGATTTGATGAAGCAATGGGTTCTTGTTAGAGGTATTCTACAAGTTGAACGTGAATAATACAATTACAGCGAGTTTATGCAGCATAATAAACAAAGCTTAATGGAACAAAATGTATTTTACATTTTATTTATATATACAGTTTTTTCAGTAAAAGAACTAAAAAGTAAACGGTTTAAAGATAAAATATGTAAGTATATAAGTTTTCAAAAATAAGGGCTATTTTCGGAATTACAAATACAGTAAATTGTAAAGACTCGTGTTTTTCGTATTCAATGCACATTTATTAAAACACTGCTACATAGCACTTAACAGTCTTAACACTTTGCCAAGAAAAACTTCCGAGCATTGTAAGATGTCATGGTCCACAGGAAAGGCAGTGATAATACGTTGACAAAATCATATACTTTTGTATCATCTTTCTCTTTGACACCTCCCTTTTTTTTCAGTTGTCATTTTTACTTATCGGGTTTTGATTCAGTTTGAAACCCTTCATGCCGCTTAATCCTGAAAAGACGTCTTTATCTTGCAAAATTTTGTATAGCAACACCTTCAAAACATAAAAATGGTTTTGAAGTTTTGACTTTTTTACTGTAAAAAAAAATTTATGAATAGAAATTATATTTCATAATATTATGGTCAATTTTCATTGGACATTAATGTAAATTTCTTACAAATTAAGAAGAAAATGCAAAACTTCGTTAAACACACAGAACATTTCATTTGACAGAAGTTTGTTATGAGGATATTCATTGTTTAAAAAAAACACAGAAATCAAAACTTACATACAATAGAAATAAGGATTTATTTTTTCAATTTAAAGTTATTAATTGCAGTAAAAATGTTAGTTAATATATCCCACCGTTACTGAATTTCACAAAAATATATAATTTAGACATTAAGAGATAATTCAGATGAACTGTTCATTATTGTGTATGCTTTAATCAAATTGGAAACAAAAGGCTCAAATAAAGCCAATATGTGACGAGAATAAATTTAGGTCCGAATGTTTTTTCCCTCTAGGATCGCAAACGTTTTAACGCAAACGCAATTCTCTCTTTCCATGCATTGCTTCTGTTCACACTAGAAGAAAACAAGTTTGGTATAAACAAGAAATGTCTTTTCTTTTTTATGTGAATGAACTATATTCTTTCATTACTTTTTACGTCAATCGTATGAAAGAAAAAGCAATAGCATTAAGAAAGATTAAGGTGAAATATTTACTTCGGAAAAAATTATACCAAAATGAAAGGTTTATTCATATACTCTTTCATGGAATAGGCAATCAATAGTACCCTTAATCGTAGTTTTTAAAAAAGGAGGAAAGATATAGTTATGCGTTGAAGATGACTAAAGGACTATTCACATCTTCGAATCTAACATTTACAATCAATAAATCGTAAATGTGAGATTCGAATAAAGTGAATTTACTTATTTTAATTCAGATTTTTTTTTGTCCTACAAAACGAAAGATTTTGCAAACAACATTTAAAAAAAATTCTGATGATAAATTATTTTGAAACCTTTTTTCATGCAAAAGTGAAACAAATACGCATATAGGGCAATGGTTCAACACATGTATAAAAAATTAAACGTACTTTAAATTTTTAACATAAAAATTTGTTTTAAAAAATTTCAAATCGTTTAAGAGTTATTAAAATGTATTATGGCTCATGTAATGAAAAAATAATTAAAAAATGTGTATTTTCCAAAAAATAATAAAAATTTTCTGTCTCGCATCCCCAAATTTGGATCCATTAGAGAAACACATTCTCCTCAGGCTCTACAATAGCTCGAAAGAACAATCCATTGAAAATAATTTGCCCTGAGAGAACAATCAGAAGATTGCATACCGTAACTTCTGTCTAAACAATTAAAGCAATCAGGGCACATCAAAAGCAATGCTTTGTCCGGTGTCAAACTGGCAACGTCACTGTCACTGACAGTAAAATCGTTGCAATCCATAGTGGTTTTTATTGTAGTAAACTCGAAACACGAAGTTCAGATGTGTTTAGAGAGAGTTGAATGTAAAATTTTGAACCTTACTACGGAAAACAATATCTAGGTTTGGCAAGAACACCTCTCCGGAAAAAAAGAGGTTAAGGTACTGCTCTGAAACAAGAAGTTCAGATGTGCTTAGAGAGAGTTGAATGTAAAATTTTGAACCTTACTACGGAAAACAATATCTAGGTTCTGCAAAAGATACCTCTCCGGAAAAAAAGGAGGTTAAGGTACTGCTCTGAAACAAGAAGTTCAGATGTGCTTAGAGAGAGTTGAATGTAAAATTTTGAACCTTACTACGGAAAACAATATCTAGGTTCTGCAAAAGATACCTCTCCGGAAAAAAAAGGAGGTTAAGGTACTGCTCTGAAACAAGAAGTTCAGATGTGCTTAGAGAGAGTTGAATGTAAAATTTTGAACCTTACCACGGAAAACAATATGTAGGTTTGGCAAGAACACCTCTCCGGAAAAAAAGAGGTTAAGGTACTGCTCTGAAACAAGACGTTCAGATGTGCTTAGAGAGAGTTCAATGTAAGATTTTGAACCTTACAACGGAAAACAATATCTAGGTTCTGCAAAAGATACCTCTCCGGAAAAAAAGGAGGTTAAGGTACTGCTCTGAAACAAGTTCAGATGTGCTTAGACAGATTTGAATGTAAAATTTTGAACCTTACTACGGAAAACAATATCTAGGTTCTGCAAAAGATACCTCTCCGGAAAAAAAGGAGGTTAAGGTACTGCTCTGAAACAAGAAGTTCAGATGTGCTTAGAGAGAGTTGAATGTAAAATTTTGAACCTTACCACGGAAAACAATATGTAGGTTTGGCAAGAACACCTCTCCGGAAAAAAAGAGGTTAAGGTACTGCTCTGAAACAAGAAGTTCAGATGTGCTTAGAGAGAGTTGGATGTAAAGTTTTGAACCTTACAACGGAAAACAATATTTAGGTTCTGCAAAAGATACCTCTCCGGAAAAAAAGGAGGTTAAGGTACTGCTCTGAAACAAGAAGTTCAGATGTGCTTAGAGAGAGTTGAATGTAAAATTTTGAACCTTACTACGGAAAACAATATCTAGGTTCTGCAAAAGATACCTCTCCGGAAAAAAAGGAGGTTAAGGTACTGCTCTGAAACAAGAAGTTCAGATGTGCTTAGAGAGAGTTGAATGTAAAATTTTGAACCTTACCACGGAAAACAATATATAGGTTTGGCAAGAACACCTCTCCGGAAAAAAAGAGGTTAAGGTACTGCTCTGAAACAAGAAGTTCAGATGTGCTTAGAGAGAGTTGGATGTAAAGTTTTGAACCTTACAACGGAAAACAATATTTAGGTTCTGCAAAAGAAACCTCTCCGGAAAAAAAGGAGGTTAAGGTACTGCTCTGAAACAAGAAGTTCAGATGTGCTTAGAGAGAGTTGAATGTAAAATTTTGAACCTTACTACGGAAAACAATATCTAGGTTCTGCAAAAGATACCTCTCCGGAAAAAAAGGAGGTTAAGGTACTGCTCTGAAACAAGAAGTTCAGATGTGCTTAGAGAGAGTTGAATGTAAAATTTTGAACCTTACCACGGAAAAGAATATCTAGGTTCGACAAGAAGACCTCTCTGGAACAAAAGGAAGTTAACGTACTGCTCTCGAGTCAACCAAATTTCTTAAAAGTGGAAGATAAAATATTAATGTGTGCATAACTGTCGTCTTCCCACCCTGGAAGATTCACCCGATAGTTTTAACACCTACCCTCTACAGCAGTGGTTCTTAACCTTTTTGATAGTTAACACCCCCTTGAATATGAAAATAAGCTCTCGCACCCCCTTGAAAAATGTGTCTATATTTTTTATCTAGGAAAAGACATTTATTGCAAGATAATTTATTCATTCCATAAAAAAGTTAATACATTTACAATACATACTATACTATTACATATAAAACAATATCTACATTTTTAATGGCTACGTTGCTGTTGTTTGTTCATAATTATCCTTTTAAAACGAGGGTCTTTTTTTAAAGAGCCACACGTAAGTCATCAGATGCATTTAAGCGATTTCTGGCTTTTGTTTCGATGTGCAAAAGTGATGAAAACCTCATTTCCCAAGGTAAGTGGTGGCAAATGGTAAAAGTGTCTCCAAGGCTGCTTTTGCCAATTTTAGATAAAGTTCTAATTGCATAAACCAGAACTGTTTTAAGTCAAGTTTTTCGAATTCCATTTCAATACATTCAATAGCTCGTATTGCGATAAGATCGTCTTTTAATAAAACGTTGTCGTCCATTGAATTTAGGTCAAACAAAAATGGATTGAGTATCCATCTACTAATTTTGCTTATATTCCACGGGGAAAAGTTTCCATCAAATGATTCTTTCAATTGGCAATTTTCATTAAAAATTTAAAACCTTCTCTCGCACCCCCGGTTAAGAACCACTTCTCTACAGTAATCCTCTGCTTTGAAAAATTCTAATGTATTGATGTCTGATAAAAGAAAAAAGTGCTTGATTAAAGTAACGTCAACTTAGGGTTCATTAATCATATTTATAGGTGAGATTTAGCAGCAGCAGCTATGGGGCACCAATCCCAATGATGTCAAAATATTGAAATATATTGAAAAAATAGGTTTTCATGCAGGAAATTTGAGTTTTTCAGTTAAGTGGGTTCAGAACACTTAAAATTTTTTAAAGCACAGTTTTATTTTCTTGACTTAAAACGTGTTGTAGTACTAGCAGAATTAATAAATGAAAACCTAAGGCTTCCACAATGATATCATTACCATATACAACATTTTAATGTTGTACTATCTATGCAAAGCCTACTGTACATATGCACTTTAAATCTATTTATCGCGATATGGAATTTTTCATTATTTGTTATCCTTTAAAACCTAAGGCATCCACTATGATATCATTACCATATACGACATTTTAATGTTGTACTATCTATGCAAAGCTTACTGTACATATGTGCTTAAAAATCTATTTATTTCGGTATGGAACTTTTCATTATTTATTATCATTTAAAAGGATATGTGTGAAACTCCTTTCAGAATATTTATACGAAAACTTTTCAGCATTCCTTTCCTCTATTTTTACGAAGCTGCACTCAGAATTCTTGATTTAGAGTAAAAACTATGAAATACGAAAAAATACTCTAAAAAAACTTTATTTTTGGTCCTAGAAAACGAGAGATTTTGTAAACAAAAATTTTAAAATTTCTAATGATTGATTATTTTAAAATCTTTTTCCATGCATAAAAGAGGAAAAAATATGCATATAGAACAATAGTTCAACAGATATATCAAAAACTAAACGTTCTAAGTTTTGAACATAATTTGTTTAGTAAAATTTCAAATCGTTCATGAGTTTCTAAAACGTATTATGGCACATGTGATGAAAAGAAATTATTAAAAAATATGTATTATTAAAAAAATGATAAACTTTTCTAGCTCAGATCCTCAAGTGACTCTAAAATTTGGACTCAGCTCAGAAACATGTTCACCTCAGGCCCAACAAGCTCGATCTGACCCTGGGGATTCGACACAGAAAATATCTTTTCAGGAATACCATGTAAAGCATACTTTGTAGTTGTTTATATAATAAGCTAGATAAGCGAAGAAACTCTTCACACGCAACCCCGTGCAACTGTAACACTAGTGCTCGAAACTTCAGAGCAAAACTTATTCTAATTTCTCAACTTATGATAGCCCTGAAGTTATATGGAATACATATACATATTCTGTAAAACAAGACTAGAGAAGAAAAAAAAAGGAATTTAATACGACAACATACTATAAGAAAATAATGACGTTAGAAAAATGACTTCAACAAAAAAAAATTGTAGAAATTTTTTTTTAAGTTTGTAAATTTGCGCAGAAGTATAGTCTATATACTCCTTCAAAATTTCGAAGGTGAAGTTTAACATTTACGACTATAACACAGTCGCAGTTTTCCCGTATTTACAGTAGAGGATCAGATAGCCATAGGTCAAATAAAAGTAAAGAAACTATATCCCCATATGAGGTAATTAACAACAGGGTCCTGAAATGGTATGGCTTGAATACCAACCAGGAACGTTAGAGATTGGCCTGGCCATAGTTCGTTTTAGTAGGGGGAAAAATATGAATCAGACTGATGTAAGGTTGGTTGGAAGTACTATAGCTATTTTTTACTACTCGAGGGTTAGTTAAACCGGAACCTATAGTTTAAAGCCAATTCGGAAAGGCTACAAACATCCAGGATAACAGTAGGACTCGAACCCACAGCATCTGGTACCGAATGCCAGTGTCTTAACCATTCGGTCATGGCCTAGCCCAAAGAGTGGTGTAAGACTTTTATCATTAGAGCGACTGCCAGCGATAAAACATGGGATTTTTAATAGAGATACTCCTCTTGGGTTCTACAAATCACACAGCGTTTTACGCTAGAAAGACAGGAATTTTTTTTCTTACTAAAAAGACTGAACGCCGTCATTTTGACGGTTAAAAATAAAATCAAGAATTTAAAATACTTAATGTTTTTAAATGGTTAAATACTTTAATTTTTGAACTATTTCATACCAATATACAACAAAATTAGTATATATTTAGCTATATTTTATGCAGGTATGCCGAGCTGACAACCTGGTATGGTTTATCCGTAAAAATATATGTACGGTTTGTGCAGTCCTTATTTTTCAACACCAATATTTCCGAAGAGCCAATATTTCTGTAACTTGGAAAAGGGGGAACGAGACGAAAAGTAACTAAAATTTTTCCGGTATTATTTAAAAGATTTCTGCCTGTTTTCTATATTGCCGTCAAATCGATGCCTTAGTAGGTATACAACTCATTTTCTCTCCCTTTTTACTATCGAATATAATTTTATAAATGTGTGTGCATATTTCATGTAAAATTAGAAAAATTAATAAAACTTCCGAAGCTTGAGGACATAAATACAGACATAACACTCAATAGTATGTCCAATACCGCCAAAATGACGGCAGCCGTCTTTCTAGTGTTAAGCTCTTCTTCCGATTTCTCCAAGTATGTAAAACCCAAGTGAGTAAAACCATAATCTCGAATCTGCTAGGCATACCTATTTTACCACGACCTGGAAAAGGAAAATCTCTAAAGTCCAAGGAATAGGGGATTTAGAGTATTTAAAACTGCTGTCAAGCGAGACCAGACCGTTAACATAGTAAAGTACATCAGTCGAAACTTTTCTACCGTTGTCCATTTTCGTGTTGGCCAATACCAATAGCAATACTGGGCCAATAGCGTTAAAACAGTGTATTTACAAATCACACAGTGTTTAAATGTACTTTCCGGAATTCCTTCCTGTAACCAACAACACGAGAATAGGTTTTGGATCAGAGGATCTGTTTTTTACCGAGATCCAAAATTTGTGATATATAGTCACTCTTGGGTTTCGTAACGAACTGAAAACCACTGAAAATACTCTCCTTTAATTCTTAAGTACTAATACATTTTCTGATAAGCTTCAAATGTGATAGAAATCTGTGTTTCCGCCAGGAGACTATTACCTTTCAATAAGGCCGAAAAAGAGGATTTACTTGAATTTGAACAACAATAACATATGTCATCAAGTGTTTATTCTGTTCGCTGGACCAGACAGCTGATCGACTTCCACGGAAAGACAAACTTTAAGATAGCGACAAAATCGAAAGTCACTGATCTTTTCAGAAGTTTCCACTGCGAATGACAATAGAAATTATCCGTGCGTGATAAGTTGTTTTCAGCTGCAACTGTTATCGAGCTAAATATTTTACGGCCAACAATTTGGACCTTGCGTATTACTTCTTGTTAAGCCATATATGTTCCCGTATTTTCAGATAAAATATATCCGGAAAAAAAGCAGATTTGAAATCGTATTCTGCGTAGTTTAATCATAGCACTATTGACTTTGAATGTGGAAACGAAAAAATTAAATTATTATCTACGAGTTGCCCGCGTTTAGTGCAGTTAAATTTATTTTTGCGCTCCATTTATTTCTATTTGCTCTAAGATAACCCTAACTAGTATATTTACTTATTTATGGTTATAATAATTACTACAAGAAATTTATTTCTTCTTGCTGGTATCTTCTATGCTTATCTCGGTTTATCTTCTATGTTTATGCGGGTTGTTGTTATTTGATCTCTACTTGTAGTTGGTGAGTATTTAAGTTTTTTGCATTATAAGGTAGTTATACGTAATTAATTTATTCCCGACAGTAACCAGATATTGGTTATTAAATAATTTTAAAACAATGGATGAGTGCATGTGTTGGGGCAAGCAAAGAAATGCAGAGAATTGGCCTTTATCATATATTTATTTGACAATGCTAAAAATTCTTTTAAAGTGTGATTAATAACAGAATAAGATCTCCCTTCATATTAACATTTAACACCTTAGGAATCAGAAGCAGAGGCAAACTATTTGGTCAACGCAATCATTTTTAGGATCTATCGGGAGGCACTTACTTCTGTTGAAGAATACAGCGATGAAGTGACTTCGCTGACAGGGGCCCTTATCATGTCATATTCAGGTTCATCACGTCGGGTTCCCGGCACTACCGCTAGACGCCGACGCAGTTCAATCGGGACTCTATATCGTCCGAGCTCTAGGAAAACATCCCGCTCAATCTGTCGACCTTCTTTCTTTTTTTTTTCTTTCTTAGAGGAGCTGTTGTCCGTTTACCGGGGCCATTTTGGCCCACCCCTTTTTCTCGCATTGGGCAGTGGGCATTTTTTCTCTCAGCAGTTCCTGCCCCAATTGGCCCCTTATTATACACACTCCTGTTCACAGTCTACCAAGTACCTCCCCACCGTAATTTTTGTTTGAAATAGAACGTTGACCATTATCTGAAAGTTTTATTGTGGGCCATAAAATAACGTCCATCTATCTTGTAATACTTATAGTCCTTTGATTGCTGTCAATGGTCACACAGACAGCTTTTCTTTTACGTCACCTTAGTGTTCAAGCCTTTATTTTTTTTTCCTCTGAAGTTTTTATAAGAGTTTTTGCTCTTGACTGTCTTTTGACCACACACAGCGGTGAATTATAACATTCGGCGCTTCTACACCAGTAATATCGCAGGAACTTTAGACATTTGAATTTTTTTATTTATTTATTCAAATGGCTTAGAAATATATCGTGAAGGTATAGGTGATAATCAAACATACATCTTCAAACCATTGCAACCTTCAAAACTGCAACCTTCACATAAAGGTTTTTTCCCACAAAATTCAGCGATAGTGTTATCAAGGATTTAATAACGAAGTCTGGGATCACTTGAAAATAAAATTTCCTTATAAATAAATGGGATAATTATTTTAGCGTTTTATAACGCTATACATGCTTACTGCCTATTATCTCTCAATGTGGTATAGGAGAGCGTGTTATGTGGTTTTGTTTTATGATTAAATATATATATATATATATATATATATATATATATATATATATATATTAATATTAATTATTTACTTATTTATTTGTTTACAAAGAAAACCTGTGATTATTAAAGAACGTACGGTGTAACTTAACAGGTACTTCAAGAGACAGACGAATGGTTGCTATTAATCCAAACATTTTTATCAAACTAAATACTTTCAGAAGTAAAACATTCAGTGGTAAGAAAAAAATATCAACACACAAAGTGAAAAAAAAGTGGTACAAAAGGTTTATTCAATGCTCTAATTGAGGGATCAACTCTAATAAATAATAAAAAAAAACAATATTTCAACTAGCATTCTAAAGAGTTTACGATAATGAAAAGAAAAACAAACCACCAAATGGGTTCTAACTTTAAAGAAGTAAATGTCTTTTTAAAGTACGTAAATTTTCGACAGTTAGCACGAACCTTGATTGATTTAAATCTGGATTTATCTCTCAGCTTACGTAAACTGGACGTTACTTGACATTACCCAGGTTTTTGGAGATCTTTTTCTCGGGTTCCAACGCTTCATGAGCAAGAAAAATACAACTGTCTCCTTCTATCAATTCCAAACAAGTTTATTGATGTGACACTTGCATCACCTTCTTTAACCATTGTAAGGTATACACAAGATTCGATTCACAAGAATCGAACTTTTGAGTGAATGAATTAAAGAAGCTGCTTGGGATATGCTAATTTCGGCATACGCGCTTAGTATAAATACCATGCAGCGTTATTAAAAAAAAGAAGGTGGTTAGGGTTGAAGAAGGTTGTTAAAGTTGATAGATAAGCGATAGGGAGCTATGAGGTATGCAGCTCCAGTACTATCCTGAGCTAGTGCTTAGGGGGCCCAAAGTTTACGTGGCAGAATTGCTGGTTTGACTTACTGTTTGTGAGTATTGAAAATATATTGTTCTTGAAAGCTGTATTTATATATTCCGTACATGTAGTACGTATGCTTATTTCTGTAAAAGCAAATTCTATATGTGCAGCGAACTCAATAAACATTGTTTCATGTATAAACAGTGTTTGTATCAAATTCATTTAGAGTGCCACTTCAAATTATATACTCCCAAGTCTGGGTAGAAGTGAGCTTATATTCTCTATACCATATTCTCTTGTCTCTTAGTTGATTCATGACATGCCTTTTAAGGGAACGGTGGACCTTTATTTCAGCAAATCTCGTCATTGCAATACTGAGTGTGTTATTGTAAATAATATATATATTTCTGTAGATTATTAGTACCAAAATAATTTTTTCAAGTAAAAAATCATTTATGAAGCTTCTACAAAGTAATTTCTAATGGGTAAGTGTAGTAATAAATTTTAAATCTGTATTTCTCAAACCAGATTTTTCAAGGTTTTTAGATTTTTTAAATGCTCCATGCTACTTAATTTTTCTTCAAAATTCATGAAATTGATAAGGAAGAATTCTGATGCTGTTTACAAAAAAACTGGGTATGCATTTTATAATTCGACTTCATTAAGGTAATTAAATTTGATTTATAACTTTTCAAAAGGCAAAATTTTGATGAAAATCGGGATGGAATTCAGAAAAAAATCTCTCAAAAATTAACTATTCAAGGGATTAAATAACTGATACCCAGATTTGTTTGTTATACAGTTTAAAGAGATTAAAACGCAAAATCGAGGAAATATCTCAAAAATTAAGTAGCAAGGAGCATTTTAAAATTTTGTTTATAAATTTCAAATTTTTTAAAAAATCTTAAAATTATAATGAGATTGGAAATTTCTTTTAACTTATTCTATTTATTTATAGTGAAATGTGCATATGTACAAAATTTCGTATCTCTATGATGAAAAGTAAAAAAAGTAAATTTTAATGTCCACAGTTCCCTTAAGTTGAAGGTTGTGTTAGTCTTTTACGAATAATTTTGCTAATGGATCGGCGAACTCGATAAAATTGGCTCCGAATAATTTGCAAAAAATAATTATACCTTTAGAAACTTGAACATTTGATTTTTTTTCTTGTAATGATTGCTTTTGTTTTGTTCTGTTTCGAGAGACTTTGGTTTTATACATAAGATTTTATGCATACAGTATATTTTTTTAGTTTTCCTAGAGCTCGGACGAGAGCTCTAGGAAGAAGGCTTTGAGATGTATATGTTGGAACCCAACTCCGAAATCGGACAATGTCCGAAAAAAATGCTCACCATGCGAATGGATCACAGACAAATGCGCCAAGTCCAAAATGTTCCATTATTTCGGACTTGGATCATTTACAAATGATTATTTCGCGTATGGGTGAATCAGAAGTGCGCAAAGCACGAAACTTAATTTCATTTCGCACTTTGAGCATTCTAAATTGCTCACATTGCGAATGGGCAGTTGAAGAATGATCAAAGTCAGAAAACAATCATTTTTAACTCTAATTATTTGACTAAATAAAATGACTGAAACGAATTAAGGGGACAGGTATGACCTACCACCTGGAATTTTTTATTTTCAATTTTTTAACTCTATATACAGAAAGATAATAATAAATAATAAATTTAATTACATTAAAGACTATTAGAATTCCAAATAAGGATTTTTTAGCAGAATAAGGCCTGTTTTTCAAAAGAAATTTTAAAAATCATAGCTTTTTTCAAAATGCTCCATGCGAATTCCTTATCAATTAAAAACCTTAAATTTTTAATATTAGTTTACCATATACAGTGATTTCCGCTTATAAGAATCACGTTTGTTATTACTGTCTTTGATTCTTATAAGCGGTTGATTCTTATAACCGAAATTTAAGTTTTTGGACAGTAACACACACACCTATATATACATATATTAGATAATTTACCATAAAATACTCTTTAATTTACATTAACTATCTTTTATTAAAATTAATTTTTATAGTTTTAAAAATAAAACTTAATTTTTAGACCTATAAGTAGATACACATGATTATAGTAAGAGAAGAAAAAAATACAATATTTGTTACAAGTTACAACATACCTGCTTAACAGTTTTAACATTTCAACTACAGGAAGGGAGCAAGAAAAAGTTTTCTACGGTAGTTTGACGTAATGAAGTTTTCAGAAGACTGTTTATACCTCTTTCAATACTTATAGTCTCAGACGAAGATTTACTCGGACGGGTAAAGTTGCCCCCGGGTCAAGCTAATAGGACAGTGTTGTGGTAAAGCATTTAAGGGGAAACTATTATGTTATGTCTAATAAAGAAAGGGGTGAATTTTACGACTATATTCCATCCCATCTTATCAATCTTTCTTTAAAAAAAAAAGAAAGAACTTCGCGCCTTTTGAGGGTTTAAGTAGCTTTTTTGGAAAAATGAAAGGAAAGCGAAGAGTGTAAACTGATTCTTAAAACCGGTGGATTGATTCTTTAAAGCGAAAATTTTAACATGGAAATAATTCATTTGTTTTTGTTTTCGCGATATTGATTCTTATAAACGGTTGATTCTTATAACCAGTGATCACTATAAGCGGTGGTTACTGTATGTAGATAAATGAAAGTGCGAATTGCAAATTTTTTATATGAATTTAAAGCAATAAATCTTGTTGTCTTTTAATCTGTCAGTATATTTTTATATTTTTGCTTTATTTTATGTTCTAAAAATTTGAAAAATATTCGCGGTTTCAAAGAATGATGCACAGTTTTGTGACAAACACTTGCATTAACAATTCTGAGAAACTTGGAAGAAATCAGAATAAAAGGAAAGCGGATGGAGCATTTTGAAAAATTATAGCATTTTTGAAGAATTTTTTGAAAAACAGGCCTTTTTCTTACACAAAATACTTATTTATGAATTCTATGTGTCTTCAGTGTAGTAAAAAATAATAGTAATTATTCGAATTTTGTATATAGAGTAAAAGATTAAAAATCTTAAAAAAACCTAGTTTGAAAGTCCCTATAGAGAAATACTAAGTAGCTCACTTCTACCCAAACTTGGGTGTATATAATTTGAAGTGGCACTCTATTTGAATTTTATACAAACACAGTTTATACATGAAACAATGTTTATTGAATTCGTTGCACATATATAATTGGCTTTTACAGCAATAAGCATACGTACTACTTGTACGGAATATATAAATACAGCTTTCAAGAACAATATATGTTCAATACTCACAACCCAGCAGAGAGTCAACCAGCAGTACTGCCACGTAAACTTTGGGCCTGCTAAGCACTAGCGCAGGATAACACCTTTTCAACCTTAACAACTCTTTTTTTTTTAATGACGCTGCATGGCATTTATACTAAGCGCGTATGCCGAAATTAGCATATGTCAAGCAGCTTCTTTAATTCATTCATTCAAAAGTTCGATTCTTGTGAATCGAATCTTGTGTATACTTTACATCCCCTGTCCCCTTAAAAGATCATTTTATCGATATGTGTTGACTATTTTAAAAACCTCACAGTTAAAAAAGTATGCTCATAGTGAAAAAAAATGAAAACATAGTAAAATAATAAATGATGGAAAAAATTGTGAAAAATGCAATGTTACTTATTCTTGCACGCCGAACTGTTATGACACTTTTAGTTACGTTTGATGCCAGTTGATAAGCACTTGAATCTTTTTCTGTCACACTGCTTTCTACAATTGAAGTGGACGAATTCTTGTGAGCTTCCTGATTCCAAGGTAACTGTGGTTCGAAGTGAGTGTACAACGCTTGGAACGTCTTTTTCAGATAAGAATTTGTCTTCAGTCAGTTGGAATTCATTTCTGGAATAAGACTTCTCCAATATTCCGGATTTCGTACCGAGTTTGTATTCTGTACAAACTCGCAGTGGCGTAGCGAGCATAACTGGCGCCCGGGGCACGATACCTTTGTGGCGCCCTTCCCCCTGAAAAACATATAGTAATATAATATATAGACCCTATATTGGCGCCCTCGATAAACATATAATAACATAATATATAGACCTTATATTGGCACTCCCCTCCGAAAAGCATATAGTAACATAATATATAGACCTTATGTTGGTGCCCTCCCTTAAAAACATATAGTGATATAATTTATAGACCTTATATTGGCGCCCCCCACAAAATAATATAGTAATATAATATGTATACCTTATATTGGCGCCCTCCCCGAAAAACATATAGTAATATAATATATAGACCTTATATTGACATCCACCTCGAAAACATATAGTAATATAATATATGGATCTTACATTGGCGTCCCTCTGCGAGTGGCGCCCGGGGCATGATAGACCCCCTTGCCCCCCCCCCCTTTTGCTACGCCACTAAAACTCGGTATGAAATCCGTACCGTGTTTGCACCGAGTTTGTATCTCATCATCGTTCACTTCCATTATCATAGCTATCGCATTTCTGGACGCAGTTCTACCTCTGTCGAGTTCTGGAAGCCGTAACACAACGTTCTGACCGATTCTCATGAGAGGAAATTTAGAATCTGTCTCTTAGAATATTGCTTGCTTTTTATATTTTTTTTGGCACAATCATGTCAATTGCATGTCAATGAGGTCAACCTGTCCTCGTTTTGGGAATGCGTTAGTAAGTATTGGTTTAACAACACCTCCCTTGTTTTTACCTTTTTTTCTCAAGTGACACTGTTCACAGAGAGAAAGGTACAGCTTGATCACTTTTGAGGCACATTACAGTATTTCTGTTGTAATTCATTTTCCATACATTTTATTTTTTTGTGACCAGAATCCATATGAGCTTTATGAATAACTTCAAAAATTTCGTCAGTATGACAAAAACATTTTATGGTTTGGTCATCATCTGTCATTTTTTAAATAAATTTTTCGATACCACAAATGGGTACTACCTCATACCTTATTAGTCTTCTGTAGTCTTAGAGGTGATGGGGTGTATAGAAGTGAAATGGTATAATTCCCCACGGTGTGTGGCCAATAACGAATGTATTATAAAGAATGCAGAGGCAGGGGTAAATACAGGCTTGTAAACCAATAAAAAATAGAAGAATAGCTGTCGGTGTGGCGAGTGATAGCGATCTGAAGTCTAAATTTTACAAGATGGATGGTCGTTATTTTATGGCCCACAATAAAAACGTCAGATGAGAAGGGTCAAAGTTGTTTTGAAAAATAAAATTATGGTGGGGGAGGTACTTCATAGACTATGGGCAGAGGCGGTTTAATAAAGAACCAATTAGGGCAGGAACCACTGAAAGAAAAACAGCCCACTGCCCAATGAAAGTGAGGGGTGGGCCAGAATGGCCCCCTGTAAACGGACAACAGCTTCGCTAAGGACGGAAGGAATTGGAGAAAAAGGAGACGGATCTTAGACTTGGTTCCTCAGAGTTAGATGTTAGAGACTCTCGTCTGCCCCAGAGTCTTGGAGAAGTGCGAATATCCCGCCAAGGTGTTCCTATACTGGAGATGATTCTGGGTCCCGGTCGCAGATGCTACCATCATCGCTGCATACATCAGCTATAGTATGTGCCTCCCCAATAGACTCTAAAAATCATCTTGGACAATATAGTTTGCCTCTGCTTTTGAATATCCCACGTTAACATCCTACGATTCTTATCATTCATAATCTATATATATAAAACAGTTCCGTAACTGACTCATTCATTCACTGACTGACATACAACGCACAGACCAAACCGCTGGACCTAACGTTCTGAAATTTTGCATGGCGATTCTTCTTATAGTGCAGGGGTGCACTAAGAGAGATTTTTGAAAAATTCTTCTTAGATTTTTTTAAATTAAATTTTTAAGCTGTTTTTAAACTTTTTTTACGTTTGCATTTAAAATAATACATTGAGGGTTATAAAATTTATATCACGAGAAAGATCATAAAAATTCCTTTAAAATGAAATTTTTTTTTCGAATCGTTACCTCCAATTCCTGATTTTTTGGTGAATTTTTAAAGATTAATTTTTAGAATTTAATTTATTAAATGCTGATCACGTGATTTCTTTTTCTGGTACTTTCAATAAATTTATCGTCACGTGCATAAAAACTAAATAGACAAAAAATAATTTTTTTTTCTTGCTAATGCGGCAGACGATTGGACATTATCCAAAAAAATATTAAAATACAGTAAAAGAAATGTTCTAGAAACTGTACTATATTAACTGTACTATATTCTTTAGTATTCTGTATATTAGATTTAATTTGAATATCTTCTTCTACATTATTTTGTCTATAAAAATATCCCTTACGATTTTTTTATAAATATATATATATATATATATTTTACATCAATTAAATACATTGATCGTCGTATTTATTAAAGATATATTGGCATTAATTGCATACATTGACCGATGTTTTTACTTTGAATGTACTCCGTAGCGAAGTGCGGGTTTTCAGCTAGTATTATGATAAATATTCTCATTATTAAGTTTGGCGATTAACGTAATAGATTACCTCTCAAATTTACTACTTCTTCATACTACTTATGATCATAATAGTGTTAAAATGCAATCTGAATGGTAATCATAATGTTGTTTACAAATCATATTCTAAGTCTATTTTCACTACAGTTAGTAAAAAAAATACTTGTTTCCTCTTCTACAAAAAAAAAACTTAATTATTCTAGCAAAATAACAAAATATTATTTTAGTTTTGATTATTACTAAAGTCTCTTTCGTAATATCCACACCTACTTCCAACCACGTGCATCCTGGTCACGGCGCCACAGATGTAGGGTTTTAATTACCTTAAAACAATGGATGCATGCATGGGTTGGAACAAGCAAGGAAGACAAAGCATTGACCTTAAACATACATTTATTTGATAATGCACAAATTTCAATTAAATTGTCATAGCTATTAATATAACAATCCGTTTCATATTAACAATTTTAACATTGAGAACCCAGAAGCAAAGACAAACTATATTGTCAAAGATGATTTTTAGAGTTTATTGGGGAGGCACTTACTACAGCTGATGTATGCAGCGATGATGGTAGACCGGGCGACCATCGGCGATCGGGACCCAGAATCATCTCCAGTATAGGAACACCTTGGCAGGATATTCGCACTTCTCCAAGACTCTGGGGCAGACGAGAGTCTCTAACACGCTTCTGTCTGCAACACCACGATGGTCGCATTCGAGTCTGGAGACACCGTGAAGAGAGGGTGCTGAACAGCTGCGTTATGCACCGCCACACTGGTCCTGCACCGGGTATTATGGTATGGGGCGGTATTGGATATCACTCTCGCACACCTCTAGTACGCATTGCCGGTATTTTAAACAGCCAGCGTTACATCTCCGAAGTGTTGGAGCCAGTTGTCCTTCCTTACCTTCAGGGCGTGCCCACAGCCATATTTCAACAGGATAATGCGCGACCACACGTGGCACGCATTGTCCAACGGTTCTTCGTCAATCGCCAGATTGAATTGCTTCCCTGGCCGCCTCGCTCTCCGGATCTTTCGCCGATAAAAAACATGTGGTCCATGGTTGCTCTACGATTGACCCAGATTCCATCCCCAGCTGCCACAGCAGATCAACTTTGGCAACGTGTGGAAGCTGCTTGGTCTGCTGTACCCCAAGAACTCATCCAAAGTCTCTTTGAATCAATGCCGAGGCGTGTGGCAGCGATGATCTCCAACAATGGCGGCTACTCTGGCTACTGATTTTGGCAGGAACCACACTTCACAGAAGTCTATAAATTAAATCATTTGATACTTGGTCAACATGTTATCTACAAAATAAATTTTGTTGTGATATCTCTTGTCTTTCTTGGTGTTGCAATTTGGGTGGCCAGCAGTGTACCATTTCACTTCTACAGGGTGCTTGTTTTTTCTTTCCCCCACACTGCTTTTGATCACTGCCATGATCAACTTTTCATATTTTTCAAACAGGAAAACACAACTGTTGTTGCCCGAACTTTACCCAAAGATTCGAGAATTTTACCCCTCTTTCCATTTGCACACGTAGTCGTGGCCGATTGCACTCCGTCATCAACAGAGGACGTCGTGAACAGTAGCACTTACAAACGCTAGAAAGAAACGAGACTGAGGCATTGGAGGCGAAAGGAAAACGTGGGGGCTAGGGTTGTCATAATCGGGCTTGGGGGTGTTTCGCCCATCCTCCAAGTGCGAAATCGGACTTGGCTCACTACTGATTTGCCCGAACGCGAATTGATCAAATTCAAGTGCACAAATTCCAAAATAATATAACATTTCGGACTTGTCACATTTGTCAGTGATCCATTCGCGATGTGAGCATTTTCTTCGGACATTGTCCGATTTCGGAGTTCGGTTCCAACATATATATATATATATATATATATATATATATATATACATAATCGCTGTAAATGTATATATATACAGTGGAATCTCGCTCTATCGTTTTTCAAGGGACCGATTGAAATGAACGTTAAATGCGGGAAAAAGATAGATGCGGATAAATAACTCAGCAATATGATCGCTGGGACTGCATAAAATGAACGATACATACGGAAAAACGATGGATCCGAAAGCGATCGATCGAGATTCCACTGTATATGCCAATATTTGCCAATATCTTATGGAGAGCTCCTTGATAAACCTGTTATATACGGATGACTGACTGTCCACAGACGATAACGAGTTTGTGAATGTATTACAGTGCTGCCATCTATTGGTCATTTAGCAAAAGTATTTTCTTCTTGGACTGCTTTACTACAAACATAAATTTTCTTATTCATTTAAACAGAAAACAATAAATTATGAATATGCAAAATTAAGCCAATTAAATAAAACTAATGTAATTCTCTATACTATATAAAATTAGGATAGCTTTTAACGTTTTGATCGAAAAAATAAAACATTCCTGTAAATGTAAGTAAGAAAAAATATTTAAATTGCAGACTATCTCATTGTGAGACTATCTCTTTGTGAGACTATCTTTAGCCTTCTATAAGCAAATTATAAGGATAAATAATAATAATATAGGTGCTTTTGGCTTTACCGAATATCGAGAGGAATAAAGTATTCAAGATAAATCTTTGATATAGGTGCTTTCATGCAGTAACATTCACTGCAGATTCCCTCTTTTTTTTTATCTACAATTGTACTATTTGTACTAGTATTTTACACATGACGCTGCCATACTCCCACATGCAATAAAATGTATCGCCCATGATAACTGATATTAGTTTTTATCTTGAATCGTCATATTATTCATGCATTAAACTATATCATAAGTCTGATTTAATGGAAGTTTTCTTATATTTTCAGTTCATATGCTCAAACCTTCATGTGTACTTATAAAGACGTGGAAACAACATTTGGTAAAGCTTCTTTTGACCTAGAAAGGAACTACTGACAGTGGCGCACCCATGGGGGGGGGCAAGGGGCCCTGCCCCCCCCCCAAGAAATAGAAATTGCATTATGAATATTGATTTTGCATTATAAATATTTTTATCCGTTCATATCGCCTCCCCCCCCCCCCACAATGCATTATAAATATTTTATCCGTTCATCTCGCCCCCCCCCCCCCCCGAAAGAAAAAATCCCTGGGTGCGCCACTGACTACTGACTCCTGTTACTACTTTGACTGATTATGTGTTCAGAGAATTCCGGTATTCTCTACTGAAATACATGCCTCAGATTTGAAGAGGTTATTCTTATTTGTTTTAAAACTGAAATATGTCTGATTATTCATTTACTTATTTTTATGTGAATTTGGATTTTAAAAATTATTTGTTAATTCTACGTTGCATAAATTTTAAATAGATTAAAAATTTTCAACTAGACATTAGTTCTTTTTCATATTTCACCTTCTATTATTAAAAACAATACATGAAAAATTCACAAAGCTCTAAAACGAATCATTACAATGTTTTTAAATCAAGATTTTAACAATTTTATAAACATAAACATAGGGCATTTGTTTGCAACAAAATCACTTATATTTAAAAACATAAATTTTTTTCATAATTTAGAAGAAAATTCTTACTGCTTGCTTAAGACCTTCATAGATATAGATCTCTACCATGATATACCAGATAGTTTACATGAATTCAAGATTGGAAATTATAAGAAACTCTTTACTTTAAAATTGATTTCTGATGCAAGAATTGAATCTGATGAAGACGATTTTTAACAATGAAGAAACCATTATTATCATTTCGGAAAACTTATTTTAATTATTTAACCCAGTTTTTATTTCAATTTTTGTTTCAGTTTTCATTTATAGAAATTTAAGTGCCTTTCATCACCTTTACAAGCATGATTATAAAATCAAATTTTAAACAATATCAAAAGAAGACGTAATTTCTATTATAATATATATTTTCATTTCTTTAGTTGATAGGTAAAATGAATTGCAATATTTCCTCATCATATTAGAAAGAATTTTTAAGAAAAACAAATACACAACTCCTTAAAAGTTAATTTTGTGTTTAAGTGGTTTTCAATGATAAATATCCCAAGTTGGACTCTGTAGTGATTAACATATGTAATTTATGTAATTCATTATGTAATTTTTAACATTTGTAGTTATATTAAATTTTAATGTGGGAATCAGAAATAAATTGTGATTTTGGTTCTTCCTTACTGGTATAGGTGGCAGCACCAAACGTTTTGAATTATTTTTTGTTTAATTTTCAACGTAGAGAAACTAATGTAGGAAAATTTATTTATACGTTAGTTTTTACTCCTCAATTCTGTGATCAGCTTTCATTCTTTTTTATTCAGTCCTTAAATACGGCTGTACTTCAGTAATTAAATACGACTTAGTAGAAGTTGAATTTTAGTAGTAGTTAATAGCATGGTCTACGCTAACTAATAATTTACATTTATGGCTGTTTTGTAAATGAGTACCAGCGGGACATACAAATTGTTGCAAGATTAATTTATAAAACGTTCATTTAACAGGGTTCATCATTGCGAGTATCTGTTTTCTTAAGGTAATTTATCTATAGATTTTCGTTTTCGTTCATTTAATAAGTTTTAAACATAGTATTTCAAATTTTATGAGCTTTATATCGTTAACTGAACACTCATTTCTACTTTAGCGAAATGAATTTATTTGAACGAGGTAGCATGGGGAAAGCAGCTGTGCGTGTATTCATAACGAAGTTGTTACAAACACAATGAAAAATTTCATAAAGTACAATTGGCATGCAATACAATACAATGTATTTGGTTATAATTGCAGTTAATTATTTTTATCAGGTATTTATTACATGATTTGTTACGGGATATCCCGCCCTCCACCCGTTTTCTTTTTCTTCGGGCAGGACAACTGTTCGCTAGTGAAGCTCTCTCTTTGACAACATTTTTTAATTTGATAAGCAAAAATATTTCCAAATCGCAACTACAAGCCGCTAGTGAAGTTGATGAAAAACGGCATGGCCCGATCCGATGCGTTTCGTCCGACATAACCCTTGTAACTTTAACACATAATATGTACAGCCTTTATATACAGTTACTACCTGAAATCCCGTACTTCTCTACGGAGTACATTCAAATTAAATACAACGGTCAATGTATGCAATTAATGCCAATATATATATATATATATATATATATATATATATATGCTTATAAAAAATACAATGATCAATGTATGCTATTGATGTAAAAAAAGACGAAAAAATATATTTATAAAAAAATCGTAACGGATATTTTTTATAGACAAAATAATGTAGAAGAAAATATTCAAATTAAATCTAATAGAACATACTAAAGAATATAATACAGTTAATATAGTACAATTTGAGGAACATTTCTTTTACTGTATTTTAATATTTTTTTGGATAATGTCCAATCGTCTGCCGCATTAGAAAGAAAAAAAATAATTTTTTTTTGTCTATTTCTTTGTTATGCACATGACGCAAAATTAGTTTAAAATACGATCACAAAAAGAAAAGAAACAACGCGATCAGAATTTAGTAAATTTAATTCTAAAAATTAATCTTTAAAAATTCACCAAAAATCAGAAAATGGAGGTAAAGATTCGAAAAAAGATTTCATTTTAAAGGAATTTTTATGATCTTACTCATGATATAAATTTTATAACCCTCGGATTATTATTTTAACTGCAAACTTTAAAGAATGTTACAAATATACTTTGAAATTTGATTTTAAAAAATCTAAGAAGAATTTTTCAAAAATCTCTCTTAGTGCACCCCTACATTATAAGAAGTATCGCCATGCAAAATTTCAGCCCTTTAAGTCTGAACTGACAGATAACGCGCAGACCCTGAGGTTTGGTCTGTGCGTTATCTTTCAGTCAGTCACTCAGTTACAGAACTGTTTTATATATATAGATAATACAAATTATATACTTGTGAATCTAAGACTACTTTTCAGTCTTAACTGAAGAGATTAACTCTCGACAAATATCACCAGGACAGTTTTCTCTGCCCACACCGGAGTTAGTGCTGCGACATCGATAACAAAACATCGATGTTTTGAAACATCGATATTCAATATTAAAACATCGATGCTAATAAAACATCGCCCCAAAACCATCGATGTTTTTAAACATCGATGTTTTAGAACATCCATTTTTTAAAGCTGGTTTAGTAACCTCTAACATTAATGTTACTTCGGTTAGTCGTGTGTGTGTGTGGGGGGGGGGGGGGGATTTAATTTTACTCTCTGATTGGGCTGACACAAATGACAAAAACTTGGTTGCTTTTGCCTTGGGCTACATTGATGACTCAAAATTCTCGTTGTAAATATCGCCATGTTTTGCCTTTAAATGTCCAGATAAATTCGTGGTATTGCCAGAAGTTTTGAGGGACTTAAGGCAAATATTGCATTTCGCTAATTTGTCAGAGGTTTTGCAAAAATATTTCCAAACGGTACTTTTAGGAGGCATCTTACTAATAATATTAGCGTCAACTTATATAAAACCAGAACAAAACAAAATCTAAAATGGCTGATGTCGTGTATATACTATTTATAAAATAAAACCCCATCGAAGGTTCTGGAGTGTCAAGAACATTCCAAGCGCCCTGATTGGTTCACTGGTTGTTGATTGCCATTTGTCTGTTTGCTAAGGAATCGTTCCCCCTTTTGTATTCATCCTTTACAGAATTCAGACTTACATTTACTGAGTGTGAAAATTATGCTACGCGGTATTTTTTTTTATTATGGTACTTTTTCATTAAAAAAACAACGTAAAACATCGACCACAAAACATCGATGTTAAAAAAACATCGGCTTTAATAAATCGATGTTTAGAACATCGATGTTTTTATCAAAACATCGATGTTTAGAAAACATCGACATCGATGTCGCATCTCTAACCGGAATCGAAAAACCGAACAGCCTGGGTCTCGTCCAACCAATCTCTCGCCGAGAGACTGCTTCAATCTCTTCCATCCCTACATCAGATGTCCCTGTGGGGTCCAGGTTCCCGTGAGATGCAGGTGTGTCCAAGGGGGTCTCAAGCTTTCCCTTTCTATGGAGTGGTCCCCTTTTTCAGAAACTGGGGATCCATGACGTTACATCCTGAAGATCAGTGTGCACGCTAAAATGTGTAGTAACTATTGATCAAAGCACTAAATAAACCGTTTTCCCAAATAAAAAGTTCCTAATCGAGACCCGTGGGCAGCTATGTCCACAGGTAAGACGATAAATTTGGGCACTCTCGTGTTGAATGTCCAGTAGTATTTCCCGAAACGTTGGAATTTCCACCCAAACCCAATAGTTTCTTTTAAGAAAATGAAATTTCATAAAATGCTTCATAGTATTTTTTAGCTGGTACGTGTTTGTAATGAAGTATATTTCGCACATTGCTCCTTCATCTTAATATTTATTTTTCTTGTCTTAGAAAAATTATGAGGCGTATTAACATTTATAGTGAATGCAATAACGGGATATACACTATCTGACCAAAAGCATCCAGACGCTCAGTGGTACGGACTCAGAGAGTCCTGAGGTATATATTAATATGATGTTGGTCCTCCTTTTGCATTGATGACAGCCTGCACACGTCCGGGGAGTTTTGCCGCCATAGATAGGTGTCCATGGGAATTGAATTCCAGGCGTCCATCACAGCTGAAGTGAGGTGCTGGCAATGAGGATCGTCGATTTGGCTGGCTACGTAATCTGCGTTCTAGTTCGTCCCAAAGGTGTTCAATGGGCTTTATATCAGGGCTCTGAACACCCATTTCGTCAAACCATGCCTGCGCAAGTCTCGATGTGTGAATGGAGCAGTTATCCTGCTGGAAGAGAAATGGCCCTTCCCCGAAATATTGCCTTAAAGTTGGGAGAGCAGCATTGTCCAGAATGTCCACATACATCTCAGAGTTCATGTTTCCAACCATAGGAACTAAGGAACCCAGGCCTTAACTATGAAAAACACCCCCACACCATGCTGCTGCCACCACCAAACTTAACAGTCGGGGCACAAGGCAGTCACGTAAGAAGGGCTCGCCGGGCATCCACCAAACCTAGACGCGTCCATCGGACTGTCAGATTGTAAAGGATTTTTGGATTCATCACTCCAAAGAACATTTTTCCACATGCCCACAGTCCAATGACGGTGAGCTTTGCACCATTGCAAGCGACGCTTCTCATTCTGGGGAGTGGTGTTCGGCTTGTGAGCGGCAGAACGACCATGGAATCCCAGGTTTTTTAACTCTCGACGAACAGTCCTGCTGCTAGTACTAACGCCTGATGAACTGTGGAACTCCTGAGAGATTTCCATCAACGAGGACTTGCGATTTTGTTTCACTACCCTTTTCAGAGCTCTACGGCTGCGTTCACTAGTTTTTTTCGGCCTACCACTTCGTTTTTCTGCAGTTTCACTGCCTCGACGTTTCCACTTCAGAATTACATCACTCACAGTGAATTTTGGCTTCTGTAGAATGTCCGAAATTTCACGAACTGATTTCCCACAAAGGTGGCATCCCACTATAATGCCACGATCAAAGTCACTAAGCCCCTTTGACTTCTCATTGTCTCACAAACGAATAAATATGACCTGACAAACCACTACCAACACTTTTATAGCTTTCGGTTACGCATCAAATTACGTCACCTGCCAGATCCACTTCTTTAGGGGTGGGGGGTTGTCCGGATACTTTTGGCCAGATAGTGTATCAGGCCAAAATGCAAAGTCTCAATAAATTAAATCATTTACCATACTCGGTGTCACGCATAATATATATAAAGTAGAATGTTGGTAGAAACATGATACATATATACGCATAATACAACCTATTTCTACTCAATAATATACTATTTCACTTTCACTGTTTCTGTTTCACTTAGTAATATAAGAAGATCATTTATCATCGTTCCCAATATTTCACCAAAGTTATTTATAAACTAAGAGTAATTCCACTACCAAAGACAATTACAGTGTTCAATAAATTAACTGCAAACATAGCAGTAAATAGACATTAATTCAATATCAGTCATTCCGACAAAACCTTGCATTGTCCCAAGTTAAAAGAAAACGCCACACTGTTTTATATATCTTCACATCCATTTGCTTGTTTTTCCATAAAGCTGAGTATCTGTATTGAACAATCCTTCTCAGCCCTAAATTGACAAACTGCGCGAAGTTACAAATCGCGACATTTGGTTGTCATTCCCCATTGACTTCTCATTGTCTCACAAACGCATAAATATGACCTGACAAACCACTACCAACACTTTTATAGCTTTCGGTTACGCATCAAATTACGTCACCTGCCAGATCCACTTCTTTAGGGGTGGGGGGTTATCCGGATACTTTTGGCCAGATAGTGTATCAGGCCAAAATGCAAAGTCTCAATAAATTAAATCATTTACCATACTCGGTGTCACGCATAATATGTGTAAAGTAGAAGGTTGGTAGAAACATGATACATATATACGCATAATACAACCTATTTCTACTCAATAATATACTATTTCACTTTCACTGTTTCTGTTTCACTTAGTAATATATGAAGATCATTTATCATCGTTCCCAATATTTCACCAAAGTTATTTATAAAGTAACTAAGAGCAATTCCACTACCAAAGACAATTACAGTGTTCAATAAATTAACTAAGAGTAATTCCACTACCAAAGACAATTACAGTGTTCAATAAATTAACTAAGAGTAATTCCACTGCCAAAGACAATTACAGTGTTCAATAAATTAACTAAGAGTAATTCCACTACCAAAGACAATTACAGTGTTCAATAAATTAACTAAGAGTAATTCCAATACCAAAGACAATTACAGTGTTCAATAAATCAACTAAGAGTAATTCCACTATCAAAGACAATTACAGTGTTCAATAAATTCATTAAGAGTAATTTCACTACCAAAGACAATTACAGTGTTCAATAAATTAACTGCAAACATAGCAGTAAATAGACATTAATTCAATATCAGTCATTCCGACAAAACCTTGCATTGTCCCAAGTTAAAAGAAAACGCAACGCTGTTTTATACATCTTCTCATCCATTTGCTTGTTTTTCCATAAAGCTGAGTATCTGTATTGAACAATCCTTCTCAACCCTAAATTGACAAACTGCGCGAAGTTACAAATCGCGACAGTTGGCCGGGGACCGATGATTCCGTGTGAAAAACGACGGTCGTAACTTCCCCCGACCGCACGAGACATTTCGCTTAAGTGCTCGGCACTAAAGTGGTTCCAGGGGCGGGATGACATCAGACTCACATTATAGTGACGATAAAACGGGGGTGTGGGGAGTTGGGTTGCGTAACACGGAAGGATATCTTTGTCTTTAATCGGGTGAGTGCGGAGATATCTGTTGATCTTGGAACTGTAGCGTATAGTGTATCCAAAAGGGAGGCCTGGATTCAGAGATGGAATTAATCCGAAAACAAGCGGGGATTCGTGGAATTAAGAGGATTTAAGATTTGAGTCGGTAAATAATTGGGCGCAAAGGTAATTGACTAGGAAAGATTCACTCCGTAAAAGGGGATCTTTATAAGAGTAAGTGGGTCGTACTTAAGTTAAATACAAGTAGTAATATCACCCAAAAGTTTAAACATAGACTTTCCCACAGCTCTATAAGCGTGCAGATTCGCTGATTTTAAATTCAGATAGAACTTATAATAATACCACTAATAGTTCGTTGCTAAAAATCATTTTAGCAATCGTCGTTGTACCTTCTGTAAGTCTGAATGAGCGAAAATAGTAAAAAAAATTGCTAATACAGTCGGACCTCTATTTAACAAACCTCTATTTTGCGAATTTTTCACTGGAATCAAGAACATTTTGGGAATTTCTTCGTAAAATAGCCTCCAAATAGCGAAGTGCATTCTCTATTTAACGAACTTTTTCTTGTGATCCAATATTTTATTTCTCCATATTTCTCAAAATATTTCTGTACATTTCAAACTTATTCTTTCTTTTAACACAATTAATACATTAACTTTCTTTTAACACATTCCGACTCGGGTCGCAGTTTGAAGAACCTGAGGGGGTATTTGGTGCATTGCAAAGATGAGAGACATATGAGAGAAAATACTTTTTCAAACAAAAAACTCAGACAAAATTAACAGACTTTATGAGTAATTAAATTTAAGGACGTATGTGGTAATGTATGCTTAAAATTACTTGTTATAATAAATGCGATAATGTCATTAGAATTCATTAATTTTAATATAATTTTTTAAAATTGAAAATACAGTGTATTCCCGAAAAATGTTTTGTGTTATTCTTGTTTTCCTTGCACATTTCTGTT